>VZTH01004003.1:14608-127243 GCA_013397815.1 Aleadryas rufinucha
GGCGGGGGTGCGGCGCTGCCTGTCCCAGGGCGGCTCCGGGGGCAGCCGCTGGCTGTGCAGCCCCTGGCAGCCCCTGCTCCTCCGCCAAACGGCCCCTTCTCCTGCGGCCTCGGCCCTTTGCAGGAGCTCCTTCGGCCTCCTCTGCCGGTGGCGAGTGAGGGAGCAGCAGCTCGGGCAGGCGAGGCGCCCCTTCCCGGCTGGGAGCACTGGGGCTTGGCTTCGGGCTGGAGTGGGCGGGCAGTGCAAAGTAAATACCGGAATGTTTTTAAAAGGCATGGTTTTCGGTTTTCATTTCCCCTTAGGTTTTCAAAGTGTCGTGCTTACGGCATGGGTCGTGGTGTACCTTAGCTGGTGTGCTTTTTAAAATTTTTTCTTTCAAGTCGTTAAATCGAGTAATTGTTGCAGGTGGTTAGAGAAGGGTTTTATCTACTCACTGCCTTGGCGAAAACCGAGCGGGTTTGGAAGTGTCCTTTTCCTGGGTCTGTGATTCAGAGGGAGCTGTTTGTGCTGTGTGTTGTTGGTAACTTCCAAAACCAGGCAGGGTGGAGGAGGAAGGGAAAGAAAACATGGGTGGTTAACGCAGGAGTAAAATATCAAAAATCCTTCCTTCGCTCTCCCTCGTTTAGTTAGGCGCAGAGACCTGGCACGTACAGAGCAGTGTTTGCTGGTACACGTACAGAAACACGGTGTATTTACAGTGCAGAGGCTGCAGTACCAGGTCGTTCTCTCGGGCAGGTGTGGTCCTCAGCCCAGAAGCCAGGTCTGGTGTTAGTAGATGCTGCGATCGTGTTTTGTTTAGTAACCTGTCATTTAAGATGTCAAAACCGAGGAGGAAAATGTAGAGAACTCAACCCTTAAGCAATCCCCGACTGACTCCCCAGCGTGTTGCAAGCACTACAGTCAGATCCCAGGCTTCATTGTGAGGGCTCTGCAGCTGTGCGTGGTCAAGAATTTCCTGGGTAAAAGTGTTTCCACATAAACATTTGACCTACTTCTGCTTAGCCATTGCATTGAAGTGTAGTTTCTGAATTTGCCTTTTCCATGGATGGGGCAGTAAATAAATGTCAGGTAATGACTGCTGACAGAGGACGGTCTTTGGATGTTGGCACAGGTCCATAAACACTGGTGTCAGTCCTCAGTTGGGTTTTTTCCCCCACCATTTTGTTTGCAAATAGAGCATATATTTGGTTGTTTAAATATTAACAGTTTATTTGAAAATGTTGATGTCTTAATTGCATTAATCAAAGACATTTTCTCAGCAATTGCACTCTCTAGCATCTTTGTTAAGTAAGTGTTGCCTGAATAAGTTGATGTAAATCACATATCGGTATGCCAAATCAGATTGTCCATATTTATTTTTTATGGGCAATGTTCAGTGACTGCCAGTGACTTGATTTCAGATGTAAATTCTTGTTTTCTAGTTCTGTGCAGCATCCACACTGCTGGCATCAAAAACAGGAATGTAGAAGCTGGAACAATTCAGATTCTTTGGTGTTTGAGGAATATCAATGTGGCCATTCAGGCCACTGGCTTGACAGGTAAGGAATAAATGTGAATTTTTTTTACATCTCCACTTTGCTGCACTCTTCTTTAGGACTCCAAGAAAAGTTTGGATGTACTTAGGTTGAATGTTTTCTTCTAATAGAGTAGCACAGAGTTAGGAGATGATACCTGCATCGTGCCTGAAGAAGACCATCCAGTTTGTCTAATTGAAATACATGCCATAGTATTAGCAAGCATTCCAAATGAAAGGGAGAAATGCTATTTACTGAAGCAGTAGTTAAAGCCCTTTATTGCTGAAGTCTTCAATATTAGTATAAAATTCCCAGTGAAGCAATGTGCTGTTATTTTCATACTTTGCTTATGCACCTTTATGTGTAAGTGTGGGCAGACCATCTTTGTTCACTTCACAGTGCACTTGGTATATTCAGCTCTACTGCAGTTTTTAGTGAGCACCTTTTCCTCTTTTTTCCTACAGTCCGTTACTGAGGGCAATTTGAGATGAGATAGAATTTTATACATAGGTAATTCTAGGAATATTTTGCTTGGCTTTTGGATATTCTGTACTGAAGACCTGAGGTGGAGGAAGTGGTTGAGACTGATATCTGACAGTCTGATAGCAAGGGTGAAAAGCAGTGAGTGCTGAGATATGCGCAGAAAACTGAACAGAATGTAAGAGGAAATGTTTTACTGAGGGTACGTGAAAATATTTTTTTAATGTAATTCATACATTTCTGAGTATTACACTGTATGAAGGTGATTTTAATTTTTGAAGGCATGTTTAATATTGTTCCATTAATAAATTAATCTTTTGAAGACTTTAGGAAAGGCCTTGTGTTCAGGAGTGTTTTCTGTCTTTGATGTGGTCATAAAAATACTAACAGTATGGCATGAGTGTGAGACTTAAGTGGATGTGCCAGGAGTGTTTTGTGTTTCTCTTTTGCTGAGTGGATATGGATATTCCTTTTCAGTGTGGAATCTTTGTCCTGTGTTAAAATGACGTTGTCAGCACAGATGGTAATTTCATCTGTTGATGTGAAACCATTTAGGAAAAGTAAGACTATCAGCTAAATCTGCTTCTGTATTACTTACATGACTTGTTAAATGTTGAGGCATTAAAATTGACAGAAGAGGGCAGGCTGAAGGTGACTTTGAACTGAAACAGAGAAGGAGCATGCCCGTGGTTTTACAGTTGTGGAGTGGTTTTGTTCACTGTTGATGTTTCTGTTCATTAAATGTGTTAGAAGCAGCAAACATTCATGTTGAATTCCCATTGTTTTCTCTAAGCTCTACAACACCAGAACATTCTAGGCCTCTTTCCAGTTGCCCCAACTGGGAAGGTAGAATTGAAGAAGGCAAAACAATGAGGACATCAAATAAAAAAATGACAAAGTAGGTATTGAACTATTACTACTTATTGTTGCATTGGTTTTAGCAATAACCATCTGATCATCTCTGACTACTGTACATGCATTAATGAAGATTTGAAACACAGGCTGTTTTATATCAAGCCTGAAGGAAGCCTTAAGGGAGGGAGTAGCACTGAGAAGTTTTATCTCAAAAACTGCTTGTGTGATTATTTGAGATTCAGATTTGATTAGCATAGCTTTCACTTCTGTGAACTAGTGAGGTATGAGTTGTGCTCACTGTCTATCAGTAAGAATACAGGCAGTTCTAGAATATAACTTCTATATATATTCTATATGTAACTTATTGTAAAGCTATTAAGGTTCTTTTCAACTTAATTCTTACTTTTATTTTCAAGTTCTGTTGCAAGCGACTCTGCTAATCCAACTGAATGGGAAACTGATGAAGTGGTCCTGAGGAGAAGACAAAAACAGATCAATTTTGGAAAGAATACCCTTGCATATGACAGATACATTAAAGAAGTTCCGAAGTAAGTTGCACTGTGTTGTAGATTTCCAAATGAACTCTTACTTGTTCCTGCTGTGTGTGTGTAGAACAGCACACAGCCTTAGTTCTCTTCAAATTCTTCTGGTTTTTATTGCTGAGTGTGACATTATATAGTGTGCAGTATCTCTGGGTAATTTGAGTCAGCTGTCCCAGCAGTTTTCATTCTCAACTTAGTGTTCACCCTAAACTTAGTGTCTGTGGGATGGAGCAGGGCTGAATGGGGAAAGGAGAAGGCCTTGAAGCTGTGCAAATATGGAAGATAACCCCATCCCAGCCAGACTCGGTACAATACTAAATAAAAGAAGCTGCACTTGACTCAGGAGAAGTAAAGTTGAAGGAGCTGGAGGTTGGGATACTATTGAAGGAGTATGAGCTATGCTTCTGTTTCATATTTGTTTGTGGGTGGTAGGGATCTGCTTTTGGCAGCTGTCAGAGTGCTGGACTGGATGAGCTTCCAGTCTGACTCAGCACGTTATGGTTAGTTGTTGCTTTTGTGATCTATTTTTGGTAATGCCTTATACACATTTCAATTAAGTGTTTAAAAATAGAAACACTTTATTTATCAGACCACTGATTGCCTGTGTGATCTGATGAACTAAGGGTTCTTTTTAAGGGGGGAAAAAACTCCATGTTCTGAAATAATAAATGTTACTGTGTATTTACAGGGACCAGCGAATTCCAGGAGTTCACCCTAGAACTCCCAACAAGTTTAAGAAGTACAGCCGTAGGTCCTGGGACCAGCAGATCAGGCTATGGAAGATAGCACTGCATGCCTGGGATCCTCCTGCTGAAGAAACCTGGGATCTGCAGCCAGTGTGTGTATATGGGTGAATTAAGTCAGGGCTTAAGGAATTTAAGGAGGGCTCTGGAGTTCCTTTAGAGCATTCCTAACTGGGAGAAAAAAACCATCAGACTCAGAAATGGGAGTCTCCTTGAATGCTTTGTTTTCCATTTGAATTCTGTTAGTCTTCAAGATATTCCCATTATTCAGTCTAAGATCATCTGCAGTCAGGCACTTACGTGGAGGAAGGCATTTGGTCTGCCTGCAGTAGTGCATTCCTCCCCTTTGTCTTTACACTGGTGGGCACAAGGTAACATTGCTTTTCTAGAAAGTGAGAGGCATAGGCAGAAGTTTGGTGATTACTGTTCCTTGACTTTGATAACCTTTCCTTCCTTCCTTTTCCTGGTGTCATGGAACCATATGTCTCCTATAGTAACAATATGTTAGAGGATTTGAGACATTAAATATGAGAAGGAGATTTCTGTGCTCTTTTCAGGAGAGTGTCAACTGTTCTCAAGATGGAAATATTTTTGTCTTTTCACAACTTTAAATTTCTGTAACAAGGCTAGCTCTGCTAATTGATGCCACCTCCTACTTTACAAGAATTGGAGTAGTAAATTGGGAGGAAAAGAGTGAATGGAATTCTTGTAGCTTTGTAACTGCACTGTGTAAATAGTTTTACCTGTGTTGTAATTAACCTGTGGTAGAAGTTGCAGTTTTTACACCATTTGAGTGTGATATGAGATGAACTGTTAATTATTACTGCAGTTTTACTGTTTTCTAGTTGGAGCAGTAAGCCAGATGGGTAGTTTTTTAAAGGGGTTTTTTTTTTCCCCTCCTGTTTTTAGTAGTACAGAACCTTCAGGGAGTTCCCAGGAATGGTTCTGCAAAGATGAGGATGTTTCTGGCTCCTTTGTGTTTGACGAAAAGCAGAAGAGGAATGAGTGTGAAGATGAATGCAGACAGACTGATTACACACCTGAGAGGTATGAGACAAAACTTTTGTGCTTAACTTAAGGAAATAATTCAGTACATGTCAGTGCTGTCAGGTTTTTGTAGGAAATGTTTAGTGTGGAAGAGCAGTTAATGCTCAGCTTTGGAGTTTGGCACTTTTGCTGTTGAATGTAATCCATCAATGGTACAGAGCATTGAATGTGGAAAAATTACCAGCATTGCAGAATTACACGATTTTACAGAAGGAAAGGCAGTATTTTTTCAGCTTCTCAGGTTCAAACTACTGAGGTTTCTTTAACCATTGCTGGAATGTTCTGAAAGTAGGGGAGCTTTTTCAGAAGCAGGAGTCCCCTTCCATAATCATGCCTGTTTGCAGAACAGCAGGGAGACTGACTGTGAAGTACCTCGTGCACTTCCCTGTTTACTGAAATACGTTGTCCTGGGGGGATGTGTGTGGAGCTCAAAATGATTCTGCTTCCAAAATGTGAACCATGTGCTCTGTGTTCCTCTGTGTGACTGAAGAATCATACCTCAAAAGAAAACTTCCTCTGTAGCATATGCCATTATTTAGCAGAACTCTGATAAACATTTAGACATAGATAAAAAATGTTATGTGTGTAAAATCTGTGTTTTATTTTTGTAGTTCCTGTTCTCCTGATTCTTCTCCAGTATGGAAACGCAGAAAAAGAAACAATTCCGACTCCTCTGTGGTTTCAGAGAGCAAAAACCATTATCTGCAGATGTACCACACCCTGGAAAGGTATGGAATGATTTTCTATATGGGAATTCATTGATATTACAAACTGACTTTTGGAATATGACTGGTATTTTTCCCTCCATTTGTTAATAGCTTTAATTTCATCTAAATGTGTGCAGTTTCATGAGGAAGGGAAATCATGTCAGAATAAATGAGCTGTATGATAGCAAATATTTACAGTGGTCCATTACAAGTGTCAGAAGATACAGCACAGGGGGTTTTTTGTGTGTAGATTTAGGCAACACTAAGGGTTTTGGCAGTTTAGTAGACATTTCACACTAACCTTAGTGAAAGTGTTTATACAGGTGTGGTTTTTTTCTGTCCACTTAGCCCCCTTAAGAGGAGCTGTGTTACCCAAGTGCATGGATTCAGACCTTTTCATTTTCTTTCCAGCCTTACTGACTCAGGACATCAGGAGGCTTTTTCAAAGTGCTCAGAGTGGGAAGCCTTTGGTGAAAAAGATGAAGTAGTGACAGTGCAACAAAGTATAGGAATAACAAGGTAAATACCCCAGTGATTATGATGTTATTTCTGCTTATTGCTTGTGCTGTAAAGGTGTCCTTTTAGTTTCTTTTAGTTTCTTTTAGTTTCTTTTAGTTTCTTTTCCTTCACTGGTTACTACTACTTTTTTTTTGCCACCTTACATTTCCTCTAGCACATGGTATGTTTGGTTGTTACTTCTCTTCTTTGAGCTTACTGAGCTTTTTCCACTCTGACTCTGCCATCTGTTGCTTCTGCTGCCTCTGCCATCCCAGGTAATGCTGGAAAATGATGAGCCCCTTTCACACTCTATCTTGTGGAAAGAATTGGAAGTTTGCCTCTCATTTCCTCAGCCTAAGAGCTGGAAGCTTCCTCTCTGTCTCCCTGGAGATTAAGTTGTTTTGTAGTGACAACAATGATAGTTGTTTGTTTTTATGCAGTGACCCGATTCCAGCCAGTTCTTCAGGATGGAACAATCCGAAACAGAGGAAATCCAGCTTCTTTCTGCCTGACAGCAAGACTTGCAGAGATGCAGACTGCAGGCTGGAGAGGTATCAAATGCATCTCATCAATTGGGGTTTGAGGGGTTTTTTTGCTTATTAATTTAGAAGCTTTGTTGCTATCTTGCTGTAATTCAATCCAAGCTTTTATTATAAACATTGACTTTTAATTTTTTTTTTTTTTACTGTTCTTAGGGATGTTTTGGTCAATATTTATATGTTGTGTGGTAAAATTCTGTCCTTATGTTCTTTATGTTCTCATGTTATAGTCTGTGTTAATGGACTGTAGCTATACTTAATATTTAAAAGTTACCATAATAAAGGCACTTAGTCTTTGAGTTTGGTTTTTTTTTATTTGTAGGCTTAAACTTTGTAGCAGTTTATTGGAAGGACATCAGTCAGAGTACGCTGACAGAGGATGGGAAAGTGCAAATCCTGAAGATACAATATTGAGGAAAAAAATCTAAATACCAAAGTGAGTTTGTGCTGAATACTTGCGTGACCTGTTCTGTTTCAGTAGCTCATCCACAGTATCATTCTACAGAATCCAACTGTTCAGTTCAGGCAGATCAGTTTCTCTTTCATTCCTTTATTTTATTAGTGTGTTATCCCACCCTCTTGCACTTAATACAGCACCTTAATTAAAAGGTCTAATGCTTCAGACTTAGGAAACTGAAATTGTTACCTGTCTGCTAGAAGATGTGTTTTAATCACTCAATCAAAAAGTGCCAGTTTTTTCAATTATTTCAGTAGCACCTTTTCTGCCTGTTAATATTTTTGTGATGAAGTCACGACTTGGCATTTGCAGCAGTAGATTTTAGTGAAAATTTTCTCTTGGACTGTAGATTCCTGTGGTGCATTAATAGGATGGGTGGTAATCTGGGTCAAACAGGTTTTATTAGCAGGAAGTCTTTTGTGTGATTATACTGTCTTTGATCTACATTTGATGCAGACTCTGAAACATGGACTAGGATATAAATGTCTGTTAAACAGTGATCTTTGACTATTTTGCATAATAAAACACATTAAGAATATGGCCAAAATCAGTTTTAGAATTTGGATTATAGCAATATGAGGAAAAGGCAGCTAGAGCTTTTAAAAATTATGCTGATGGTATTTTTCTTTTGATTTTATTGATTTTTAATTAAATTTTTTGAGCATGGATAAGATTTAACATGCATTCACTTTTCTAAAGTGCTAATTCAATATTTGAAAATATCTAGTCTTTCTTTGTATATAGAAGTATTGAAGAAGAAGGAATTTCTCCTGTGACAGAAAAAGACTTGAAGAATAGGCATGTAGTCTGAGACCAGCAGATCAAGTCTTGGAAAACTGGTGCTGTCATGTAGGATCTGCACTGAAAGAGGAAGAGATTTACAGTCAGCATACGTGCAATCAACATAAGGTGAAATTAATCAGGTAAAAGAAGCATCTCTACATCACAGTTAAGAGCCTTTCTGGTTTCCACATAGTTGATATTTAGCTTTTTTTTCAGTGGTCTTTGTTATAAATAAGGCTGTATTAAGGAGTGTATATATTCAGTACGTTTGTAATCACTTGTTCTAATTGAAAAAAATATTTATGTTAGATGTAAAATGTATGAAGTGAATTAAACAGCTTCTCTGTGGAGCAACACGTTGGTTTTCTGGGATGGAAAGATCAGTATTTAGAGTGACATTGCCTTTAATCTTGGCTTTTAGGTGTGATGAGCTCTAAGTCTCAAATGTCAGGAACTTTATCTGTGGAAGTTTAACCTTGCTTGAAAACCAGATAGTGGGTTACGTGGTAGAATTCCACACTACCTTCCCTTTTGCTCAAAGAAAATTTCTGTCATAAACAGAAATAAATCTGACTGTATGTGGTTGCTTTCTAGGGAAAAACCTTAGTCAACTGGTTATTTTTAAGATATGGTAGAAATCCGTTAATTAGAATTGAGATAAAAGTCTATTTTATTAATTAATAATGACATTTAGATGAGAATTGTGTGAGGAGTTGAGAAAAATAGGCTCAGCTGCTTCCTTTTCTCCTTACCCTACATTCCTAAAGTATTTGTTATCTAGTACTGTATTTTTTCAGTAATTTTTGTGCTCAAAATGTTCATACTAGCTGTAACACTTTCTTTAGTATGGACAATATGGGTTTCTCCTTTATACTGTGCTATAAGCTCACCTTGTGCAGTGCTCTCTTCCATTTATTGCTACTGTAAAACTACAGCTTAAAAGAGGAAATGTTTTCCTGTTAATGCCTGGATATAGCACATTTATAAAATGCTGTTATCTGCTTTTTTGTTTAGGTTTCTCCAGATCTTTTTAAGGATAGATTGTTTTCTGCAAGCTGTGCCTCAATGTAAAACTTCAAGATTTCTTGAAGCCTGTGCTGCAATGACACAATAGATGTTCCTTAAAGCTTTTGTGAGGACATTTCTGCTGTGCCTGCGTTGGCAGGTGACATGTGCATTATATTGCAAAGCTGCTTCAGGTGATGGATCCTGGCATTCCCTCTGGAGGTCTTGTTCCTCAGAGTGTGCTGATGTTTTACCAGAGAACTGGTCCAGTGTCGAGTCAAACTGAAGAATGCTGCCCCTCAAACCAAGGAACCCCCTCTGCTCCACTGGACCAGAATTGTACATCCAACCTGAAGAACTGCTTCAAAGGAATGTAGATAATTTCAGCTTTCCTCCATTAAAGACAAGCTGTTAATAACTTTTGGATTGGGTGATCACCCATTTGGCCTATTTATTGTTCTCTGAGATGAATTAAGCTGGCATTTGCCTAAGCCAGGTGAGAGAAGAGAAAGGAAAGGTAGATGGTTTATCAAAATCAAATCCTTTTCTTGAAAGGGCTGAGTGACTTATAGAACAGCAGCACAGCTTAAATACCTGGATTTTGCTTTTATGTGTGTTGCAGCCTGACCCAAAGAGCCAGTCTACTGTTAAAGAGTAGGAGAGGATGTATTCAGTGCCTGTTGTTCCTACAACTGTTGGGGATGAATAGCAGTATTTGCAGGTGTGGAGCTGCTCTTGTCCAGGCTAAGGAATTGTGATGTTGGGATAAGCTCTCCTTTGTTTTACTCTGCCAGTACTGTGTGCAGAAGTTTGAAGTGAGAGCTGTGGCTACAGTGGTTTATACTAAATTCATGTGCCAGTTACAAGAATTTTAGTCCTTGTGTAGCATGTACTGGGGTACCAATGTCTGCTAGAGCTGGGAGTTGTCTCTCTGCAGGGGATTGGTTTTGCTTTTCACCACAGCCTTGCTGTGGGGCTGGAAGTACCCAGGGCCAAGAGCCTGTTGTGCTGCTGATTTGGAAATAAGCTGCTTCCCCCAGGAACTACTCTCACTCCCAAAATGTTATTTCCAGGCATGCTCAGGCATTTTTCCCAACACAAGGGTGGTATCAGTCACACACCACAGAGCACAGTGTGTGTTTGTACAAGGGACACACGTGTACAGCACTTTTCTAAGAAGTAATATTTAGAACCCTGTTGTTCCAGTGTGCATGCTTCCGTGTGATTTATTATATGATTGTAAATAAAGGAATGTGTTACATTTTTGGCAATTTGCCTTTATGCAGAAGAATTAAAAACTTTAACTTTAAAAATCCTTGTTAGTCTGTTTTTGCAGCTGTGTTATCAGTTTGATTATAAAAGGAATATATGGGCCCAGTAGTCCTTTTTTGTTCATTTTAGGGAGTTTGGTTTGGTTTGGGTGGTGATTTTGCTTTTTTAGCCCTTGCTAAAAGGGGAAAGGAGGGGTCTTCAGAGATTAAAATTAGACTCTTGAAGGCATTCAATTCTGGTTGTGTCCAGCCCCTCAGTTTGTGCTTAGGGCGTTGTAACTTTGTGGAATGGAGCAGCTGGAGTCCCAGCACCCATTCTGCCATGGAAAGGTGTCCTGCTGGAGAAGATGGAACTGCTAGGTGAGAGTGATAGGCTGTCAAGAAATATTTAAATTCATCTTAAGTATTTAATGAGTGTTAAGAGCCTTAAGCTTTCGCCTATGATGGATAGGGCCTGCAGTGGATTTATGGACACATCCATAGGATTTGTAATTCAGCAGTCCTTAAAAAATCTTTGTATTTCTTGGTTGAAGATATTAGCCTAGACACAGCATAACCAATCTCTGTGTGGCAGTTAAATTTTGGGTAGATTTATTCCCTAATCTAGATTCTGTATGTTTGGACAAGCTATGGTAGCAAAAGGGAAGGAATGAACCAGCAGATGAGGTTTGAGGTCTGCTGAAGTAATTTCATGCAGTGCTGCCACTGGATGTAGAATCATCCTGTGTTCTAATTAGTAACCTCATTAGTGTAAACAGAGCAGTCAAAACTGGAATGCAGCCTGTCCATGTGCTTGTTTACCTACCCAGGGCTGTCTGACACGGAGCTTGCAACTGAGCTCCGTGAGCTAAGTGAGCAGAAGTCTGGCACTCCACTCCCAGTTTTTCCTTTAATTTTACTCAACTTAATTAAATCTCTTCTGCATAAATCTGTGCTCAGTTTGTAATTAAGCCAAAATATACCCTGAACTTAGCAGACAGGTTTCAATTTCTCCGTAGAAATGACAAGTATCTTCTGTTGGCATGCTTCCACTGGGAGAATCTCCTTACAGATGATACATTATCTGTGCTTGTGGAAACCATCCTTCACTGGCAGTTCTGAAATGCCACGGGTTGTGTCTACTTTGTTTCCTTTGTGAAACTCCTTTGAGGTCACAGCTGAGGATATCTCCTCCCCTTAAATTCCCACCGCGGTGTGAAACTGCTTTTCTGAAGGATTTTTGTTGCTGTCAAGGACAGAAAGATGCAGTGCAGCTGCAATCCCTGAGCTGTGTCCCAGCAGATAGTTCTGCTGGATAAACTGAATTTAATTTGTACATAGTGTTATGCTAAAAATACTGTGTGGCTTCCAGGCTGTAGCTGTCCTCTGGCTGGCTTGCTTGGATATGTTCAGGTAAACACGTTGCTCTAGCTTGTGTCAGAGCCAGGCTGAAGGGAGGGGAGTTTGTGCCTGTTTTGAACCTCTGCTATACTTCAAGCATGACTTTGGTTCAGGAGCACAGTTATGTTTTCCATAGCAGTGTGTGGGAAAGGAGAGGTGCCAGCAGAGCAGACTTTTCTGCAGCGACGTGGACATTCATGCAGATGCCACACAGAAGATGCATGAGTTTGTACAAAATTTACTACAGTAAGGCCAGGCAACAGGAAAGGAATTTTCAAGGTAAATCCCTTCATGCAGAGCAAGGCTGAAGTGTATCTTCATTAAAAAAAAATCAAATCCAAACAGCACCTGTACTGTGTGTTCAGAAAGTCTCTCCAAAACCACTGCTACGCTTCAATAGTTGCTTTAGTGTTTTAAGCTGATTTTAAAAAACCCACCAAACAGCTTTTCATTTGCTACTTCTGCCATCTGTTTTATCAGATGTGGTACCTGGGGACATGGTTTAGTGATGGATTTAGCAGTGCCTGGTTAATATTGGTTGTATTTAATGATCTAAGAGGACTCTTCCAACCTTAATGAACCTGTGATTGTAAGGCTTTTTCAACCTTAGTGATCCTATTATTGTAAGGCCAGAAGAAAACCATCTCTCTGAAGTGTCCCATCAGTCTTCAGGCTGCAAACGTATTATTGTCTAAATTTGTTTGTGTTCTGTTGGAGTTCTTCAGGTTGTTTCTAAATTACTGTTCTAAAATGTGAGTGTATGCCCAATAGCAGGACGAACAGGATCTCATTGTGCATGCATTTGCAATTAAAAACCCCAGAAGGCTCCACGAACCAAGGCATAGAAACCTCGTGGCATTACCCAATCTTCTTCACTATTGATACGAAATTTAATACAATGTCATTGTGAAATTTATGTGGTAACCGTCTGGCGTGGGGTTTGAGCTGGCCCTTGAAATACCCTGTGCGCTTCATCGACTGTAGAGCCGTGCCAGTGACCGTCATCCTTCATATTTAAATCGCGGGAATTTGTACTTTTTCTTTTGTTTGGGCTGGGTTTTTTCCTGTTCTTTCACCTGGCTCCCGCCGCCACCGCGCGCCAAAACCGCGCCAAAACCGCGCTCGATTCTCCCGCCACCACACCCCGGGGGCGGGGCCGGGCGGAGCGGGCTGAACCATTATCGTGGCGGGGGGGTGGTTTATGTGTGAGGATGTATGGGAGCGGGGCGGCGGCTGCGCTTTCTCGCTCGCATCCCCCCCTCCGCACCTGTCCCCGTGGAGGCACCCCGCGGGGAGGTGGAGCGGGCGGTGTCGCGCAGCGCCGGCGGGAGATGCGAAGGGGCTGAGCGGGAAGACGGCAGCGCTCCCTCACCGCCCGCTCCGGCTCTGCCTCACCGCCCGCCTCAGCTCCCCTCTCCCTCTGCTCCTTCACCGCCCGGGTCTCCTTCACCGCCCGGCTCTGCCTTCCGCCGTCCCTGCCGCGATACCTCGCACCATGTCCTTCCGCCAGCGGAGCCCGCACGGCAGCACGAAGAGCAGGTAGGGCCTCCGGGCTGAGGCCGGGGGGCAGCGCCGGGCCTCTGTCCCTCCGCACTGTCCGGCCCTCGCTCCCCGCCGTCCCGCGGGCGGAGTTCTCTGAGGGGATGGGGGGGGGAGGGCGCAGAGCCCCCTCAGAGGGTCCGCAGAGCCCCCTCAGAGGGTCCGCAGAGCCCCCTCAGAGGGCCCGCAGCGAGTGGCGTCGCCTCGCTGGGTTGGTGGGAGCGAAATCGGTAAATATCCGCGGTCTCTGAAGGAGATTAAAGCGCTAAAGCCCACCTGGGTGCTCACCTCGTGTGTCGCTGTGTTTGTCCCCAGCCCGCAGCACCCCCCGCGCTGGGCCCAGGCGCGGAAACGCGGCGCCGATGGGAAGCGGCGGAGGCAGAACGAGCCCGAATCCTCCGTGTTTGAGGAGAGTAAGGCCAGGCCTGAAGACAGCCGGCTGGACAGGTGAGGAGGAGGTGAACACTTCACCAGCAGCTGCTGGACAGTTCACCAGGAGCTGATGAGCTGACCGTTCTACTGAGTTTTCCAAGCCCTGCCTGTTTATCGATCACTCATCAGCCACAAATAGCTCGTTTTAAAGGAGGGTAAAGGATCGAGTGCAATGCCCTTATCTTGGAGTCAATTCTTAAGAGTCAACATTTTTTGTTCTTACCTCTTCAAATATATTCTTGATAATTTCCGTTCTATTTCATGCTGGTTTACTGCCGTTTATCAAGAAGTAATAATGTACAGGCCAATTATGTTTGTAAATACAGGCTGTACTGTAAAATTAAAAGCAATTACCAAAATTCAGTTCTTAGAAATCATCTATTTTATGTTTCTGAAGGGAGTACAGAGCACCCTGAGAAGCTGTGTTGTATTTCAGCACATTTGTGAGGGGATCAGATTTTGAGGTCACCCCATAATGTTCACACTGCTGTTTGCTGCCTTCCGTGTTTTCCAGCACAGCTAGAGTTAAGTGTCTTATTTTATGTCACATTTACAGTCTGAGCTGTTCATGCCACAGTCCCTTTAGTCACTTCAATCGGTGCATGAGAGTTGTGGCCCCAGCCCAGTTGATTGAATCAAGGTTTCTAATCTAAAGTGGGGTGGGTTGTGCCTTGTAACTACCCATTTTCCTTTGCTGACCATAAGCAGGGAACATGTTGGTCAGTGGCTCAAGTTACACTATCGAGAGTAGCTGAAACTAATTTCAGGAAGCACGGTTGAATAGCGGTACAAGGATGAAACTTTACAGATGGTTTCATCCGTTTCAACGTAAATAAGCAACACTTCTGCGTGTCTTCCAGTATTGAATTGTGCAGGCATATTTCCTGGTTTCAGTTTGGACTGAGCTCTGACAGAATTTGTTCTCTCCTGTGCCAAAACCACTTTTTGTTTATGCCAATCCAACCATGTCAAATTAAAATTCTCAAAAGTAAAGAAGATTAGGTTGGAGGCTGGGTCATCTCTATAATCACATCACAGGTGCAAAATCAAACAGGTATAAAAAGGTACATCACAGGGTTGAGGACAAAGCTCAGGAGCTGGGAACAACTGGGATTCTGCTGTTTGTTCTCTGCCACGAGAGAGCAATAATTGAACGTGGCCTGTGTTCTCTGCAAAACTAGAAATCAGTAAAAGCAAAAGTTAAAAATCCTTGGAGCTTGAACAGATCTTTGCAGAGGGACCTGTACTGTTTGCTGTGGATTTTTAATTTTGCCAAGTTGGTAACTGGGTTTCATCTAAATAGAACTTTTAGTTTGAACTTAATAAAATGTTCAAAGTTGTGCAAACCAATTTGGGAGCAGGGACGGAGTTGAAGCTGGTTTTAGTGCAGATGGGTCTAATTCCCTGACTCCAAGGGATATGTTTGCAGAGAATCCTGGAAAGTCTCCAGAGCATTTCCAGATCTACTGAAAAAGCTGTGCTCTGTAGGATACAGTTTTGAGTTTTGCATAGTGAAAATTGGTCATCAGGAGGACAGACAGGGGAAACATTGAATAATCTGAATGCAGGCAGCTATAGACGCTGGGAAGGGACCCTGCAAGAGTCTTGTGATGCTAATGGGCTGCAGTAGAGCTGTTTAACCAGTTTGCAAAGCCATAGTAAGTCTCAGTTTCCTAGCTAAAATAGGACATTTTGTGCCTTTGCCTTCTCTACTAGGCATATATTTACATGGAGAAACTCCTGGTGCTATCGTGTAACTTCATTTAATTAGCTTTACAACTTAATTCTGTGTTCTAACTTTTGTCTCTTATATAGCTAATGAGTCTGCAGTCATGAAAGAATAAATAATTGCTAAGTCATTTAGTGGAGTGAAAAAAAGTGAGAAAATAAGTAAAGCTGATATTTCACGTACCATTTTCTGAAGGACATGAGCCAGAAGTTACTGAGAACATAGGCTGGGTTAACAAGCTATGCTATGTTTCTATAGATAGCTACATAAATTTTAAGAAAACCCAACACAAACCACACAACCTCAAGTGGAACTCCTAACTGATGCTTAATTATACAATGATGAAATTTTTATAGAACACCACAAGATTTTCACAGCCATTTTGAGTACTGTAAATAATTATGTTTAAGGGGTCAAGCTGTGAGTGGGGGAGATAAATACAATAACCCAAGCTTTTAACACAGAGCCTTAATTTTTTTTTTCTTTCTAGTTTTACAACACCAGAAGGCCCTGGACCCCTTTCCCGGTGTTCAGACTGGGGAACTGCAGTGGAAGAAGATGAAATGAGGACCAATGTCAATAAAGAAATGGCAAGGTACCCTGGGTGTTTAAGATGAAGTGGGGAAAGGAAGGGAAATGGAAGTTGTCTTGTAGAATCTGTTTCGACTTGTATTTTTAACTTCACCAGTGTAGTAAAATCAGGCCAACCTTAGCCTCTTGTCTGCTGCTTTTAGATCAGCTTTGGGTTAAGTCCTGCAGGAATGTCATGGGGAACTCTCTGGAGATTGGATGTGTATCCCTAAATATCTCCCTTTTGGAAGAAGTTTTTCCTGAATCTCTTGGATTGAAATACTTAAAGTACCCTCTCACTAATGACTGGGGTTTTGTATCATTGCTATGAGAAGTTGTTTTAGGGAAAATAGTTAGGAAAAGAAAGTCCTTGTATTTTTATTTTTCCTTTGTGAAAAACTGAAATATTTATTTCATAGTGGAAAGGCCTCTACAGTGTCTCAGGTGCTGCTGCTTTGCTGAGAAGTTAATTCAAGTGTGAGCTGTGACAGTGCTTAATGTTGTCTTTGTGTACAAATGTTCTTAATACTTATTTTAATTCTTACAGATACAGAAGAAAACTCCTGATAAATGAATTTTCAAGAGAAAGGAAGTCCTCCTCAGGAAGGTAGGTTAAATTTCTAGCTTAGCTGAGGAAAATTGTCTCTGTTGAGCGCTAGCCAAGTGCAAGAACCAGACTGGATCAGGTGAGGCGGAATTCTGATTTTATTATTTAATTCTAAAACTTATATAGACTTTTAAAAGTTTCTCCGGATTGGGTCAATTCGAAACCTCCCCCTAGGCCCATAGGCCAGGTAGAACTGCCCATCTTTCCAGAGACAGTTTCAATAACATCCAAACCTTATCTTTATTTATAGAACACAGGGAGAAGAAGAGAAAAATTCCCATGGGAAAGAATCTGTGCTACCACAGAAAATCTTGAAAGTTGGTCTGAATTTTCATTGTGCAATGTTGCTTCTTAAACCACACAGTTTAAAACAGTTCATCTTAAGTCTGTTCCAACACCATAGTTTAGTAACACTCTGAGCATTTGTTTGAAAAGTTTTAACATGTTTATTTACAGTCTTTTACAAGTGGGTTTGTTTGAGTGTCACTGGTTTTCTAGTAGTCCCAAACCTACAATGTTTTTTTTCTTCAGTTCTGATTCAAAGGAGTCCACGGTGACAGCAGAACTTGAGACAGATGAGGTGGTTTTGATGAGAAGACAAAAACAGATAAACTACGGAAAAAACATGATTGCATATGATAGATACATTAAAGAAGTTCCTAGGTAAGCTGCTTGACTTTCTAGAAAACTAAATGTCCACCTGCAAGTCATACCTGTTCCGTATGAGCACATGGATGTACTAAACTTGGTATCCAATACACATTCAGATAGAAGGCATCTACAAATTAAACTTAGAAGATATTTTTGAACTGCTAGATCACACTAACAATCGACTGAGATGTGGTTTGGGTTTTTTTTTTAATGAGTCAGTGTATAAGAAATACTTCACGCTGCAGAAATGAAAATGGAAGTTCTTTTGGTTGTCAACAAGAGGAAATGAAACTGCTTTTTGCAGTCAGTCGTCTCATGAGTTAACTATGAGACAAAATGGGCTACAGTTGCTATTGAGTTTGGAATGAGGTTTTCAGACCTATGAATGATAATCCTTTTTTTTAATTTTATTTGACTTGCAGCTGGAAAAACTAAGAAGTTCATATCGAGCTGGCAAATCTTTGCTTGAGTGCTGGGATTGCACATTAGTCTTTTCTCATAAATTACACAATCAGTTTTTACATTTAAAGCTGTGTTATGTATGTGTGAATAAAACACTGATAAATTTTCCATGTCTAATACCTGAATAGATGCCATCGTATACCAGGAGTTCATCCCAGAACTCCAAACAAATTTAAGAAATACAGCCGTAGGTCATGGGACCAGCAAATTAAACTGTGGAAAGTGGCACTGCATTCCTGGGATCCACCGACTGAGGAAGGATGTGATCTGCAGGAAATGTATGTACAGAGTATCCAAGATGCTTTTATAGAAATTATGGTGTGGAGTCTTATGTTTAAGAAATAAACACTACCCCCGGCATAGTTCTTTTTGAGACAAGTCAGCGAGTGCTGAATGCTTTCGCTAATTATTTGTCCACACTTAGTGCTGTTTAGTTCCTTCTCAGTCAAAATATCCAATAGCTTCCTGAACCTTGTTAGTGGGAGTAGACTTGCCCAGTGTCCTTGGAAGGGCATACGTACACATCCCTCACTTTTTAAATGGTGAAAGCAGAGCCAGTTCTGCACTGCTCTATGAAATAAATCACCACACCATCGACATGAGCTGATTCTTTCAGGGCAGTCTTCAAATTATCTGGTAGGAGCAGTGCTGGAGAGTTCTCACTAATGGCAGGTCTCCCAAATATTGAGCTTGGACCAATCCAGTGTACAAGAACCTGCCTCACCCTTCTCACTTGCTAGTTCAAGAACAATGCTATAAAATGTTGTTTCTTGAGCAGAGAGGGAGAATTGTGAATTCATCCCAAGGTGCCACTAAACTCAAAGCATGGCCACAAGCTCTAGAAGATGTAGAGTAATGAGCTAGTTATTTTCCTCTATAGAAAGCAATACAGCTGATCAGGCAACATGTGACATAAAACTGGCACTAGAGAATGAAGGGGACAAAGATGGAACTTAATTCCTCAGAAGCAGTTTTGTGTTAATAAAGTAGTGTTTTTCCTTGATGGAATGCTGATTTTAAAACCAGTGCAGAGTAATAGGATCTAAAAGCAAAGCTTCCTTTTAGCTTCCCATTACTTGCCATCAGTGCGAGGGGAGCTGGTTCTTCAGCCAGAACCCTGCTGTGTGCATTGGTGTTGAAATACTGCCTTCACATGCTGGGGTCTAGCTCTGTGGATAATGGATATTAAATCTTTGCAAAACCAGATGGATGAAAACCTTGTCTAGGAAAAAAATTTCCTTCCTCTCCTATAATGTTTGTATAGAGGCATTGTTTGAGCATTGAGTTTTTGCCTTTGACAAGTTGCACTATTCAGTCTCAAGAATTTTAATTCAGTCCTTGGCCATTTTGGCTGTACTGAGCTGTCCTGCAGTTCTGTTTGCTCTCCCCAGTTTGCCACCACTGTCCCTGTGATCTCTGTAGGTCTCTTTGCTGTTCTCTGGCCATTGTTTTCAGAACTGCACCACAAACTGCAGCTTGAACACTAAAAAATCAATTTGTTTATGCTGTATTCTTCTAAATGATTTTACAGTTGTCCTGTTGACCTTGGTGAGATGGAGACAGAATCTGTTGGAAGCAATTCTACTGAATCTCAAACGAGCTGTCAAGATAATGATGTAAGCCTATCTGTCATCTGCATAAATATTTGTTGATAATTGGTTCATTGCTTAGAGTTATATCCAGAGTAGCCTGAATACCTGACAAATTCCATCATCTACTTTGTTTAGGGACTGTTTATAAAGCTGAGCAGTCTTTGAATTTAGGTGTTTTCCACCTATAGCCATTATCTGTCTGTAGTCTTGGGTTTAGAGGATTAGAACTTAAATTATCATCTCAAATTAAAAATATCCCATTTTTTTCATAGCCTACAAGAGAAAATTTATCTGTTGAAAGCAAATCAGTTATGAACTGTAATGTACAGTTGAAATACTACTTTAGATTGCAATATCTAATGTTAAAATAGGGTGGAATTTCCTTGTCACACAGAAGTAGGGTCCTTTTATACCCAGATAGCTGAGCAGTAAAGATCTAGGAATGCTTTTCTTACTGGATTTGTTTTTCTGATGAATATTAAATCTGTATAATGTTTTAATGTTTGCATATATATGTCCTTAGAACACTTGCAAGGTATCTTCAAATGTGGTTGGATGGGCAGAAACCTACATCACTTAAGACTAGCATTGGGTTTTATATGGCCTTTAAAGCATTTGTAAACCTTTGTTAAAAGGCAGTCTAAATGAATTACAGAAGTTAATTGAATTACCTGTACTAATAACCTCTACTTAACTAGTAATTATTAATTGCCTTTCCCTTCCAGGATACCTGTTCTGGCACTCCCACCAAAGTTAGACATCTTGACTATCAAGCAGAAGGAGACTTTGACTTGGAAGTGTGTTTGAGTGAGCCACTGAAAGAATTTGATACTGTGAGTTAAATAGTCGTGTGCAAACTGTTTTAGAGAAAGGTTTTTTTTAAATTTGAGAGGTTAGCTTGATCCTTAACCTGTTGATAGTAAGAAAGCTTAAGCAAAGTTGAAGACTGTTCTCAAAGTTATGGTTGGTCTAGATATTCTCCAGACCAGACTTATGTAAAATTGCAATTAAGTTGTGTGACTTCTTGTTAACTTTTAATTTATGTATATCATATTTTTTAATAAAACTTTTTAATAGGAAAACTAGCCAAAGGCTGTGCTAGCCTCTAGTAATTATAAATAGTACAGCAAGATCTCACCAATTTGCCCCCATTCCCTCCCCCACTGTGAATATCATTTCAGTTGTCCACCTGCAGATCAAAAGCCAAGTAGGGAGATATTTTTTATGTTATCTTGATTTTACATCGGGCTCTTCTAAAGGGTCTGACTTGAAATAATGCACGTGGTAGCTGAACCATGTGGCTGATTAGTACTAGTGAAACCACCTACTGCAGTTACTGTAAGATTAACTACCTTATCTTAAAAAAAAAAACACTTTATTTGCAAAAATGTTTCAGAAACAATTGGAAATTAAATACCCTCAAGAAATTGGAGGTCAACATGGTAAAGTCTATGCAATAATGTTTTTTTCAGAAGCAGTAGCCTTAATTTGAAATTTGTAAATAGTCATCATTTGTTAATGCAGTCAAGAAAACAATGTCTAGGGAAAGTGCTTGATTCTTTCAATTTGCTGGTTTTAAATGTAAAACTGTTGTAAATGATAAGAACTGTACAGATTTTCTGCTGAGAGCAGTTCATGTTTCTATTGCTTTTGCGTGGGATGTTGCTGGAAAATAAACAGAACTGCGTTTACTTTTACATACGACTCTTCATTTCCTGCCAGCAGTGCTCTGTGGATAATGAAATGCAGGGAAATGCTGAAAGCCAAGTGTCTCATATTGGTACTAAGCCAGGATATATCTGTGTTAACACCATCCTCGGGTTTCAAAGGAGACCTTAAAATCTGTTTGCTTGTGTGCAGACCACCAGAGTGAATTTAAGACAGTTTAGTTTAGTAGCTGTCCATTAGCTGGTTGCCAAGTTCTGTTCTGTAGGAAAAACTGCTAGAAGAGCTGGGTGAACACTTCAATCTTCTTTGCCAACAGGACATTTTTAACAGTCACCTCACTTGGTTTTATCTCTTAAAATGGAATTTCTGGGTGTTGATGTTACACCACTTAAACTCATCAACTCAAGGGGCTATCTTAGCAAGTAATATTGCTTACAGATGTCTAATTTGTTAGGCACTCTTGAAATCAGGTAGCTTGATCTGATGGGGAAACTTCCAAAGGGAAACAGTGGCATTGGGATAAGGTTGGTGCTAAGCTCTGATGTTAGGGAGACAGCCCTTCCTAACATGTTTTTTCTTCCAGAGAAGGCAGCAAAATGGTAGTTGCTTTCTACCTGGACTGAGCCCCCTCTGTCCTCCCTGGATTGCTTTTATGATGTCACATTTTCTGGCCATGCTGTCCCTGGTTGTTCTTATGTATTTCTGGTGTGCCAGTCTGTACCTGAGTATCAGAACTGGCAGTAGAATTGTTTTTTTAAAGGCAGTTTTCCTATCCTAATGTAGCTCCCCAGACAGGTTGGATCAGTGGATATTCAGGAGATTGTGTAGCGGCTTCTGAAGGGTAAGGTTACTTGCACCTGGTTTTGAAATAAGGAAGCACATGGGTTGGGACAATCTCTCCAGCACAAATGCAGGCTGGGGGATGAACAGATGGAGAGCAGCCCTGAGGGGAAGGACTTGTGGATGTTGGTAGGTGGATGAGAAACTTGAAGTGACTCAGCCATGTGTACTCACAGCCCAGAAAGCCAACTGTGTCCTGAGCTGCACCAAAAGCAGCGTGGCCACCAGGGCAAGGGAAGGGATTCTGCCCCTCTCTTCTGCTTTTGTGAGACCCCCACCTTGAATGCTGCATCCAGCTCTGGGGTGGAATGTGGGGAAAACATTGTAAAGAACGCCAATGCCTGGGCAGTGTAGAAAGATACCAGGCAAACAACTGGGATGTACTTTTCTGTATAATGGAGCACACAACAAATAATTCTCCTTTGGTGAATCTCTTGAGATGCTTTTAAAATTCTGCAGAGTAACTTCTCAGTGGTTAGTCTGTAATCTGGTATATAATTTGCTATTAATCCAACTAACCTGCTGCTTCTCAAACAGGGTTCTCAGCACAGGCCTTGGGGTATGACCCTCTTGCTCTCAGCATTGCCTGTGCCCCGCTCTCTGCGCTGTGCCCTCCTGAACACAACCCCACCCTGCTGAGATGGGTGTTGCTTCTCACTGTGCTGCACTCTGTTCCATCTCTGCTCTATCCTGTCACCTCTCAGTGTGCTGTCACTTCTGCTTCAGACTGTAAGGTTCTATGTCACTGTTCCTTTTTTTTTTTTTTGACTAGTTTATGCCTTGTTTTCTTTTCCTGTGTTGTGCTCCAGCTTGTTTACAGATAATTCTGTTGGTGGCATTGAAAGTAATGTGATGTGCTGTTCAGCCTGCAGATCTGTGCTGTGCAGCACTCTTACCCAGGACCCAGGTGGGTATGATCCAGACTAGAAATGTAGCTGGTCTGTGTTCAGCAGCTGTTTGTGAAACAGGCTCAGATTTGTTACTTTTCCCTGAAGGAGCTGACCATCCACAGTAGTGTCTTCACTACAATTATTCCCCTTTGCCTCAATTACTTAGAGCACTTAGTTTTTATGGTTGGTATTTAAAGAGAACACTCAGTTTGGATGTTTTTCCAAAGGTACTGAACACCGAATTGGAAAACAGCCGGGGTTTTTTTGCGATAGAATTAAGCCCTCTAGTGGTTAAACGTGGGCTAACCCCATCCATTTAGGGCAGCATCTCGTAACAGAGGAATCTTATGGAAAAATAATATCCGTATGTTCAGCTGTGCATAGTTGCATGCAGCAGAGTTTACTTCAGATGGAGAACAGGCAAGTACTGCTGTCAAATTTTAGCCTTATTAGGTTAAATTCCTCTAAAAATAAAACTGAGCAGGTTGTTCTGTAGGCAGCAGAACCTGTCAGCCCTGCTTTTTATAGACCTGTGCCTTCTGGTTTGTGTTTCTCTTACTCCCTTCACACCAAGCCCTGTCCCCTTTCAGCACCCTCATGCCCTGCCTGGCTGACAGCAGTCGTGGCTGTGGCTAATTTAAAGCTCCATCTGTTTTGGCTGGGCCATTGGTACACGTGTGTGGGTAGGGTGGCAAGCAGAACATTAAAGAGCTGAGCTGTCCCAGCTTGTCCTTCACTTGGGCATTAATTGGGTCTTCCTTCATTTCTCAGCTGCTGTCACGTAAACCTTAAGGAACATATTTACCTTTCTGTTCAGTACCTGGACAGCCAGTCCAAAAATTAGAAGGCAGACAGGACAGGTTTTGGAAAAAAACTTGCCAGTACAATTTAATGCTCTAAGGAAGCCAAGCTAAAACCAGCTTTTTTCCATGAATCCATTTCTAAGTCCAAAATACCATTCAAACAACTTTCTGTTCATGCAAGTATTTACTGAAGTTATTTTCAGGATTATCTGTTTTACTGTGTTCCTAACACAGTAAAACAGATAACAACAGCATATGGAGAGCAACTATGTATGCCTGAGGATGGATCTGTGTGGAAACCTGGGGGATCAGGCACTTCTTTACCAAAACTGGGCTGGTAAAAAGAGCCTTTTTGAAAGAATTTTGACCTTACTGGAAGTTCTTGCTCTTCTGTGTTTTCTTCTTCTATATGGTTTCCCATAATGTGAGAAGATTGGTTGCTAGTTGTTGAATGCTAAGTTTGAGTGCTTCCTGACAAGTAAGGAGAATTTTGCCAAAATATTACATAAATAGTTAAGAGATTGAAATTACTTTGTGCGGTGTCAAAAATCCATTTTACTTTCAAGGAAAACAGTGTAGTTAGGATGTAATATATACACTTTAGTTAGGAGAGAAAGTGGTAATGCTGAGCAGAATTTACTCCAGTTGTGTAGTATTTCGTTTTGTGGCATTTGGGTAATACCCAAATAGAAAACATGCTAGGAACCAGGATTTAGCATCTGCCACTGCTGGCCCCCACTGTATTTTTTGATTACCAGTCTTGTTCACTCTTTGAGCTGGTCACTTATGTCTTGGATTGTGTTTAAGCACAAGAGAAAACTAATTTATCCAAAGAATGCTGATTCATACACTCAAGAAATAACTCCACTTTGAGTGGAAATTTGGAACTTATTTTGTGGGTTAAAGTGGGGCCCAGCTGTCTGTGTTGGGACCTTTCTATCTATCCAAGTCTCTATTGAGAAAGTTTCTGGGAGGTACAGGAATGGCTCTAATTATTAGCAAAAACAACGTTCCCTTTTGTGTTTCTTTAGAAAGGGGCTATTCCATTTCTGCTGAGAAATACTTTGTTTTCAGAAATATGAGTGCCATACAGAGATGAAGATTTGGGCCTGCTCTTTGATTCCACTTTCATGTGCTGGAATCAAAGATACTTTGGAGCACTGCAGAGGGCAGTAAAAGTGCATGTTTAATTACAGGCACACAAAAGGGAGCTCTGAGTTGCTTTACATTTGTTGTAAATGCCAGGAATCTAATTATACTTACTGATTCTGACCTCAGGAGCAACCCATAGACCCAATAAAGCCCCTTCAAGTCTGTCATCTCTCACTGTTCTTTCCATTTCCAGTTTCACTTGATCTTAAGCCCATTATTACAAGGAATGGAAGATAATAGTAACTTAACAGCAGACAGAGGAAAAATGGACTTCAGGGGGGAGAAAAAGTCTTCCTGACAGACAGTACAAGCCCGCTTGCATTTCAAATCCTTAGTAATCTACAGTGACAGTATCTGAAAATGCTTATTTAAGTTGTTTGAACTTCACTTTTGTGAAGAACAGAAAACTATTTTTTCCTGAGGAGTTGAGATTTCCCAGGGAAAATTAATTTCGGGATTTTATCCACAGCTGACTAGTTTCAGAATATTCCTGAACATTGAATCCATATTCCTTGACACATGTTAGAAAGTGTTTGTCTCATACACCTACTAAGCCCTCAGTGCTCTGAAAGCATTGCTGTCTGAATTAAAATTACACCTGGCAGTTGGAGTGCTGGATGTGAAATCGTAGCAGGGAATTAGCAGCAACTGAAAGGAGTGTGTTGGTGAGGTTACCACGTGTGTGCACAGAGGAAAGAACATCAGAAAAAGGAATAGAGAGAGAGCCAGTCCCACCTAGAGACTGCTCATACAGTGAGCAGCTGAATATTGTATTGCAAGGACATGGCAAAGATAGAATTAATAGATGTATCAGGAATAAAATGTCATTTTGGTGGGCCCCTGCACTAGAGCACTTATCTTGAATTTAAAAAAAAATTAAGCCAGCCAGGCTTATCTGGAAGCAGACTCATGTTTTGGTATGCTGGTAGAATTTCTGGAACAATGTACTCCAGAGATAAGACTAGTAAGAAATGTGCAGTATTGATTAACAAAGAATGGCTTGATAGTGCTTAGAAGAATTTGATGCTAAGTCTAGTGACCTGTCAATTTACCAAAATAATAAATTGCTATTATTCTGACATTTGATCATAAAATTCCTTCCTCTCATTCTTACTGGAGAAACTAAACTGGCAGCAACAATCTTGATGCTAGACCATGTGTAAGGCACAGAGGTGAGGCTTTACCTGATCCTTAATCTATTTTTAATGGAATTCTGACCATTCTTTAGAATACTTGTAAAGAAATATTCTGACTTGGTCATGTCCTCCTCCCAATAGTAAATATAGATACATCAATTATTGGAATGAAAATATTTTATATATATAATATTGGATCCCATTATTTCTCTGTATTATAATAATACCATAGACTAAGTGAGACCTAGTGCAGTTTTACTGTTGGGAACTAAAGGTCTGGATGGATGGAATTGCAGGATTTGCAAATCATAATCCAGTCTGGTGGAAGTAGTTGTGTTCAAGCAGATGGTGAGCTCCTCAAAAAATGTCTACAACTGGGCAGGGACAAGCTTCTCATAGTGTAAAAAAATATCTGTAGACCAAACTTTTGGAACCTTCCTGTAAAAACATCATAAAGTCTATGTTTTCACATCAGTAAATAAATTACTTTTGGGTGATGCTAAGATATTTCCTCAAAAAAACTCCAAAGCAAATCTGACATGAATTTTCAATCTCTAGTTTGAAGAGGTGAAGTGGATTTTGGTAGCATGGAATAAGGTATACTTTGTCTGCCAGCACCAATCTGTTTCACTGGATCCACTGGTACAATTAAGGCCCTTTGCTGGAATTCAGCATGAAGTTGTTTGGTTGGGGTTTTTTTTAATATTAATGTGATATTATTAAAAGCTATGAAAACTCATGTCTCTAAGAACACCAAGACCTAAAAATGTGACTTCTTTCATTGAAGAATGTGGTTTTTCTTGCTTTTCGTAGCCTGTCTTGGTTTGGCTGTGATGCATTCATAAGGGAACAATACCAGCAACTTTATAAAAATGTGTTTTACAAATTGAAATTAGTATTGATGAGGGGGAAAAACCCACATTCTTGCAGGTCAACTAAGTATGTCTGAGTATTAACAGCAAAGTAGAGCCCCTGTATGAACTTTGTTGTAAATCAACAAATAATATATAAAAGCTGAGAACAGTATTTTGCTTTCAGAGTCTTGCTGCTGTGAGTTCTCCTTTTCACTAGGATGCAGATGAAAAAGGGATGATCTCTTTAAGAGCTTGATAGGTTAAGTCACGAAATTCATATCTCACACACCAGGCAAAAAAATATGCCAGCAACTGCTGGGAAAATGACAACTGCGGTGTCTGATCGCTTGTCAAATCAATGAGGCTTTTCTCTCCTTTTGGTGAGAATTTATTTGCAGGGGTTGGTGAGCTGAGAAAATAAGATTCCTGACCTAATGGTCACCCCCNCAAGCTTCTCATAGTGTAAAAAAATATCTGTAGACCAAACTTTTGGAACCTTCCTGTAAAAACATCATAAAGTCTATGTTTTCACATCAGTAAATAAATTACTTTTGGGTGATGCTAAGATATTTCCTCAAAAAAACTCCAAAGCAAATCTGACATGAATTTTCAATCTCTAGTTTGAAGAGGTGAAGTGGATTTTGGTAGCATGGAATAAGGTATACTTTGTCTGCCAGCACCAATCTGTTTCACTGGATCCACTGGTACAATTAAGGCCCTTTGCTGGAATTCAGCATGAAGTTGTTTGGTTGGGGTTTTTTTTAATATTAATGTGATATTATTAAAAGCTATGAAAACTCATGTCTCTAAGAACACCAAGACCTAAAAATGTGACTTCTTTCATTGAAGAATGTGGTTTTTCTTGCTTTTCGTAGCCTGTCTTGGTTTGGCTGTGATGCATTCATAAGGGAACAATACCAGCAACTTTATAAAAATGTGTTTTACAAATTGAAATTAGTATTGATGAGGGGGAAAAACCCACATTCTTGCAGGTCAACTAAGTATGTCTGAGTATTAACAGCAAAGTAGAGCCCCTGTATGAACTTTGTTGTAAATCAACAAATAATATATAAAAGCTGAGAACAGTATTTTGCTTTCAGAGTCTTGCTGCTGTGAGTTCTCCTTTTCACTAGGATGCAGATGAAAAAGGGATGATCTCTTTAAGAGCTTGATAGGTTAAGTCACGAAATTCATATCTCACACACCAGGCAAAAAAATATGCCAGCAACTGCTGGGAAAATGACAACTGCGGTGTCTGATCGCTTGTCAAATCAATGAGGCTTTTCTCTCCTTTTGGTGAGAATTTATTTGCAGGGGTTGGTGAGCTGAGAAAATAAGATTCCTGACCTAATGGTCACCCCCATTGGTATCTCATTGTGGAAAATACTCTCTGCTGCAGTCCATTCAAGTGATTGGCAATGACAGCTTGGATGGATATTGTCAGTTGACAGGGCTTTGCACTCTCTCTGTTTTAAAAATGATGCGAAAGATCCATTCCCCAGTGTGCCGTGCCACAAGTTGGGTTTATGAATGAATGGATGAATGCATGCTTCTCTCCTGTCATCTGCAACAAAAAAAAAAAAAAAAATTCCAATCCCATCCCTGAAATGATATGCTAAGTAAATTCACACACATGCATTTAACACGCAAATGGTGCCCGAAGGCAAGCTGAGCAAGCCCGTCCAAACACTGGGGCTGTATTTTTTTTGTAGTCATTAGGAATTTCATGGAAAATGTGAAACTGCCCATTTGATATGGAAAATCTCCATGAAAAATGTGAAATTCCAGTGTTTCCAGCAAGGTTTTGCTGACAGCTCATGCATGGAGAATAGCCTGAAAGACATGCATGCAATTAAGGGATCCATATAGGCGAGCTGGAGAGAACAACACAGGCAGTGGGGGATGTGGCCTTTGCTAGGGCCAGCTGGTGTCTGCTCCTGGACTCTCCGAGGGCACCAGACCATTGAGAGAAGTGGGGTGAAAGGGGAAAAAAGAAAACACAGAAGCTTCAGAGAAAATGAACCAAGTCTATCGGAGAAAATCCCGGAGCTCCTAGGTAACACTGTCCCTCCCCGCGCCCCCCCCGCTTCGGGATGCTCTGAGATGCAGCTCGGAGTGTGACACAAGTTTCTTGTTTTCACAGCCGTGAGAGTAACCATGCAAACAGAGGTGGTGGGGAGCTCAGCCAGGGAGCCAGGTGCTGGGCTGGGAAGATGAGGATGAAAGGTTTGGGAGGGAGGGCGTCCTACTCGTGCTCCGTAATCACGTCAGGCCTGTCACGCCACTGCTTGTCAGCAGTTGAGGAGATGCTTCTGCCTTCTCTCTTTTCTTTGCTCTTTCTGAATGGTTTAGCCCTTCTAGGAAAGGCCTAACTGTGCTGTTTGTTCTGGAAGAGGGATTGAAAAACCTTCATGTATGTTGGTGAATGTGGAGGGTAAAACAGAATTCCAACCCTCCCTTGCCTCCCCCCTACTACTGCTGCAATAAAACCACACAACGCTGCAGGTACTGACTCCTTGCCTTGCCTGTGGTCATTTGTCTGCTGTCCAGTGACACCAGCCCAGTGCTGCAGCACTGTGTCCCCTTAGCTCCTGATTTAACCAAGGGAAAAGGCTGGATCGTTTGTGAGCTGGGGGCTGCAGGCTCACGGAAGGCAAGGCTGAAGCGCAGGAACTGCCTTGCAGTGTGTTCTGTTCTGAAAACATCCCCATGAAGACACTTAGTGCCATTGGTCCTGTCTGACAGGGCAGGTGTTTGACAGAGCAGGTGGGGAGGTCCCTGCTCCGTGCAAAGCCTGGGGTAGAGGTGCTGAAGTCATCAGGGATCTGCACTCTTGGAGGAGCCACACGGGTGGGGAGCGGCACGGCTGCGTTATCCACCTGCACTGCCACAACTCCCGATGCTGCTGGATCGCCTTGAGCTGGGTCTGCTCCGTGCTCCTTGTGCCCTGGAGACCAGGATTCATGCCACCATGTAAAGGAGTGCACAAGCATGTAAAGGAATTGGGAATGAACCAGGAAGCCGCTTGCCTTGCAAGGGTTTCCAATGCCCCAACTCATCGTTCTCATTTGGGGGCTATTGTGCAGTTTTCTCGCAATTCAAATAGGGTTCATTTTTACTGTTCTGTTTGCACTGGTTGGGAAATATTTCTTGTATGCCACGTTTGGGAGAGAAGGTGGGAGACAGGGTCATAAAAAGGGGAGAAAATGAAGCATCAGTTGTTGTGTGGGAATTTAGAACCGAGGTCTGCTCTGCAGGCAGGAGAGATTGACTTGAGAAGAGCCTGGCCATGGAAACATGATTTCTATTTAATAAAGGACAGGAAAACTATGCAGCTTCTGAAACACAGCAAAATCATCTCAGTTGCCCTCTCACAGCTGCACCATCAAAGGAATTACATTTAAATGTTTTGTTTGGACTCTTCGCCCTTTCCCCCTCCCTTCCCAAATCCCTGAGCGTTCACTCCCACGCACACAGAATATATAAACCATGCAGCAAGGGGATGAGGGTCCTGGTGCATGAGCTTTGCAATTGCAAAGAGGAAGGTAAGAAGCTTTTGCTGTACTCCAGGTCACTGTTGTAATTGGAACAAATTGTTAACTCACTGACTTCACCAACTTTTTCCAGAAAAACTTGGGCATCCTGTACAGCAGCAGTGCTTTGCAGAGGTCTGTTTGCTTTACCAGCAGCCTGCAGTCCAGAGGAATTGGAAGCAAAGGGGGACTCCTTTTTAGACCCCATTGGCTGAGGCTGCAGCACAGCTTATAGCCTTGCTCTGGTTTTTGGGGAGCCATCTGCTTCCACTTCTTCTGATTTTTAGCTCTGTGCTCTTTTAAAGAGGGTGTCTTGTGTGGCCTGAGGAGAACAGTGATGTGAGAGGGGAGAGCACTGCAACATGAGGACAGGAATTACAAGACATACCAGGTGTTTCTAGTAAAAGAGAATTATGTGCAATGGAGAAGATGCTGTCTGCTGGAGAGGTCCTTGGGGAAGAAAGTAAATCCAGACATCCCTTTCCCCTTCTCACAGCAGTATCCCAGTTAACACACTTGCCCTGTGACGCTGCCAGTTTGCGAGTGATATAATGTGGCACGTCTGCTCAGCTCATACATTGCCTAGCAGGGAGCAGCACGCCTTTATTAATGTTAGATTCCTCACATTTTGGAAGGTGAGCATTTTTTTTATCACCATGGATATGCAGGGCTGTGGTTAACTGTGGAATTGGCTCAAATGGTAGGTATTGTCAGGGATTTGACATACAAAAGCTGTGGAGTAAAGTGGTGGCTTAAATAGGAGTCAGCTGGGCCTTTATCAGGGTTTGGCTGGGGATTAGTGCATCTCATCAGCTGAGTGTTTTATATTGATAAACAACTCGGGACTATTTTGTACTTTTTTCTCATTTTGCTTGCAGAAGACAAACTTATCTTCAAAAAGCAAAAAACCCAGCTCCACAGTTCTGTAATATTAATATTACTTAAATACCTGATCTCTCCTCTTCCGTGGGGAAAAGGCAGAATTGTACCAAGCAGGGCCAAATAATGAAAAGAAGTGTATTTCCCTTCATCACTTATATGTACACGACTGGAATAGCCCCACACCAGTCTGGAGTAAAGGTTCTTTCACTCGGTAGATAAAAATAATTGTTCACAGAATAAGTCACGTATGTTCTGTGACAGAGCCTAGATTCTTCTATAAAAAAGGCACTTTTGCTGTTGCTGCAATAGCAACAGCCACAAATAGATCTATCCAGAACCAGTTGCACCAGCCAAGCCTCTTCCCTTTGATTAGTGGGCAGAATGTGGGTGAAATGATAAGGAGTGCATGGCAAATTGAAATAAAGATGATGCATTGTTCTGTATTTCCGAGGCTTCACTTTCTGCATATGTGCCCTTCGTGCCGTCATCTTTTCAGGGGAAAAATATTCCCATTCCCTCAAAATGCTGGTGGTCACTCAACCATGGTGAATGTAGTTGAATCTCAAGATTTATGATCACAATCCTGTTATCTGCAGTGTCAGGATGATTATCCCAGCAGTCCTGCAGGATCAACCTAAAAATTGTTGGACAAGAAAATTATTTGTCAGGAATTACACCAAGAAGATGATTTGTTCTGAATTTGAAGCAGACATAGTTAGTTGCAGCTGCTCTGGCTGTCCCCCTCTCATCTTTCCCCTGCTGTCCAAACAAGATGAGATACAGGTTCTTGTTCTGTCAGCACGTGACTGGGAGAAACTTTTTATTTCAGTCACTCATTTATTTTCTTTATTTTACAGCTGTGAACATGCAATAGCTGCACCATATCTTAAACACAAATGAAATATATTTTTTCTTCTGTGTCCAATGTGTTAATCTCTTGTATTGGGACGGGCATATTTAATGAAGTGTCTTTTTGCCATGCAAAGCTTACCACTGCCTGAGTTCTAATCTCTTTAACCAAAAAAAAGACAAGCCCAGTCACAACTGCCTGCCTTTTTCAGTATAATTTCTTAAAACCTCTGTCGACTTTCTGCAGTACTGCCTCAAAAAATAAAAACTTGTCTTCAGACCAATGGAGTATGAAAACCTATGATTTTCCTGACAATAGGAGGAACACTTCTATACTTTTAAAAGTAATTTTATTAAGATTCCTTCTCTAAGAACCCTCTCCTCTCAACTATGCCTAAACATCACACTAGAAATCAGCTTCAGCATCTGTACAAATTTTACCAAGGCAGCAAGTTCTATAGAGTTCAAGAACTGAAAGATACTCGTATCCCAATGCTTTATAGATAACTAGTTTGATATGAGACCTGCAGTAAATGGAAACCTCCCACTGACTTCAGGTGGCTTCCAGATTAGGTGTTTGGGAAGGCCACAAACACCACCTGTAACAGAGAAGTAATTCAAGTGGTGTTATACCAGCTTTTCTGCCTCTGTCTGATTTCTCCCTCTAGGCTACAGCAGTGTATTAACTGTGCTGGGCTGCTTTCCTGGTGGACTTACCGAATATGGTTTCTGAACACAGGGCTTCAGATGGCCCCTCCTGGCCCACCTGGGGGCTGAGATTTGAATTCTTGCATCTACAGTTGTGATTTGATGGACTTTAACATCTCCCATGAACATCCAGGGGCAAGGTGAGGATGGCTGTGATGCATCTCACAGCAGTTATCAGCAGACTTCTGGGAAGCTCTCTGGGATCTCTGGGCTCCTTCATCCTTCACAGTTATCTTGGATTGTCAAAGAAGCGCAGCAGGGCAGACTCCTCTTCTGTCCATGTTGCACAGACACTCAGGACAGTGCTGTGCTGAAGGTCAGGGCCACCTGGAAGCTGTTTTCATAAGTCACAACCCAACAGAATTTACAGCCTGTTAGTTGCTCTTGCATTCTTATGGTCTTCACTGATCCTTCTAATCTGGCAACAATTTACAACCACATCTGTTTTGGGGAGTGGGGCGGAAGAGGTGAGTCGAATTCAACAGCTGCAACAAGGTCTAAGTAGTGCCCAACATCATTTAAGGCTGGAGGAGACCTCAAGACAACCACACAGGCCTGCCACTTTTGTACCATCACTTGTAGTTGTCAGACGCCTTTTTAGGCCAAGTAACTGGTGCATCAGCCAGTTGGTCCAGCTCAGTGAAGGTCACAAAAAGAGCCAGAGCCTGTGCAAAAATGTGGGAGCAAGAGGTTGAGAGAGCACCCTGGAGATGTACTGGAAATCTTCAGGAGGGGTGGAGCTGTGCCCAAAGGCACAAGTTCTGTTACAGCAGAAGCAAAGGGAACAGCAGGTGATGGGGAGGGAAAATCTCCTTCTTCTTCTGTCTGCTTCCAGCTGTGCTCTCCCTTCCTCTCCCGTGGGCCAGCTCTGGCACAGGCTGAATCAACTGGATGAGCCGGCAGAAAAGCACACGGAGAATAAAAGAGGCATTTGCATCTCGAAGGGATCTGAATGAGCACAGCAAAGGGTCGGTGTGAGGGAGGGGTGGGGACAAAGGGGTCCTGCAGCATGGATAAAGCCCAGGAGTCAATTCCTAGTGAGAGCAGATGAGTGAAACCAAGGGAGCGCCCACCATCACTTCGACCAGAGATGTGAGGATCAGGCTGAGAACGTGAAGACAGCACATAGCCAGTGTCCTGTTTGTGCTGGGTGCTGGAACAGAACACAGGGACAGCAGTACATGCTGAGATTTCTCTGGCACGCTAACCCAATTTCCAGCTATCCATGGCTTAAAGGCTTCCTGAGTTAGACATGCTTTTGTGGCCCTTGGCATGCCTTCCTCCTGGAAATTTATTTTTCATGTCTTTGAAAGCTTTGGCATGGTAATTGATAAAAGATCCTTGAATGAGAAGAACCATAGTAATACAAAATCAGATCCTGCAGGATTTCTCCAATATGATGAAAAATTAATGTAAACAACACAAATGTTTTTCCTAGAATGTATATATATATACAAATCAAAACAAATCCAAAAATATTCAAGTATTGGCAAAATCTATATACCTTTTGCAAAATCATTCCTCTGTTTTTCTCTTCTCTTAAATAATGAGGATCTTATTATATTTATGCTGCCCCTGCACAGCCTAAGGGGTTTTGCCCATATTAACAGTGACTCTGTCTCTCTTCCTGCCTTGAGCACTTGCAGTGATGGAAATTTAGGAGCTGTGGCTGCTGCTAGAGGTGTAGGTACCATGGTGTGGTGTTACTGGTGTAGCTTGGAAGTGCCAGAACCAGCCAGCAGTCACCTCCACCCCGACTCCCAGTGCTTACCAATGCAGGGGAAAGCCAAATGATATTATCACCACCAGCAACACCTCCAGTAACTTCCCAAGCCTAGAGGTGCCCCTGGGGACAAGACATCTCAGTGTGAGCCACCCAGCAGGGAGGTGGATGCTAAGAAGCTTTCTGTAGGCAATTTTACCACCTGCAGGGACATTGGCCACAGAGTGCAGACCTGCAACAGAGCCCCTGGGCTGGGTGAGAGGTGTGAGACCCCCACACCACCGCCCAGCTCAAGGCTCATGGCCCTGGGTGTATGTTGAAGACTCATGACCATTTTTTTGGTGGTTCCAATCTCTGCTGAATGTCTGAACTTGTCCCTGCAGGGAGTGAGCTCTGCCAGTGAGAACTCCCTGGCATGATTTGCATTGCTCTGTTCCATGTGTTCAGTAAAACCAGAGCAAACCTGTCCATGGGCGCTCCTTACTTTGGTTTAGTTTCTCACCAGATTAAAGCAAACCGATAGGAGCCTGGGTTTAACACGGGAGCATCCCTCCCTCTGCTTGCTCCGGGGTTTGTATTAGTTTAATGAATTGGTTTAAATTAACATCTACTTGAATGAGTGCAACTCTTTCATGTAGATGAGGCCCGAGGCTACAAGATAAACAAGAGATGAGGTGAGAAGACCTTTAAATTATTCACAGCCCAACAGAAACCCATATGAATGGATTGAGAGCTATTTTTGTCTTTATTCTCTTACCTTTTAAAAGATATCATAAAATGGCTGGAACGACTCTTAGCAGAAAGCTAGGGCCAGGGAGTGGGTGGAGAGGAATGCCAGAAGGTTATGGGTGCAACTTTTGGAGCTTGTACCTGTGAGTGCCTCATCCCAAAGCCAGAGGAGCTGCCAGAGCTACACATGTGCAGCACATGAATGGGTAAAAAGAGGAAACACAGGGAAAGGCTGCAGGGCTAAATCCCAATCCCATTTAAAGTCAGTGGCAGAGCTCCACTAAGATTGGCCCTCGGCTCTGATTTCATTTGTTCTGAGGGTTTGCTTGTGCAATTGTTAATCTGTGCTGATGAGCAATAATTGCTACAGGAAGGGAAAAGTGAAGAGGAGGCAGCACAGAAGCCGTGGAATCCGTCCTGACCCTGCCCGGACTCGGCATTTCACTGCATGGTTTCACTCTGTGCGTTGCTGGAGGGGAGCATCCTCCCTGTGCCAATGCCACATCAAAGTGCAGTGTGTGGTGCAAGATTTCAGCATCCCGGGGTAGCAGACAGCAACAGCCTGAGCTGCCTGGGAAATCAGCTGGGATATGGGACTGCAGCCGGACAAAGGCTCACGTTCCTTCTGGAGATGTCTGGGGAAACGTAAAATCTAATCAGTCATACAGGGGGATCCAGGAAACTCTTGCTGTAATGCATGTGACAGTGTGACAGTCACTCGTGGGTTCTACATATCAGGGCTTCCCCAAGAAGGTGGCTGACACCATCCCGGTGGGTGTAAGGGGAGCCCAGCTGTCACTGTCAGGGGTCAGATGCAGTCTGGTGGTCAGGGATGATTCTCCTGGATGAGATTGTCCTCTGTCAGCTCTAACTCCATCACCTAGCTGGGTGTCTGCACTGAGGGTCTTTCTCCATCTCTGGCTGTGGTGGGCCACCGGCACGAATTCCATGGCCTGGGAGGCAGCACAGGGCAACAGCAGCTGTTTCCCACTTTCAAATCTCCATCCCATATGTGGAGGAGCTGGCAAGCTCCCATCTTTTATGAATGCCTGAGACTGCATAACTTCTAATCTTGGATATCTGGTGCATTTTCTTCTCCATATCTTCCCTGCCTCCCTCCAGCCAGCCAGCCTTAACATCTGGAGTTGAGTTGGGAAGATTACCAGCATGCAAAGGCTTGAGATTGCTCTAAACCAGACAAGTGAGCAGGCTGTCCTGTACTGGTGCTTCCCCTTCTCTCAGAAAAATATCCCATCCAGTGTTTGCTGCAAACAGTAGGCACCTAGTTTTGGTCTCTAATGGGACTCCTCATCAGCCTTTATTTTCAAATTGGAATGAAAATATCAGTATTGCTTTAATTCACATTAATAATCTTAGCAGCTGAAAGGTTGGGCAGAACTCCTGCAAATGTTAGTTCAAAGTGTGTTTTCAGACTTTTGGTCCTTCAGATAAACACCCAAACCAAGTTTTTATCATGTTCTCTCTGACTCATTTCAAGCATTGAAAACATAATGAATATATAACAAATAAAATAGAAAATGTCGTTAAAAACTGACTCTTTATTAAACCTGCGACCTTCTGATTTACTCAGATCTGCCCACTAAATCAAATTTATCTTTGCATTTTTTATCACACAGTTTAACAATTAATACTAAACAGCTGTACAGAAGTATGCCAGAGTTAAAAAATTTAAGTTTTTACTTAAAAATTACTTAAAATCTTTACAGTCTGGTATTTATTTTCTTTGTTTTTATGGTGTAACTGTCCTATAACACTTCAGACTCACAGGCCTGGTGCTTCAGAGCTTCTGACAGTGAGGATGCTGCACTTGGTTTATTTGGTTTACTTGGCAGTATTAAGGATGTAGAGGAGTGGAGAAAAACCTGTTGATGATATTTGGGTAAGTGAGAGGGCAGGGCAGTAGGGATATTTGAGAGGGTAGAAAAATGAGACAGAATGGGGTTCCAATAGCCATGGAGGGCAGAGCAAGGAGGAAGATGACAGTCATTTGGAAAACTGCAAGCTGGAGAAACAGTGAGGTGCTGGATGCAGCTCCTGGGCATCCTTGTAGATCCCCGCCTTTCACTTCCACCTCCTCCTGCTCTTGTGCAATAGCAATTGTTTTTCACTGAATGCACTGACCAAAAGTAATCACTTTTCCTAGATGGACTGTTTTAAATCTTGTTATCCCAACATGATTTGGGCCCTTCCTACTCTAAAGGTATACAACCACCTAGTAAGGCTGACCCACTCAGTTAGTGAAACTGTCCTTTTATTATATACAACAGAGCATTTTCAGAGCAATTTCAACAATTCCTAGTTATAAGAAAAAAACCCTAGAGCTCAGTTTGCCAAGGTGTGCTTAGCTTCCATTTGTTCTCCAATGTGTTGTTTCCCTCTTCGTGCACCTCTTTCAAACCTGAGCTAACCCATCAAAGGCTCATCTGTGTCTCTGTGCAGTCAGACATTCCAGTGGGCAGTGCTGCCTTCAGTCAGATGAGATCTCATTTTCCTCTGCAGTAGTTGGAAAATGCAAATCAAAATGGGAGGACCTGGAGCTCCTTGCTCCAAGTGGTCTCTTGCTTTGATTGAGGTCTGAGTGGTTTTGCAGCTTTTATTCTTTTACACACTTTATTTTTCCTTGCCTAGTTACAGCTGAGGGGCAAAGGCAATGCAATGCCCAACTACATGCAAAGGAGCTGGTGTGAGAGAGATAAACAATCCATCTCTACATGGATCCATCTCTGGGTGGATGGGGAACCTCCCTCCCACAGTAATCGTGCAGTGCATTAATATGCTAAAGGCTGTCATTTAGTAGCAGTGTTATAAAATAATTTTTCTTTACTTTTCTGTTCATCCAAGACTACTTCTATGTCAGCAGCCATTCCTATCCATCTTCTAACCTCCCTGCTCTCTCTGCCTCAACAAACAGAAGCGACCAAGTCTTACATTGTGTTTTTTAGCATTTCAGATTCAGAGTCAAACTCATAACAGAGTTTATAGTTTAAATCTTTGCCCTCTGGTAAGTCCTAGGCGGCAAAAATGTTCCTTTCCATGGTGACAGCTATGTTGCTAAATACAACAGAGCAGATGTTGTTTTCAGCCCCAAAGAAAAGTGGCACAGGCAGCTATGTACAGAAGGTCTGTGGTGCTGTGGTTTCCTCTGGGCCCATGTGTGGCCTTCAGGCCTAAGACACAAAGTGTCCAAAAATCACTGCCTGGGCTGTGCTGTATCCCATCCAGATGGCTTTTCACACTGTGAAACTGCAGATGTGTATGTTTGGCGAGCCCTGGTGTGCAGCATGAGGAGGGGCCAGACTTCCCTGCGGATGCAAAGCCTGCTCAGACAGTGCTGGAGGAGCATGGAGGGGGCCAGAGCTGGCTCTGGACTAGCCATACTGCCTTTTAGGAACTCCTGCTATTCCCAAAGCCATGCCAGGCATTCCCTGGGAAGGTACTGATGGGCACAGGCCACAGCTTTATGATGAAAGGCACTGCCAGTTTAGCAGGGTGCACAGTTAATAGTCCAGAGCTTAAGTTTGATTTGGTTCTGGAATTAAACACACCTGATCTATCTTCAGTAGAGAAGATAGTTATTTTGTGTGTTGTGATTTTGGGTTGTTTTCATCACATGCAGTGTTTTGTTAGTGGCACAGACTGACCCAGAGCACACAGTGAAACCACTCCTCACAGGTATTGTGACATTTCTGTGGTCAGCTTGTGATGAGAGAGAGATTTGATGGAGGGATTTTTTTCAGGCTTGCTAAACACCTCCAGCGGCTCAAAAAAACTGCTAAAGTTGTAGGGAATGGCAGTTCTGAGGACTGGGCCTGAAGAAATGAGTGTTAAGCATTTTGCTGTGCAAGGGGAGAAAAAGGGAGGGGATGGGAAAAGCGAGATAAGGTTTGTCATTCAAACGAAACACAGAATAGCCTCACCTTAAATCTTTAAATCTGCATCAATTATAATGCCTTGTTCACTTGCAAATTTCACTTTTAGATAAAGAATCATGGCTGGTTTGTTTGCCATTCCTATAGCCAGAGACAGGCTTCACTTACTCCCCTTTTATTTTCAATGACTAAGACTGAAAGAGCTAAATTACATTTCCTCCCCCCTATGGAAACCTGATGAACCAGTGTGAACCTGCACCTGAGAAGCCCCGGGAACGCCGAGGATTTGGCCACACAGATCGGACAGTTGGATGCTTAATTGCGTTCCGGGCACAAAGCCTGCTTGAATGTGCGTCTTTTATGAAGTGTGTGGGAGGCCAGCACAAAAAATCAGACCCCATAAAGGTGCCAGAAGGAGGAGAGCGGTGCAAAGGCGTTGCAGTGCCTGTCTCTGCTGTGCTGGAGAGCATCAAGCTGCCCATCTCAGGGGGCCTCTGAAAAATGTACCCTGAGCATCAGCCTGGAGCTCATAAGAAAGATGCAAAGATTTGCTGCGGGTGCTGGTAGAGACCTGGATGAACAGTTCCTTATGGAGCTGATAAATAAGGCTGGTGCCAGGAGCAACAGCAGAGCCAGACCTCAGGGAAAGAGAACTTGAATGGATGTGAGGAGACAAGCAGAGCACAGGCAGAGCAGCATGAGTGGCTGAAGTGTGCTGGGAGCACATACACCCTGCAATGGAGATGATCCTTCAGTAAAAGGGTTCAGCCAGAGATGGAGCTGAAAACTGAATTTTGGTCAAGACAGGGAAGTGGTGAAGAACAAGGACTCACTGGCATAATTGGAGGAGTTCAGGAAGTGCAAATTTTGTCAGATAAAAGGGCCAGGATTTTTCAATTTGCTAAAAGATTAAATTAGCGGTGTACCATCCACTCCATGTCTGTGTTTGCACTTTCCTAGGCTTTGTAAAGTAGATGGTACAGAGCCTTTTTGTGGATGGAAGCCTCCTTACTGCTCTGTGCACGTATCCTTGCATGAATTGCTGTGGATGCTTGTAGCTGGAGCAAGATCTGTGCCTCCCAGACAAAGTAGCCCCTTATGTCTGCCCCCTCCTACCACCTTGGCCACTTGGCGAAGACACATTGTAGTGCTGGCACACAGATGCTTGTGCTTGCTTCAGCCACGAACAAGCACAGTGTGGTATAAACAGACATGTTAATACTTTGGGTTTCAAGACCTTTTCAATCACCTCCTCATTATATTTCGCAGTCGCAACGCAGCTGAAGCACAAAAAGCCAGCATAGTTAGTGTCCAATATATCTTACGGTGCTCACTCAGGATTTGTAACTCGGGGCTGTCCTTGCACTCTAAATCAGGACATGAGTGAAGTGCATTGAATGATCCCATTAATATAAATAGCACTAAAGTTAAAAGCAGGGCTCCGTGAAAGGACTTTTGATACACTGGCTGCCGTCGCCCTCGAGTCAGCAGGTGGCATTATAGAACAATCAGGAATCCCCAAACCTTGGCCGCTTCCCGCCCGCAGCCCCAGACCTGAGCCCACGGGGGAATGAGCATGAACCCCGCCTGTTCAGCACAGCTGAAGCCGCACAATGGGCACTTGCCAATTAGGGCCGGGGCTATTGTCTGCGAAAGGTCAAGTGCTGGCCTTGCTGAAATCTTTCAACACCGGCTCCAGCGCGATTGGGACTTAATATATTTTATACAGCTGAAAACTTGCTCGGCCCTACACAGGGCAGAGCCAGCCTTTCCTCTGCCCTTCCCCCGTATTCCCCAGGCCGGCAATACGTGCTGGGAAACCTCAGCGAGGGAGGAACCTGGCTTTTTAATCTGCTACCACCTCCCTCCCTGTAGGTATTGTGGAAGAATTGAGTTGTTGGCAGGGCGGTAGAAAAGGAGGTGGTTTGGCAATGTGGGCCAGGGGAAGGTGTTTGGGACTGGGTTTGTTTTACCATCTCTCAAGAGATTTTCTTTGTAACTCTGGTGGTACATGTTTTTACAGCTTACTACTTTTAGTATCTGTCACTTAAAAAGAATAGATGGTCTAGATACATGGGGAAAAAAAACATGTGCAAGCAGCAACATGTAACTAACAAAAAGAAAATTTTCCCATGAAATACCCAAGTGATACAGATGTTGCAGGGTGCTTAGGGAACCGCAGGTTAGGGAAAGACTCAGCGCTTCTGGCTAGCTTTTGGATCCAGAGGCTGCAGATGAGAGCCTTCAAGCTCCCTTGGGTCTGATGCCAGATGATCCATCAGCCTAATGGCCATGCCAAGACATGGTACCTTGCAGCAGCTGTAGCTGGCAGCAAGGATCTCTTCCCAGACTCCAAACCAGAAACTGGAACTCCATGCGTGCCTACAGCCCCAGTGCTGTAATCAACTGCTGCATGGACGAGTATTGCCTGGTGTGTTCTTGGTGACACAGGGGTTTCAATGTGCTCAGAGGCAGAGGTGAATCCCCACCCTGAATTCCCAGTGGATGATTAACTCCTGGTGTTACTCCTTCTGCCCCTCCATTTGGGGACAGCCCTTGTTAAAGCAGATGGTGTCTTTGATTCCCAGGCCACAGTGATCAGTGACTGTGGTGTCCCCGCGGGCTCTGGGCTACAGTGTCCCCTCGGGGGTGCAAGTTCAATTTTTAAACCCCTGCACAAGAGCTGACCTTTGTTTCCACCAGTGGCACAATTAGGATGGACTCAGGGTGGTCCTGGGGAGGACCTCAACCTCCCTGTAATTGCTGGTGACAACAACCACAGGCTGGCATTGGACATGGCCCACATTCTTGTGTTGTCACCACTGTGCTGTGTGACTTGGTGAGGACATTTTCCAGTGGGCATTGGCCTGGAGCCAGGCCACAGCCCCAGTTACTGGTTAAACCCATGGTTTTAATGTGCTAATCCCCGAGTTTGAACTACATGTACTGTGTGTCTCTGTGTGTGTGGTCTTGAAAACTCACCAGTCTACTTGCAAATTAAAAAAACCGAAAACACTATAATATTTGCCCATTTGTTGCCACGGTGATGAAGGAGCGTGGGACAAAAGAAAGATATTCCGGTTGCCCCCGGGCCTGTGAACAAGCAGAATCAGAGAGAGTGGGTGAGAATGTGCTGTTAATTGTAACCAGAAATGCAGTAGGTCAGCCACCATCACTGCAAAGTGTTCTTCAAACCTCCTTTCATGTCCCAAAATGACATCCTGTAAAAGCTGGTGAAAGCACCGACAGCGGGACTTCCATTGTACCAGGCGAGACTTGGCCCATAAATTAAGCAAACTGCAAATCTAGCCTTGCTCCCTCCAGGTATTCGTTTTCCTCACTCTATCGATAACCTGGCAGGAGCAGATCTCGAACCGAATGTTATCTCGGCGCTGCCAGGACTTGCCGGCAGCTGGAGGGGGAAGGCAGCGCTGCTGCCTGCCGGAGATAACAGGTGGAATGCAACAGGCGCTGCTTTTGTCTGCCATAACTCGCACTTCGGGCTCTCCGATGCTGCCGGGCCCTTTGCTGTCCCAGCCTGCAGACCCTGCCAGACTGAGCACCTCCCTGCCAGCCTGGACAAACGCATGTAAAAGAAATCCGAGGCATTTCACAACTTCCAGGTTCTGACAGCATTGAGAAAAATGCATTACCTCCCTATAAAACCCCTTCCCCCATGCATTTGTTGTGCTAAGGAGGCACATTGCTGCTTCTTGTGTACAGAACACGGGCTCGGAAATTAACTGTAATTGTTGGTTCTCATTCTGTACGTGCACAACATTTGGCATGAAAAGTGTCTGCATCTTCTGTAAATCCCTCTTCAATTATGTGGAAGTGTTGGGTTTAATTTAAACCATGGTTGCTCCCACCGAGCTTAAAAATAAAATAACATAAAAACAGAACCACCCAAATCAGTCATAGTATCTTGGTCATGTTTATGTTTTATATATATATATACATATATATATAAAGTTAAATTTGCTCCTATATAGATGGAAACCTGAAGCCCACTCTCAGAGCTACCTAGTTGGTAAAGTTTCAAGAGGCTGTTGGATCCATGTGTAGTTGGCTCTTCTGAGAAATTGTTTTCCCAGTCTCAACCTACATTCTTCTATTTGCAAGAACCCAGAAAGTGATGCAACCTTCAGACCAATTCCACAGCCATGAAAAAGCCAGCACCCTTGGTTCATGGCCATAAGGATGCCCAGGCACAGTATTTTTAGAGGCAGTATTACATAGCTCTTGTTAAGTAAAATGGATTTTTCAAGAAGTGAAAGGGCAGTGCGTTAAAAATGTGCCCAAATTAAATGCAGTCTTACTGATGTAGTTTTAAATACAAAGCTGGTCAATACAAAGATCAGAGGATCTGGCTTACAGTCATCAGAGATGGAAAAATACCTATCAGACAAAGTTCTACAAGGGCAGAATCTGTTCCCTTCTAAAAGAGGACTGGCTCTCATCTTTCATTGTTCTTTCTTCCATTAACTTGATCTTTGATCTCAGTTCCCGTTAGAAATATCTGTAAACAGTGATGAAGTCCTAGGCCATTAACCAGATGTTTAACATAGTGAGAAGATCCCTGCCACTAACAGACCATCTGACAAAGAAAATTCATACAAGAGCAATAAATAATAATAATAATAATAATAATCTTCAGGAAAGAAGACACAGTATTTTCATTTCCTGAAGGATCTGTCTGTCACCTTTGAAGCAAATCAGGCTGCTGGAAATGTGGTTCACAACAGCCCTTTTAGAATCACCAGGCTCAAGCATCCAAAGCCAAGCTAACATTTTAGTTTAACAAATATGGGAGTTCAGTTTAACTACATTAACTTGGTACTCAATCCACCACCAAGTTCTTGACAGAAAAGATACTTGAAGAACAGATATTACAGAAACTGACCTTGTAAAAGGGTCTTGCAATGATTTTAGTTTAGCCTTGGCCTATATGGGGTTCAGATCCCTGAAGCTTCCAGCCCCACACAGGTGATGTGCTGGGAGCTCCTGGACCATGGTTACTGCTGTGGAAAGACTGTGTTCTCAGGGAGAGCTGCCTGGAAAGCCTTCCCAGAAAAGATCTGGCTTAGCCCAGGCTGATGGTGTTCAGGGAAAGCTGCAAAGTGCATTTTTAAATTAATAAACTATTAATTTGATCTAACTGATACGTAAACCCACACTGGCAGTGCTCCTCACTGAGGAAGGAAGCAAGGAAAAAAGCCAACAGTTTTACTTAAAGTTTTTATAGCCCAGTAATTTTTTACAGCATGGCAGGCTATACATAAAGGAAAGCTGTGTGGAACCATCAGGTTAGAGACTTAAATTCTATGTATTATATAGCCATGATTTATAAGCTATGGCTAAAGCATTATTTAGTCCCATTCACAATCCTGAGTATTTAAAAGTTAAAGCCTATCACTGCAAAAATGAGGCAGAGAAGGAGATCTGCTTTAAATGTACTCCTAATTACTGCTAGAGAGCTTTTATGAAGAACAGACCACAGCACTTCCTATTGCTTTACATTTTGTCCTGTTTTAGAGCCTCAAGAGTGATGTCATAACAGGGGGAAACTTGTCATGGACACACATTAAACCCTGGACACAAGGAGAAGACTTTGATAACAGATATTCAGATACATAGATGGGTAATTCAATAAGGGAAGAAAATGCTGAATTAAAGACATTTTTAGAGTTACTTATATGCATGTCTCAGAAATTCTACCTCTGTTCAGAGAGGCACATGCTGAACTGCAATCAAATTACTATGTCCAGCTCTGCAATTTCAATCATTTATCCCATTTATAGGGGTCTTTTTGTCTTGAATTAGGCAAAATGTGAGCCCAACAGGAAATTAAGCAACTAAGCAAAATCAGGAAATTCACTCAAGTGGCTTAGTCAGTGGAATGCCACTGCTATCTTCAAACTAAAACTCCAAAGAGGCTGAACTGCAGTTGGATTTATTTTCAAAGTGGTTAATGTGCTTTTAATTTGTACAAGGTTGGTAACCAGGAAAAAGATACATTGCTCCCATGAAGCTTGCCTTTAATTTTTTTCACAGAAGGCCTCAGCACACAGACATACATAATGAGTTTAAAAATGTAAAAAAATCATGACAGCTATTTTAATGACAAAGTTTGAGATGCTTGTTTTAAATAAGTACCCACTGTCTTTAGAACATTAAAAAAGAACTGAAACAGAAAAAATACACTCGAAGATTGCACTTCTTCCTCAAAACACATATTTGATGATAGCTCTTGGGGTGGGGAGAGAAGAATTCTTTTAGTTGCTTCCAGTGGCCTCCCTGCATTTGGGATCTACAGATCTGTATGCAGAGTATTGTAAGTGATTTTTCTGGGAGGACAAGCTACATTTTTTGCTTCACAGAAAACACTCCACTGCCCTGAATCCTCAAAGCAATTTCTTGCTTGTAGATGACCATTAGTATTTATTTATCCAAAGTACCCATCTTGTGATGGTCCAGGTCCCTGTTGTGCTGGGCAGGGCACCAACACAGAATAAGTGTATAATCCTTGCCAAGAGACGTGCAAAAGCCAAGTGGGGTCTTTTTTGTAGTTTAAAAAGAAGACAGAGGTACCATGGCCGATCTTTATTATGATTCCAGTGGTCCTCATTGTGTTGCTCTATTGCAGTTTGAAATCAGCCATTTTCTTGTGATTTTTAAATAGGTATTGCTGTTACACAGCAATGCACAGCACTTGCCTTTGACTTAAACTAAGCCATGAGATGCTTCATCAGCTTCAAGAGGAAACCATGGAGCCTTGCCCTGTGGGTAACAGGTTTGGAGCTGGAGGGTTTCACTGCTGCTTTCTGAGCCCAGTGCCTGTGTCACACTCCTCCTCCTCAGTTCCTTCTTTCTGGGAGGAAGGCTTTGTGGGCAGCCTTTGATGGACTTGTAACAACCCCAGTTTGGTATTCAAATAACAGTTATAATTAAATCTTCTGCCTTTAACCAACAGTATCAGAGATGAGGGAGGAAAAAAGCATAGATTTAGACCAGATATATGGAAGAAATTTTTTATGGTGAGGCTGCTGAAGCACTGGCACAGGTTATCCAGAGGTGGATGCCCCATTCCTGGACACATTCAAGGCCAGGTGGGCTGGCCTTGATCAAGTTGAAGACATCCCTGATCATTGCAGGGATGTTGGACTAGATGGCCTTTAGAGGGCCCTTCCAACCTAAGCCATTCTGTGCTTCTGTGATAACGCACGGCCACTGTTGCATGTCATCTGTGCCTGTCTGTGCGTGTCTGTACACAATGTAACAGATTTAAAACCAGTTGGGCAACTCCAACCGAATTTGGTAGAGGTTAGAGACCTTTCAGAGATTGCACAAAATTCATGGAAGTAGCCAACTGAATAGAAAACACCCTGCAAGTATTTCTGCTGAAGACAAGGCCTCTTAATCAGCTCCCGTGGTCTCAGACAACAGAGAACACAGAAAAAAACCCAACCCAACTTGTGAGGTTTTCTCCTACCCCAAGTGCAGAAAAAGTCTCAGCCAGGACTTGCCTCTCAGTCAGTCAGCCTTGAAACAAATTCAAAAGACACCAAGTTTCATTAAAACAGATTTTAAAATGTATCAGATCCAGTATTATCTCCTCCCTTCTTCAGAAACATCCTGGATGTCTCATAGTTCAAAACACACAACAGTTTATGTGGGCACTTGGAGGTGATGAGGAAATCCCTCTCTTTCTGCAGGACTGATGGATGTCTCTTGCTCCCTTGCACAGGGTTGATTGGGGGTCAAGAAGACATTTCCCTCCCAGTCAGGGAAACAGGGACATGAAGATTCATTTGTCTTTTTTTATCCCCTTCCTCTACAGCCAGCGGCCTGGCTGACCTCCGGAATCATTCAGGTCATCATAAAAAAGCCTCAGGCCAGGGTGATCACTCTTGTTTTCTGCTTGTGAAACACAGGTTACTCTCCTGAGAATGAAAATGCTTTAGTTTAATTGAAACCTTTGGGCTTAATATATGAGTACCTTTGTTAAATGTAAAGGCCTGGGGTAAGTAGAGGTCACACTGGATGATCTTAAGGTGCAGTTCAGAGTGTCTGGGGGCTCAAGAGGCAGAACAGCTTTTGCTTTATTGAAAGGCAGACAGAGGCAGAACAGGCTGTGAAGGGCTTTGAATGAAAAGATGGGGAGTGTGGGGTTGATACAACAAAAATAGAGCACAAAAATAAAGCCACCAGAGTTAGGAGGGGGAGGTTCATTGGCTAAAGGACATGGCAAGACAGCCACGGCAGCAGAAGTCAGTGGGTCTGGATGGGATTGGGTTAGCTGAGGGGAAAACTGAGAGAAAATGAAGAGTTCTGTTTGAGTCACAGTGGGCTCGGGCTGTCACTTATGTGTCTGGGACAGGATTTCTAACAGGTTACAATTGCAGCTGGAGCAGAGCAGGCAGGTCTGGGAGCATGAGTAGAAATGTGGTGTTTGAACTGCCTTCTGCAGGGGAAATTATCCAGAAATACAAGATGTAAGAGAAAACCCTTCAATACTTGAACATACCCAATGATCAGTATGCACAAATCTATGTGAAGAATTCATGGTTAAAATCTTGGGTACATATCACTCTGCTTGGCTGAAACACAAGGAAAATTCATCCCCAAATCCCTGTTTTGATTTGAGGATTAAAATAGTTTCTGCTTTATCTAACCACAGTCAATTTAGGAATGAGATGAAGTGACATACAGATATTATTGGCTTGCTATCACTTTGTTCTCCAGTAAAGTTTCATGTTTGAAAGATCTTTGTTTCCTGACAGATGGTAAAAGATATTAAGGCCTGACACTGTGACACTGCCCAGTGCACATTTTCCACCACTTCACAGCAGACCTTGAGGCAGAATAAAAGAAAATAATTCCTATGCAGGTATAAACAATTCTAACACTCATGAAGGATTTATCCACTGGATAAATAAAGGAAATTTTCCTTTCTACAGGCAAATTAATTTGCTAATTGCTCTCTCAGATTCCTGGGTAAGTAAAAGCAGAAAAGTACCAGAACAGTGCTAACTACCATCTCCTTGAAACAAAAACCAAAGCGAAACAAAACAAACAGAAAACTGCATCACAACAACAACAACAAAAACAAGAACAACAAGAAAAAACCCAAACAACAAAAAAACCCAAAATGAAGCGAAACTAACCAAAACCAAACCAAACCAAACAAAAAAAAACCCCCAACCTCAACTCATAAAAAACAAGAAGCAGATGAATTGGGTCATAGAGAAATTCTATATTAAGGATGGTGAACCATAACAAGGATATGTTGTGCAGAGTGGGCTTTAAGTAACAGGGCTTATCAATCAAATTTATTTGTTCATGATATGCCTTCCCTATGCCTTGTATTGGAAAACACTAGAGGAGTTTGCAGGAGCTCTGCAAGCCCTGTCCTGGCAGAAAATCTGCAAACCTGAGAACTCCAGCAGCAGGATGCAAGTACCTGATGCACCTGTGCTGCCCCTGGCTTTGTCAAGGAGAAATTGGGGAAAAGTTCTGGGCTGAGGAAAAGCTCAGTCAGGACATGAACAAGCCATTTGGAAAAGCAGACAAGTGTTGGAAAGGGCTAGGAAGGAAGTGCTGTATGCTGCAAAAAGAACAAGGCACTTGGAAACGAATGTAGGAAGGACTAGAAACTTGAGTAGGCAGAAGATGCTTTGGCTGAACTCTTACTGGTTTAGAGTTCTCAGGAGTGGGGCTGTTCCTCAGGGACTGCAGTGAAAAGCTGAACAATGCTGTATTGGCTCAGCACACGGAGCTTGATTGGCCCTTTCTGAAATCTGGTGGCTAATTCATACCCTGAAAAAGGAAGTACATCCTGGCCAGTTGGCTCAATTTAAGAAGAAACAGGCAACTGTGTAGCTGGAATAACAGGTAATGGAGGTGAAAGGCTGGGTGTAGGAAAAATCAGCTGTGTTCAGGGGGCACGGGATGGAGGCACCCTTCCATGAAATCCAATCAAAACTGATCTGCTCATGATTAACTCAACATTTTCAAAATCCTTTTAAGAGTTCACAAATAACATAATATCTAGCCAGCTCGTAGTGGTATGTGAGAGACCACTGACTCTAATATCCCAGGATGTCAGCCCTCTACTTGTTTCAGATTTTGATGCTGAACACTGCTCTGCTTCTCAGTTCCAGCTTATTTATTTAGCATTCTTACTGCTTTATCTCATTTGTAGCAAGCCTGTGAATGTAAGGAAAAACACATTATACAAGAACTTCATCTATTTGAGCAGTCTGAGCAAGGTTTACATCAAACCCACCAACTGATACATATAATTAGTGGCAGAACTTCCTCTTGTGCCCAGAACCTGTGAAACTGCTCAACAGAGAGAATGGAGAAGTGTGAAAAGCAGCTTTGATGAGGCTCAGCCATGCTCAAACATCCCCTCAAAACAGGAAGAACATCATGGTGAACTCAATACCCAAGCAGTGTCTCCTGTACCTGCTCTATGTCAGACACCAGAGTCAGTCCAGTGTCTTTCTTCACCCCCTGGCGTGGGGACTCCCTGGGCTGGGAGATGGAATCCACATTGCCCCCTTGCTCCTCAGGGAGAGTGCAAAGTGACCCTGAGGGAAACAGGATCAGTGAAGGATTTTATTGGATATGGACTCTTTCTGACATGCCTTCATAAGTTTGTCTTTTAAAACAGAGGTCCCTTTGACACTATATATATATACACACATTATGGGAAAGCAGGTGAATGGCCAACAGTGATTGCTACAAGAAGAGAAATACCACGATTTGGGGTAAATTTACCTGAGATTTGCTATCCCAACCGAGACTTGCTATCCCAACCCACTTGTCTTGCTTCTGTAATTCATTGTTAAAAGAACACCCTATGCAGTAAATACACTGACTTTTGGCTTACTAATGTTGATCTAATCAGTGTCCACAGCAAAACACTTCGCAATCAGTTTGAAATAGTGTTGGCAATGCTCATCTGACCCTTACGAGCAGTTGTGCACGTTACAGAGTGTCTGAACTATTTGTGCACTTCATGACCTTACATCAAATAGCTGCTGGGCTCCTTATCTACAAACAGTATGAAAATAATAACAAAAAAAGAACTGAGTTGCATAGTCTCCTCTGCTTCCCTTCCTGATCTTAGGTGGTAATTTGCCTAGATAGGCAGCAGCTTAGTTGTAACACACACCCGTAGCACTAAGGTCTGTCTGTTGTTTTTGCCTGGGAGGCAATGCCAGGGTGTCACTCATGCCTATCTGCCCTGTTCTAAGGAGGGGAAAACACTCCCTTTCTTGAATACCTGGATCCATGACCTAGGTGTGGAGACAGGAGGTTAGAGGAGCTGCTATTTCTTTATGGAGCACAGGGGTCAAGATGGACCAAACTCAACCTGTAGTGAAGACTTCCATGTTCTTAATGCAGCAGTTTAGGTGCACAAAATAATGCTCAGAAGGACATCTTAGAGAAGCCATGCCATCCATTGGTTCCCTAGGTGAAAACTGTCTCCTGAGGTTCATTCTGATTGCACCTATTTCAGCTTGTGCTTTATTGTAAAGACAGCTTTGTGTCTCTCTTTAGTTTGTTTTCTTTCCTCTTTTTTTTTTTTTTTTTTATTTTTAATTTAGAAACCTGCCTACATTCGTGTCTCACTGTTTTGCTGGAAACAGATGGCCCTTCCTGAAGACACACAGTTGAGTGAACAGACACGGACCACTTTACCATGTGGTAGCATGTTTGTAATTAGATATTTAAAGTGCTAGACAATTACTATTGAACCTTGTCATGAGGGAAATTTAGGTCTGTGTTTACCAAGATCTGAATTATAAACTGGATCCCAGCCAGGGCTTTACTCTTGGGTATAAAATGAAAGAAGACTCTGGTTGAATACTGAGTGACATTGATTAGAGCTACCACCTGCCCTGTCTCAGACACGATCACTCACTCCTGTCTCTCACCCTGTCCTGTAGTTTTTGTTGACCATTGTATGTGGTTTGCCCATCTGATAAGTTTTGGGATCATAGGAGGTGCCACCTCTGTAACATCTCTAGTTAAAGGCTCCTCTTCCCACCTGGTTTTGGACTATACAGAGGTAAAAGCAGTTCCACCCCAGAAGAAGCCAGTATAGAGCCATTGTCACATTGGGAAAAAGCAGATAAAGCTGGAGAGGAGAATGGAAAGTGATAAATCAGGGGAGAAATTACAGCGGAGTGTTGTAGAAGAAGAGAAAGAAGTTCAGACAGTTATCTAATGCATAAGATAATTTAATTCCTTCAAAGTTTTGCCCTAGATGGAAATACCCAGTCTGTGGAAGCTGAGAGCAGCAGCACTGGCTGCTGGGGAAGTGCAGCTGTGCCTGTTTCACGTGCCTCCCCCAGCGCTGCAGCCACGGCCGTGACCAAACAGTTGCAACCAAGAAACTTCAATTTCAGATACACAAAGTTCCCTCAGGTTTTACCCTGCTTGAAACAGAAATAGTATAGGAGTCTAGAGGAAAGTATAATGGAAACACTAATGTTTGAAAACTATGGAAATGGCTGAAGTCATAGGTAAAGGAAAACCAGTTTTATGTCGAAATCTCACCCCTGAGCTGCTCTACTTCACTGGAATACTTATAATGGTTGCAAAAAACAAATGATATCATTACTTAATTAAAAAAAAAGTTATTTCTAAATTTGGATAAGGATTTAGCAATGAAATGCTTCAGGGATAACTTGTTTTCAATGGGGAATTCTGCGAATGAAAACTGATTACAGGATGGAGCCAAATCCCTGCCAAGGATACGGACAGGATCATGGAAGCAGATGAACTACAATTTCCCATGCACCAGAATCCACAACAAGGCCAGGAGCAAAATGAGCACAATCACAAAGCATTTCAAGAGGCAGGGCTGAGCGATGGGAGAAAGTTGTGTACTTTCTTCTGTGTACCTGTAATCGCTTGCAAGATCTTTCTGAAGAGAGGTATGTGTTGATCTTACAGAGAACTAGAACACTGATTTAAATATTCATTGTATAATCAGGGAGAGGAATCTTGGAAAACTATGTGAAAAAAGTACTGTGGGGTTGTACAGAGTGCAAAAGACAGGAGGACAGTGATGAAGACCAGCAGCAAAACCTGGTAATGTTGTTTAAAATAAAATTGGGTTTAATTTATTGGTCTCTCAAGGTCAAAATTTGAAAGTAAGCTAGCCAAAGGAAGCATTTCCCAGGAACACGATTTTGGTTTGGACTCTGCATTGAGACATTAACTCGAGTATCTATTGCAGCGCTGTCCTGTAATTGAGCAAAATCTCACAGGGCAATAAGGTAAATTCAGCCGAAAAACTCGTGGGTCGAAGGAAAGGTGAGTGAAATACAACTCCATGTGCAAACACAGAGGAACAGGTTGCAGAAGACTGAAACAACAGATGGTTGTCACAGGGACAAGAAGAGCTTCCTAACAGTTACCATGAATAAGAAATACCTGCACCGCACTAATGTTAGGCCTGTGGGCAGCAGTAAATCAGGGTTTGGTTTCTCATGACGTTAAGGATTATGCACCCACATAAAGCAGCCTCTGCCCTGACAAGTGCACGGCGTAATTGTTGTCCAAACACATCCCACTTCCTCGCTCCGGCTGACTCACGGCCGCCTCTGAGAAACTCCCATAGGAACATTTCCTGTGGAGCGAGCAGCAGATGTTGGGTGGCTTTCTGCCCTCCGTTTTTGGGGGGCGATGAGGAACTGCCGGCGGGTGTGACTGGAAGCAGGGAGCGGGCAAGCAGAGGGCAGTGTAAGCACACGGACACAGCGCCGGGGAGCGCCGGCTCCGGGGAAGGGAACGGGAGCAGCGGGAGCGGCTCAGGCCGGGGGCTCTGGGGGCAGCCTCGGGTGTCACCCCTGGTCCCGCCGCACCTCGGCCTCGTTGTGAAACGCAAACACACTAAAATGACTTCATTCTTAAAAAATATATATATTAATTCTAAGTTTGGATAGGATGTATCAATGAAATGCTTCAGGGATAACCTGTTTTCCGTGGGGAATTCTGCCAACAAAAACTGATTACAAGGATGGAGCCAAATCCCTGCCAAGGATACGGACAAGGACCGCGGAAGCAGATGAACTACAATTTCCCATGCACCAGAATCCACGGTGAGGCCGAGGGCACAATGAGCCCAGGCAGAAAGGGTTCCAAGAGCCAGGAGGAGGAGGAAGAGAAGGAGGAAGAGGAAAAGGAGGAAGACGAAGAAGAAGACGAGAAGGAGGAGGAAGAGGGTGCGCATCCCCCTTGCAGCTCCATCCGGGCACGCGATGACGTCATCACCCCCCGCGCGCGAAGCGCATCTTCCCCCCGCGCGCTCCGCGCTCCTCCGCACGCGCGCTTCCCAGCCAATGAGAGAGGCGCGCCGCCGCAAGGCCTCCTGGGGGCTGTAGTCTGGCGCTCGCTCTCCTCCCCTCCCGGCGCCACAGCTGCGCGTCCCTGCCGCGACCGGGGCAGAGCCCGCCCCCCGCCCCTTTGTGGGCGGGGCCATACCCCACAGCTGACCAATGGCAGAGCGGGTCAAGGTTCGGCGGGCGGGCGGCGCGGCCAATGGGCGCGGGCGGGCGGTGGAGGGGGCGTGGCCGGCGGTGTTTTGTTCGGTTGCCATTGAGCAGCCCGGTCCATACGCGCGGGGGAGGCGGCGCGGCCGCGCAGGTATGGGCGGCTGCTGTGTGGGGCACGGGGCGGGGGGGGTTAACGAGCACGATCGGCAGGTACCAACAGTCGGGCGGGTAACAGGTAACAGCCGTGCAGGCAACAGCCGGACAGGTAATAACAGCCCTGCAGGCAGCAGCCGGACCGGCAGCAGCCCCGCTGGCGGCCCGCAGGCAGTGCGGGGCAGAGAGGAGGCGGCCCGGCCATCCTCGGACCCCTTCGCGGAGCCCAGGAGGCCGTGGGCTCCGCGCAGCTCCGGGCGGGCGGGGCAGCGAGCGCGGCCCGCGGGACCCTGCGGGGCGGGGGTGACACCCCGAGGCTGCGCTTCCCCGCAGCGGCACCTCCTGCTGCCGCAGGGCTGCAGGCTGCTCATCCCTCCAGTTACCTCGACCGATAGGTAAAACGGTGTGGATATTGTGCATTTTGTTGTTATTGTCGGTGCTCGGCCCGGGCCGCGCTCCCCCCGCACCGCCGGGGCTGCTGCCGTGCGCCCGCTGAGAGCTGGAGGCGGCGGCCCCGCCGGGAGGCAGAAAGCCGCAACCCCCAAAAATTAAGTTATTAGCGTTAATAGGCACTGCTGGGGCGGGATCCGGGCCGGCTGCGCGGCGCTGCCGTGTCTCTCAAGGCTCTGGCCTGGCCCGGCCGTGCGGGGAAGGGAAGGGAAGGTGCCCGGCCCCGGCGGGGCTCGGACATTCCTTTGTGCCGCTGCCCTGCAAACACATGTCTGCAGGCACGTACCCCGGCGATTTTGAGGCGATTCCCCCCTGTCTGGCTCAAGGATAGAGTTACCTCTGAGGAGGTACATATTCTTCCACAATAGCTGCCGTCCATAATGATTCCTGGGTGGAAACGGTGGTTATTTTCTTCCTTCCCCTCCCCTCTGCAATGGGAAAGTTGATTTCCAGTTTATGGCCCCGAAGTGTAAGGACCAGTTGGGCTCAGTGGGCGAGTGAATGGGCTCTTTGTCTTATCCCAGCTTTTCTAAGGGCAGCAACATGGCTTTGTTCTGGTTATTTGGCTTATTAAATGTCTTCTGGCCTGCTGGAAGGCTGGATAGAAATGTGTGGTTGAAATTCGGGGTGCTATTTCAGGAGGTCGCTTTAGGTGCTATGAGGTAGTGCAGCTACCCTCCGTGGAGGCTTCTCAGGATTGGTGTTCAGGGATCTGAACTCCAGGGGTTGGGATGGAAAAGTTCAGGCGTTTTCCCCTTTAGGGAATGGCATCCCCATCCCAGTATTCAGAAGCATTGGAGTAGCACCTCAGCTTTGGGGTTGCAGGGTTGAGAGGGGCTGGGTGATTCTGACCCATTAAGTCCCTGGCTTTCACAAAAGGTGCCAAGTCCTAGGCTTGGGGATGAGTTGAGCCAGCTGGTCAAATCCATTTTCTGGTTCGCTGTGCTTACATTAAAATTAGCTCCTGAGAACAGTTATTGGAGCCTTTCCTGTTGCATTGCCTCCCGTTCATTTGCCTGACTGATAGAAAATATTTTTGTCAGAAAAATTCGCCAATTTTGGCAAGAACCAGTAAGTTTGTATCTCTTGTGACAAGCTGAAATGTTTCTGGGTGTGTTTTAATTGTTAATGGTCTGCTTGCTTCGAGTCGGGCTTATGAAATGTGGAGCACAATGTTTGCTGAATAGCAAAAACTTTCCTGATGAAGCATGTTACTTGATTTGGTTTTATTTGCGGTGCAGTGTACTTGTTCAAGCCCAAAGGGCTTGTGTCCTTAAAGTTACTGAGCTTCAAAAACTCCTGCAAGAATTGCACTCAGAGCCAGGAGACTAAAGCATACATTTCAAGTAGCTCTACATGAGCTGGTGGAACTCTGAACTAGAAGGTGGGTTCACTGCTCACTCGTTTTGAATTTCTGTGAAATACTGTTCATATTAACATGTCTGCTATTGTTAATGAGCCCTATTTGTTTGCATCAGTAGCAAGATGCTACTCTTCATCATATGGAAGTAAATGCTGCCTATTAGACATAAACTCAAAATAGTGGTCTGCAAGATCAGCCCCTAATGATAGGATACCCTTTTGGGATGTTCCTGTCGTAATCTGGCAGTCCTCTAGCGGCCTTTACCTGCCAGTGCGTAACCCGTAGTTATTGTCTATTTAGCTGGGGGATTGAAGTTGTTTAAATAATTGTAGAGGGATATTTTAAATTCAGGATGGTTAAACTTCCCCGCTTCCTTTTGAAAAGCTGTTTTTCTGCAGGGTACTGTGCTTCAGAAGAAAGAGGAGGCTGAAAGAAGAAATATTTATATTTGCAACCATTGTGTTAAGCTTTGGAAGTTTAATAGAGGTGTAAAACTATATTTGTGAAAATATGGTGGGCAGCTAAACTGAAAGCCTGACTGTACTGAGAAGACTGCAATTTATTGCTTGGATTGCTTTATTTAAAACAAAACCTTAAAGGATTTATTCTTTCCTTTAGGAATTCTTTGAGAGTCTGGTAGCCATTACTGTGGCTCCCTTTTTTAGTTCCTTCTCCTTTTCCCTTCTCTGTGCTTTCTCCCCCTTCCTCTGTTGCCTGCCCCCAATCTACATTCCTTTGTGTTAGCAGTGATGATGGCAGTTCTAGTCACCTCCTGTGGTTTGATAGATTATTCCCTTTAGAATCATGGTGTACTTAAAACTTTCCAAACACAATTCTTTCCTTGCTCTCCTACACTTTTTTGATGCTGCCTTTGAGTTTTGTTCTAAGAATTTGTCCTCTCTGGTTCTGCTTTGAGTTGTCTTAAATACTAGTAACAAGTCTCCTTAAGCCTTTAGTGGAAAATATTAGTATTTATGTTATGATTTACATTTCTTTCTGTGTATGTTGATGGTCATAATATAAACAGAAATTTTGTATTTTGGCAACAGTGAGCTTCTCTCTCCCCTGCAAGCTCACAAGTTCTGTGCTTTCTTTTTAGACAAAACGTTGCTTGCTTTAAACTGTAATTTTTATTTTTGTGAAATAAACTTTTGGACTGTTTTTTGATTACTGTGTTCTTGAGATCTGATAGTCATATAAGAGTGATCTTGCAGGTATTGTACTTCAAATAGAAGAGATTCCTGTGCGTTGTGGAATTATCTGCAACTTTTACTTTAGATATTGTAAGTAACATAATCTTACTGGGGGGGTGAAACTACTCACAAAAACCTGTGGAGGGCTTTCTGAGCACTCCTGAAGGAGGGGTTAATCAGCAGAAGGAAGCCCTGTTCAATATTAGGGAAGAAATTCATTCTAGAAATCCAGGTGGCTGAAGTCAGTGTAGAGTCTGATACTTTCTTGGTGGTAGGTAAGTTTTAATCTCCTGACTCTGCACCTGTGAGGGAGCCATTTACATGGACAGTGTGCTTTTTGGTTGTCATAAAGTTTGTGTCCTTAACGAGATCTTAGCACTGAAGTACTGCAAGCCAGTGATGAGTCTCTTTAAAAAAGAACACCTTCACTTTGTTGGTTTCTCTTAACTATAAACACTCTGTTAGGGGGATTGAGACAGTCATATTTTCAGAAAATGGTTTTCTTTAAGGATTTTTTTCTCACTCAAGAGGAGGTCTGTAAAAAAAAAAAAGGGGGGGGAGTGGCATATTTTTAACTCATTTCTTGGCTACTCTACAAATTTTTTTGTGATGATCCAACTGGATATTTTGGTACTGTTGAGGATAGAGAAACCTGAAATCAAGGTAACTGTCAGCTCTTAATATAGTCCTTTCTACATTTGGTGCTTTTTTGGCTTTTTTTGGTCGTTTCAGGGAATAATATCATTAGCAAGCTGGCAAGAAGCTGCTCAGCTAACTGCTAATGCTTTGCAGTGGGCGTAAATAACTTCTGAAGGCCATGTTTCTGCTAATTTTTAGGTTGAGGGGAGGAAGTAGGCAGGGTTGTTACTAAATACATTATCTGGGTTATGGCTCTCAGTTTACTGACAGCACTGTTTTTTAAGCAAGCAGTTGAATATTATGCTTTAAGGTAATATGAAGTGTTTCAGTTAGGATATTTTCTGAGTTATAAAAACAAAACTAATATAATTGGCTTTCTGCTGTTTGAACTTGAGAGTATTTTGGTGAAATGCAGCTGCCACATTTTGCATGTTGGATGTTAACAGTAAGATCAAGGATTCTGATCACCTGATGTTCACATCATTGCTCTGAACCTGATATGACAACATTGCTTTAAGTGAAAATTAAACTGTAGGAAGGCACTGGGGAGAATTCTGTCAATGATGTATCAGGCCCAGAGCTTGGGACATCCAGTGCCAGTGATGGCAACTGCTCTTCAGTGTGTGTGTGTCTGTCTGCATAGATAGAGCCAAGGGTGTGAAATCAAACAGTATTTTGCCTAGAGCTGTCATTAGAAGTGTCATTTGCAAAACTGACTCTGTGTACCAAGACCTACACATCATTGTGGGGAAGGCATTTGAGATGGAAGAAAGCTGTTTCTGCATTTGCTGAACTTCAAAATTGGAACCCAGCTGGTACAGGAAATAGTTGAAGAAATAACTGCAGCACCACTGTCTGTACCTTTACTTCTGTGCTTCAGCTTGAGATCTGTGATGCTGGAAGACAGGATCTGAATTCCATTTTTTTAAAGGAGTACTTGTTTCTCCTTAAGACTCCCCTCATCCAGCCAGCCTTGACAACTGATTTGCTGTTTATTTGTTAATTCACTTCAGTTTTCTTGGGTTATGAAAGATCACATTCTTAACTTGCCCATTTCTGCATTAAAGTGAAGGTGTTAAAAATGAAGGAAAACCTTTACTGTCCTAATAAGACCTCATACAACAGGGCTGTAGCTTCTCTACTGTCACCTCCCCTTGAGCCATGAATGGGAATAATAGAAACTTCTGTTGGTGTTATATTAACTTTAGGTCCCTAATTTGCATCTCAAATAACATTGTGAACAGCATTAATGCCTTCGAGGGGTTTGGGAGGTTTTTTAATTTGTAGGGTAAATGTATTTTTTAACCTAATTGGGCAGTTCAGATTATTATTGCAGCATGTTTAATTTTTGCTCTGCACAGCTTGTGTTGGTGTCAGTGGCTCTAAATCATTCCTTCAGTGCTGTGCACATGTGTTATGTTTCACCTTCTTAATTGTGGCTTTAGATTTTGTCTTGGTAAAGTATTCATCCATCTCATACAGTTATGACTGTTTACTGTATGATATTTTTGTTCTTTATTCTACCCTCAAAAGTTTGTTTATAAGGAAAATTCTCATTTTAAAGATTCTTTTTCTTTTAACTCCCCCTGCTTTCCCAATGAAAAATGCACATTTCTGTCTTCCTTCAAGGTTTCTGTTGATCCGACCTCCTTTGTTTTTAGAGGGATGAAAGTTTATTGTGTTTGAGGAAGGGTGTGAGTGACAAAAGCAGTGTGTCATTTGGGTCTGTCCAACCCTGTGGCTTTATCAGCTTCCACTGCACAAAAGTAGTGTGCAGAATATGGAAGAGGTTAAAGTTTGGAGCCTCAGGTGTGATGTAGGTTATAAAACAGAATTGTGGGAACATAGTTAAGGCAGGATGGGTCTGGATCTGAGGTTCTGCCTTCTGCAACTCAGCATTTCTTTGTCAATATGTAAATGGCCATTGAGGTTGTAGGTGGTTTTTGTATCATGTTATGTTTTCATAACGTAGGAAGCTTCTGATCTATGGACTGTTTGAAGGTGTGATTTATTGATTTTTTTTAAGTGCTAGTCTCCATTTAGACACCTGAGGCCATTTGTATGTTTGTATAGTGTTTTTGATAAACTGACAGTTAAAATTACAATCCTAGTTTTTTAAAAAAAGGGACTTCTTTGCCCAGTTATCACAATGTGATAGTAGTGGCAAATAATTCATTGCTGCCTTTTGGAATGGAGGGTAGTGGTGTGTGAGCATGCCTCAAGACTACTGCTGTGCTTCAGAGCATAATTTGATGCAGTATTTAGTAAATGAGAGGAGAGAGAGGGGTAATGAGAACAGCATTCAAGAACTACTTACATGAATTGGCTAAAGTACAGCATGTATTTCTTGTAGTGGGAAGGGGGAAAGGAACATGTACCCAGCACTTCATCTTTTTATTTCTTAAAAGCAAGGAAATGAAACAACAAAATTGAACCTTGATGAATTTGGGAAGTGTGAGTTAAGTTGGAGGCCGAAGTGCTGCTGCCTGTTGTAAGAGGCAACCAAAGGTTAAGAGACAACAGGGGTGTTGCTGGTTTGGAGATTCTGCTGGCACTGGAACATGAGGCAGCACGTTCCAGTTCCAGCCTGGTGCTTGGCCTGTTCCCTTCGCAGGGTGCATAGTAGTCCTCTTGGGCTTGGCTACACATGTGCCTGCTGACTTTATCCTTTTCTTCCATTAGCACCCCATCCTGACCAGACCTTTCTGGTTCAATATTTGGATAAGAAATTGCTGAACTGCAGGAGGGTAAGGTGGACTGCTGCTGCTCTTCCGTTTTCATGCTTCACAAATCAGAAGAATGTCATTTAATAAAGCAGGAGAGTACCTGGATAAATACTTGTAGTACCAAACTATTACAGAGGATGAAAAAGGATAGTACTTTGTCATGTTTTATGCTTTTTAGGTGGCCTGTTTATGCTTGAGCTCTTAGGAGTTAATTCTTCTGTGCTTTAGTGACTTTAGATTTTGCAGTTTAAATGTGAACTCTGACTGGCTGCAACTAGTGCTCTTTTCTTCAACTCCCCATCTGTAAAATGCTGCATATCTTAGTTTTTATTTTGGAGTATTTGGCTGCTGTGTGCAGCATTTTCCATCCTCAGGAAGTTCTAGCCCAGCCTGAGGCAGTGGGTGTAAAAGGTGCACGCACATGTTTGTGTGACAATGCCTTGACACCACATCAGTGAAAGCCATTACATCACCCTGCTGGGCTGTTAGAAGGCAAAGCACGCCTGTCTTTCTGAAGTAATGGGCTTCTGGCTTCTCTTGGTCAGAAGAAAGATGCAGCAGGATACTGCAATATTGCTGAAACTTGCATGCTGCCATGGGAGGTGATTGGAAGAGTTTCATTTCTGTGTGAAGGAAGTATGGAGCAGGTGTGACTTTTTTTGGTAATAATAAAACAACCTGATTATGCAAAACCTGAAGTTTTAATTTGAAAAATCAGAAAAGTAACTTCTAGTTCATTGAAACTCAACATGCGCTGTAGGAGGATAAGCAAAAACATTACAGGGGCTTGAAACTGAGTTTGTCATAAAAAAAAAAGTGGGGCTGTGAAAGGTGTAGGCTGATTGTGAGTCTCTTGCCCCGTACTGGTATTGTGCATCTAATGTGGTTCATAACAGAAGCCTGAGCAGCTCTTCTTTCTACTGAGTCCAGTGCTTTGCTGTCCTCAGCATTAATACTTCTTCTGAATATGGAACCAGACATCTTCCTTACTGCAAGTCAAGCTTATTGCCTAATTCCCTGGGCATAAGGGACGGCTATATCCTTCCCCTGTAGTAAGTAATCTTTTAAAAATGTTTGAACTGTTCTTTGCAATGTTCCTGTTACCCTATGTCTTTGCCCTCCACACTTGTGATACTTTTGTCCTAAATAAAACTTGTGTATACAGGTCTTCCTGAGGGGTCATGTTTTTTTTCAGCTCTAGTCATTCTTGTTGTTCTCTCGAGTTAGTTCACATTGGGCTTCAAGTGTGGTGCTCAGAGCCCAAGTTTGTACTGCAGCTGAGACTTTGTGCTGAGTGGAGTGAAAAAATGGCTTCATGTGCCCTGGAGCTGATATTCCTGTTTATGCATCCCCATACATTTGACATTTTTACACCAGCTTAACACTCATTTCAAGGTCAGCCTGTTGATCCCACCTAGCTCACAGCTTTCTTCTGAAGAACTTGCCTTCCTGTTTGTTCATTTAATCCTGCCTGAGCGTGCCTTTCAGAACTCACTTGTATCCTATTACTTGCAGAACAGTTTTCCAACTTGTCAAAGTTATGCAGAATTTTAAGGCTGTCTTGCAGTCCTTCCTGCTGTTCTCCTACATTATAAGAAGCCTCCTCTGCCAGCAGCAGATCACGGGAAGCACAGAAATGGAACTGAGCTGGGTTCCTGCTCTGTGTTCTCCCACGCACCGCTGGGAACTGCTCTCTGGCTGTGCTTGTCCCCCAAGGATTGCATTTGCTGTAGAGCCTTTGCTTACCTCCCAGCAGCAGAAGTCTGTACAATTTAGGTGTGTGAGCTCACAGGTTCCTCCCTGTCCCTAAACCCTATTACACTGATGTCCCAGGTGGGTGCTGCACACTTCTTTGTAGCTGTTTAGTGCTCACAAAAGGTTCCCACTCTTCCCAGAGGTTCTGCTTGAATGTGAGGGAATTGGAGACCAGTGACATGAATTTTGACCTTTTTCTGAAGGGAAGCATGGAACAAAGACAGGCCTAACCTCAAACTCATGTCCAAACTTTTTTTTTTTAAAAACCCCAACCATGTCCTGTTTCTGTCTGTATTTAAATGTGTCACATAACAGCCTAAATCTAGTACCTTGCAAATTATTCCAGGTGTTACAGGGTGGCTGAAGTCATCTGTAGTTAGGGTTCTTTGCAGCTGTCCATTCTTGAGATGAAATTGCTCTTGCATTGCAAGCCACATGTTGAAGGATAAGCTCCTCTACTTGGAACAGCTTTTCTTTAGAGTGTTTTTCTTGGATTTGTATTTGTAAGTATTTGTTGACATCTCTATAGGTGCAATTTTCTCTTTGAAATCTTAGTTCTCATATCATCTCCCCTGTCGAACTCGATGCACATAATGAATCTTGTGCTGCATAGAAATGGATTTCCCTGAGCCATGTCTCTGTTGGGGTTGTTTGACACAGTTCTGTAAGTGCTATTTGTTGTTTCTTCTCCAGCACCTCGCCCTGTTAACTTTCTTTACATCTCTACCATTCAGTAATTCCTTTAGACTTGCTCTTATCATTGCCTTATTTATAGTCCCTGCACGTGTAGCAGTTTATTCTCATCACACAGATGTATTTGAGTGTAGTTAAAAGTTTTATTGTGCCTGGCTACAAGCTGGAATAATTAATCTTCCAACCATTCTTTCCACTGGATGCTCTAAGGAGATGTACAGATATCCTTTGAAATCATGCTGCAATGTTAAATTGAGCAGAGGTTTAGAAAGTCTGATAATCCTAAAGAGATTGGATGTTTGTTAGATGGGATTACCTCAGTGACCACTCTGAACCCACAAAATGTTACCAGAACAGTAAGGCAGCATCAGCTGGTGTTGGGAAGTTGAAGTCAATGTGGATGGTGAAATGTGTGCTGAGTGTACTTTAGGTTATTAATAGTTGTTTGTAAGTATTACAAACATTAAACAGGATTATGGGGGAGCTGTGTTCAGAAAAGCTCTTTAAAGGTGTGTTCATGGTTATGGCGGGTTTTTCTGTATTAAATGTGATACTCAAATTTTACTAACATAGTTTGCAAAATGCCATGTGTCCTTGAGATTACACTTTATAGTCCTGTTAAATATACAGTCTTAAACTCTGGAACTATTTGGGGGGGACCTTCCCTTTGCCCTTTTCTTGCCGGAGCACAAGTTGATCAAATAAAACCAAACCTATTTCTGAGTTCTAAACTTGCTGTTGAACTGAGCCAAACTGCAGTGAAGTAAATGCCTGTTGCACCTGCAGAAAAGGCTGCAGCTGTCAAAAGCTTGTTTATCACTTCGGTACTTCTTGGGTCCAGGTGTTCAGCCAGTGACTTCCCCTAATGCAGTGGTTTGTATCAGATCTTCAGCAGAAAAGATGTTACTGCTTTGTGCAGACTAGAGTGTGCTTAACCTTTGCATGTGTGAAGATGCCAGGAACCCAGATGTAATTTCAGAGGCTTGTTTTAAAGGAAGCTTAAATGAAGTACACTTTTTGTCAGCATTGAAAGATCGTTTGAAAGATCGAGTTTTCAGGTGAAGAGCTGAAAGGACACACTTGCATCTCTCTTACTGTTGACTTCATCAGATAAACCTTTACTGTTTTGTCCTTCAGCTTGGTTACCAAAGTTGACCTTGTCAGAATGCTGTTGTCTGTAAATGTAACTGCCCAAGTGGGAGGTCCCATTTCCTTTCCAAACATCTTGGTCGTGTCCCCCCTTGCACAGTTGCTGTCTGTGAATATTATGTGCTGAACTTGCCAAGTGACTTACCTGCTGCCATTCAAAGCTGCTAACTTTCTGTCCCAGTCAGGGAAGATTAAAAGTAAAGGCCTTCCTCAGCACTCATTTTTCACCTGGCATTTTTGTGCTCAAGTAAAATAGTGATTTTGGCTTATACTGACTGAAGTGTGGTCTACAGTACTTGTGTACTGATTGGCACCTTGTGCCTGTTTGTTTCCCATACAGGGGCATGGCTTTACATTAAGGCTTCGTAGCCCAATATATGCAAGTAAACTTTGTGATTTGGAATTCTAGTGACTTCTGTAAATCCCCTTTGACAAGTAAATCTTTCCACAGAATTTGCTTGTAGAAGTAATGAGTCGTTCATTGAACATCAGATATTCTGTGTACTACCTCAGCACTATATTGAGCTTTTTCATCAAGCAAAGGTAATCTTCCAGTATTTAAAGAAAAAACAATTATACTAATGTAGCTAAAATAGTTCACGTTTTTTTCTGTTCTCTTATGTGGTGTAACTTCGTCTCATGGGATTTCTTTTAGTTGATGTAATTGTTACAAACGCTTTTTCTAAATACCTACTGCAGTGTGTACCCCTTGGTTTGTGTCTTGACCTCTAACACAGCGTTTCCTGAATCCAGCTGTTCGTTGTGCTGCTGAAGGCTGACTGCATAGAGACAAAGTAGTTATCTGGCTTTTGAAATAGTCTAGTGAACTAGTAAGAGCTGCATAGCTCAACTGAACTAATTTTTATTGAAGTACCTTTAATAGGTCTGGCAAAAAGGATGTCCCTGGTGACACTTGAAGTAATGTTTGAATTGAATACTGAAAGCACACACAGTATTGATGTGTACTGCTTTTGTCTTCATATTTCATTCCATTATTTTAATGGACTTTAATTTGTGGTCTGCTCATACTTTGGGCATTTGTGGACTGAGGGCTCATATGTGGAGCAGATTATATGTAGTGCAGATCCCTTCAGAGACTTCACCATTCCAAAGCTCATGGTATGTGCAAAACAGAAACTGGAAACCAACAAATAATTAACTTGATAGGAGCCATAGTTTAGCAAAGCAAAGAGCAACAACAAGAAATTCTTCAAACTACCATTCAGTTTTGGTATTTGTAGTGTGATACCAAGACCTCTTTATTTAAAACAAAATTTTTCCTATTTGAAAGCTGTGTAGTACTTGGGTTTTATTTTCTGAATTCTAATGGATCTGGTAACTAGATGGGTGTTGTAGAACTTGAGATCTTTGTGTGCCACCTCTTGAGGTGGAATCTCCTGCCAGATGAGTTAAGGTTTCTTCAGTAACAAATTACGGATGGTCAGCCATGATAGAGAACAAGTTTGGGCCATGAGATGGAATTTGGTTGTCAGCTACACACCATATTTCATATCTGTTCAATGCATTTCCATGTTCTTTCCACACAGATAATGTAGCAGCAAGCTTTAACTACTTTGTGCAAGCCTGCATAGAATTTTACTGTTGTGTAAACTCTTCCTGTAATTTGCTTTCTTTATACTTTAGGGTTTTATATGAAAATATGTAAACAGTGTACTTGTGAACTGCTAAAATAAGGATATACACATGCATATGCTCATTCAGTATAGTTGCACAATGATCTTCTGGAGAGTTACAATTTTGAGACAAAGACACTTTTCTTAAACTGCTAAATTGGGGATAATACTTTGTCATGAGAAGGAAATATTACTCATAGTATGAAAAATGAGGGCAGCAAAGCTTGGAGAAATATACTTCATGTTGCTGTAAGCATTGAGACGTATGGATATTTACAGAATACTGCTCAGAACTTGAGTTCTAAATTTAGTGCTATCTGCAGTTCACCAGCTGTACTATTTACTGAAAAATATTTGGACTACCATAGGTTCCTCATTTTTAATTTCCATAGTTGTATGCAAGCTAATGAAGGGAGACTTCCCTGTGTGCAGGTTATATAGCTCATTAGATCCCTGAAATGCCATGAAGTAGCATCTTAACATGAGTGTTGTTCACCTGGCCTGAGGCCTCCAGCAGGAACATTTCACACTTGGGATCATAAAAACAAACCTACTAGTTGGGCTTTTTATTTTAAACAAGCCAACCAGATGTCTGAAACTCCTCAGAATGAACCTGAAGGCAAACAGGAGGAGGTTTATTAGCTGCGTGTGTTTTGGGAGCAGGATGTATGGAAGAGATTTGTATGATCCCTCAGCTCCAAGCCTATAGGCTTTGGTAATAGAACAGTACTTCAGTGCTGATATTATTCCATTCTATCACAGGGAAACAGGATGTGTGTAGGGTAATCATTGTTGTCACTGCCATACGAGTTAAGGGTCAGTGCTATTGCTTTTTTTTTTTCTTCAGTCCTTGGTATTTTTAAAGTATGCATATGTGCCTGTTTTACTTCTCAGTTTTAAGGGCAGACACTAAGAGAAAAGTAGGTGATACTACTCATTATTTTTAATTTTTTTCCTCTGGCTTTTCTGACTGGTAGAGTGAAGCAAGTATCTCAGTAGTAGGGCCAATTAATCTTGATTTTTTTTTTTTTTTAATTCCTCAAGCCTTAGAGTAAAAAAAAAAATCTCGTGGGTCTTGTACGGTCTGGATCACTTGCTTTAGTGAAAGTCTGCTAGGTAGGTAGATTTCTCCAAACACTAATATTATCAGTGTAAATTACCATTTGAGTCTGAATTTTGTACCTTACTGGAGGCTTTGTCTATGAAGTAAATACTTCCATTGGTTTTAAATAGCATATTTATAAAAGCAATATGTGGAGTAATTTGTGTAGGACCTGAGCTTTGATATTTTAGTAAAATAGACTGAAAGTTACAGTAAAAAAGTGGTGATTGCCCACTAGGTTTTGTTCTGAATTCCTTAAACAGGAAATAGCTCTTGGTTTGAGTAGTGCTGTCTTGAAGTAATGACTGGTAACTCACTTAGTTCATAATTGTGGCAGAAGCCAAGGGCTTGGTGTTCATGTGTTCAGGCCTCAGTAGATCAGGCTTCTGTTCCTCAGCATCGCATCGGAGCCTTGGGCTTTCTGCAGTAGGGCTGAGGAGAAAGAGTCCAGGTCTCACATTGCAGGGAGATGGCTGGTCAGGGGCCAGCACTGATGGCTCATTCCAATGGAACTCCAAACAGAGTAGATGTAAATACTCTTCAGCAAAATTAATGAAATCCTTGCCTGTCATTGTGGTGGATTATTTTAGGAAAGAGGGTAAGTAACATAAGCATCTTGGAACAGCATCTTTGTACAGCATCAGACACAAAGCACAGCTCATCTGTTGTCCTGTCTGACACAGATGCTTTGAGATGCAGGATGACTTGGCTGTGATACGAGTATTAGGTGGTCTTCAGGTCTGAAAGACATGTTTAAACCTGAGAGACTGACTTCTTACTGATATGAGTTGGCAATAAAAAATGCTTTAACCTCTGGCTGAGTTGAATTCTTAGCCCTAGTTTTCTGTGGTGATATATTCCCTGCTTTAATTAGGTATGACCTGGAAAAAGTCTCTTGAGCTTACTTCACCACTTCTGTTGCTTTGAGAAATGTACTTTATAAACTGTGACAAAGGTTTAACATTGCCTATCTCCACCCTTCCTTTTCCTTTCTGGAAGAAGACTCCTCTTGGTTTAAAACCAAAGCCAAACCACTGACAGTTACTTCAGAAGTAAAAGTTGGTATATTTATTACAGACAACAGTTCATCATGTAAAATATTCTGTTTCTAATCAAAATGTATTAAGTGACTTGAGATCTTTGTTTTGTATGTGTTTCTCGGCCAAGCTGGGTGAATTGTACAGCTAAGGAAGGGAAACCATGCCATCAAAGGTAATACCAAAGTATTACCTTTAACCTCTTTCCAACATATCACCTGTCTGTTTTAAGTAAAGTGGAATCCAAAGGCTGGCTGTGATGGATGAGGCTTCCCTTCCTTCTCATAGGAGCTCTTGCATGTGTAGCGTGGGAGATGGAGTAGAAGTGAGTGTGTAGGATGCAGCCTTATTTTAGTAGCAGTTGATATTTTTTCTCAGCTGCCTTAGTGACCAGTTGGTCTTAGTGGTGATGCTTTAGGGTCAAAACAGTGAAATTCTGGGCTCAGGAGTGATTTTCTGCATTTGAGGTAAGTGGACCTAATATTTATTCTTGTCTATTTCTGGAGACATTAACAACCCAAATCCTAGTTTTTAACCTTAAAATGGTGATCTATAGTCCTGCCTTGCACATTAAGTGATGTATGTTCTTCAGCAGACAGTTTTGAGCTCTTGATATTCCTTGTGCTTCCAGAGCCTATGGAATATCTGAAAACTTGCCTCTGGTGGCCATCAGTTGATGTAAAGGATGCCTTCTAGCCTATTTTTCTTGTCCCTTTTTGGAGCTTTGTGCTGGAGTTGTGTCAACCTGAATCCGAGCTTGAACACCTCATAATACTGAAGTTTCCTTCTAATAAAAACTGGCTTATGAGAGCCCTGCATGGAGAAAGTAAAGAGGTTCTGTAGCTCACAAAATCTGTCTTCAGTCCTTTTAGAGAAACTCTAAATTGCAAATGTTGAAACTGGGTTCTTTGGTTTGTTTGTTCAGAGTTCTAGAATGTGTAGAGTGTGGTGTTAAGCCTTTATTTTGTCACTTCTGAACTCTTCAGGGAGAACAATTACAAATTAAACAGAATTTTCTAGATGGTTGTGAAACAGTTTCTACAGAACATAAACCAGGATTATAAACTCTCCTCTCTTTGTCCCTTTTGGTCAGAAACTGTTATTCTAATGTACTGTTTAAAACCTCTTTGTAAAGAACCTCAGAAAATAAAGGGGTGGTAGTTAATGGCATTGAGAGGACTCCTGAAGTATAATATGTTGGAAATTGAGGTGTCCCCTTTTAGGACCAATCCCCCAAAACATTGATAACTTTATAGCTGTAGGAAACTTTTTAATTAAGACTGATTTTTTTTTTTTTTACTTGATGTGGAATTTTGGAAGGTTTGCAGAATAGCCACATTGCAGATTAGTGCTGGAAAGGATAGAGTCCAAATAATTCTCTTTTAAGTGCCTGCTATCAAGAACTTTTCTGGGCTAAAAGTTATTAATAATAGACTTATGTTGTAAGGAATGCTTAGCCTCCCTGTGAACTTCTTAGCACTGTAGTAAATAATGTGTACTTTTAGAAATAGAATGTTCTCTTCCCTTTTGGAAGTTGAAATTTTGCATTGCAAGAAACTAGACATTTTGTAGCCTTTTGTCAGATGGCATGAAGTATTAGCTTAGCAGTTTCTGAAAAGCTGGTCTTCCAACTTAGTGTTGCTTCAAGCATAAGTGGGATGGGACAGACAAATGCTCTGTTAAAACTTGATCGGTTTTGTGTGATGTTTCTATTTTAAAATGCTTCTTGGATGCTTCAGAAAGTGCCAGGAGGCAAAAAATCACATCACCTTTCATCTAGAGTCTAGTAGCAAAATCATCTAGATCTGGAGTTAGTACTGCTGGAGTGATTAGCTCCTTTGGCTTGCTGAAGCAGAGATAATATTTTAAAGGACCTACTTATCCGAATTGGAATTTTGACTCCAGCTAATCCTTTTCTTCTGCTGGGAGCAGGCTAAGTGCATGTATGGGATTGTTGGTAATAAGGGTTCCATGTAGCACTCGGAGCAGAGAGTAGAAAATAATGAGAAGTAACAGAAGAAACAACCCTCTCTGTGTTCTCTCAGGTCATTTTAGTGCCATAGGCAGAAAAAATGGAATTATGATCACCAAGAAACACATACATTTGTCTTACAGGGAAGTCATCTAAAAATCTTGTGATCTCTTCTTCTTTATCCAAGATAGAACTTCCAGAAACAGAGAAGAAATTGTTAGAAGTGTTTCAAACAAATGTAAATTTTCCCATCGAGATGAGCTGTTGCTGGAACATTTTGTCCTGCAGGATGCAGAGGAGGAGGAGGAGTGGGTTGGAAATGAGTCTGGCTGCCTTACTTTCTTAGAGCCAAGGAGCCTTTTTTTTTTTGTATTGGCTTTGTGTTCTTCTTCAGGACTCTTCATCTCTTTGAAAGTAGCTTGTCAAATTGAATGAGCCTCTGACATCCTTTAATTGACTGGGAGGTTGGATAATCCATATTTTTAGTAGTCCTCCCAAAAAAAGACACCAGTGATGTCACTGAGAAGATACAGAATTCGTGACATGAGCACTTCTGTTCTATCTCCACTGTTAATTTTGGCAGAGATTTTACAAGTCATTACTACTTGTAGCTAAACTTTTAAAGAAATAAACCCTCTCTCCTTTAGTAGTACTATAGAGATATAATAATGAATCTTTACTTTTCTCAGCCTTCAGAATGAATAGAAAAGAACTTTAAACCAGAGACAGTGGTGATACTGATTCCATCACAGCTCATTCTCCAGCTGTGGGGAATGTTAGCTTTGGCTTGCATTTGGAGTTTGATTTTTATATTCCATTTATTCCTTTTGATTAGTCTACCTTTCAACAATAAAAATAGCTTCTCTTCCTCCTCACCTCTGCCCCCCAGCTCAAGGAGATTGTAGGAAGATTAAGTCTCTCGCAGGACAGAGACTGAGTAACATCTTTTGTTGTGTGTGTTTATCTTGGAGGTCTCAGCTTGCTCACTATCCTACCTAATCAGGCTCCACAAAGGATGGTGTGCTAAGGGAAAGATGGCCATAGTCTTGTAGGACTCCATCCAACTTGGAGCTCCAAGGGCTATTGTTACTAGCTCAAGGCTTAGAGGATATTCTTGTTTGAACTGGCAGTGCCTGGCTCTGCTGCTGCCTGCGGAGACTTGGTGGCAGCAGAGGTGTGTTACCTGTGGGCTGTGCTTCCAGGGCAGGACTGGGTTGTGCCAAGATCTCTGCCACGAGGCAGCTCAAAACATGCAAATTCAGCAGCATCCTCGTTGCCCTAACAAGGATGGTCAAATGGTTCATATTACTGAAAATCCAATTAGTATGAAGTGCTGAGCAGTTTGAGAGGGATTCAGCCTGATAAGCATAAAGAGTATGATGAGGAGAGACCGAAAAATAAAGTTGGCTGCCTTTAACCAGCTCCAGAAAAATACCATGGTGGAAAAAGTACATAAAGTAAATAGCTTACTCTCTCTGTGGATCCATTAAATACATACCATAGCAGACAGTATTGAAATAAACTAAACACTCAGAAATAGGAAAATTAAGTGAGAAACTTCCCTCTGGGAGGTACTGAGGGACAAAAAGCCTATAAATACATAATAACAAAGTTTTAAAATGACAACAGTTGAGTGAAGGTAGAGTCACTGAAGAATCTCTTGTCTCCTGGCAGCCAATATTAATTAGCAAAGATAAGGGAAGCAATTCCTTGTGGAGTATAAATAGCTCAATCAGCATGAACCAGGAGGTTGGTCACTGAGTTAAGGTGCTGAGGCTGCAGGGGTGATTTCAGACCCCTTTGAGCTGGTAAGTTTGACCAAAGAAGTACAAATTGGAAAAGGAAGATGGGAGTAAAACATGTTCAAACTATGCTTGAGAAGGAGATGCCTAGTTTCTAATTAAAGAAGAATCTGCCTGGCTCACTGTAGGAAATGCTGATGTCAACTGGCTTTCTTGTGTGGTGTATTTTTTTTTTTTTCTGACGCTGTAGTTGGACAGGTACTTGGACAAGCAGTGTCAGCATCCCACAATGCGCCCACACAAGCATTTGTGTCCAGTTCATGGCAAACCAGGCTGGGGAGCTGATCCAGCTGGAAAACAACATTTCCCAGAAACAAAAGGAAGTGTTTTGGTTTCATCCAGCTATAAAAATTCCTTGATCTAGTTCTCTGTGATGAGCAGAAACACTTGTGCTGGCACACTGCTGTGGGCCACAAATAGCCAGAGAAGAGAATGTGTTGGCAGTTGTGATGGCAGCTGAGGTACATCAAACTGCAGCCTAGAACAGCTTTCAGTGGTAGGAGTGTGATGGTGACATTTCAGTGGCAGAAGTGGGTTGGTGACATTTTGACCACTTAAACATTCATTGTGTTGTCCTTAACAAGGACTGCCCAGTAAGAACAGATTTCTAGTGTAAAACAGTTAATGCCAATGTACTGATTGAACACATTTAAGAAAGATGAGAAGGGAATTCACTTCCAAAGCATGCTTCTGATCTGGACTACACCCCCTGCTATTAGGGTTGTGCTTCATATTGAGAAATGGAATTTACTCATGAGGGGGAGCGGTAGAAAGTGGGAGCAGATGGATGAACGCTTTTCTGGTCAACAGCACCTTTTCATCCCTGCCCCCTACTTAAAAATAAAATCTTTGTCAATGGAGCATGTCTCCATTTAAAAATTATTATTGGTGAGTGTGAGTTGCTAAAATGTAACTTTTTGTGGGGAGGGTTTCCACATTGCCTGTGTTTCAGAGCTGAGTGGGCTCCGTGCTGTCAGAAAGGGCCTGAGGGGCTGCAGTGCCCAAGTACTACTTTGAGTAGCTGGCAGGATTTGTGAATGTGGATAACTGCAATTCAGCATGACTCTGAAAGTGCCATGCTTCTGTGATTTCATTTGCTTTCCCTTTATCCTTTGATTCAGTTGCTTCATTAACTAAAGTCTAATATCATTCTGTCTAGTCTCTCCTTATTTTAGCTTGTATTAAGCTGACTTAAAATTGCAGTGAAGCATTTGAACATTTGAAGTGCTAAGCAAAATAAAACTATAATTAACTGATTACAGATCAGTTTTTCTCCCATCTTTGGTAGTTTTATTGGATTTTGATTTTTTTTCCTTGAGGAAAAAAACCCTCACAAATTCTTCTATGGCCCTTCCAAATAGAAGTAATTAAACATCTGCTGAACTTTTTAGCTGATTCGTAGTAGTAGCCTCTTACTTGTGGAAATGTTCATCCTTAACATAGATCTGAAAGTCTTTGCACCAGTTACGAAGCTCTTCAGTATTTTTTCAATCTGTAAAGGAGCAACTTCTGACCTCCAGTCAGCCTTTCGTGTGATTCTATTCTGGATTTCCAGATTTACTTTAACTCCATCAGGTTTAAAAGGGACACAGCAGTGTTTGATTGTGCTGCTCTAGATACTGCTGTGTTCACATGCTTGCACTCAAATTTAGCTTCAGTATTTCATGAACCACGCTTTGCTTTGACAGCTCACATTGAACAGTGTGTGTGGAACTTTTACCAGTGAGTTTATGAACTAGGGTTTTTTTTAATATTTGACCCGGTGTAATTTCAGAACAAGATGTAAATTCAGAACAAGATGTAAATATTTCAAGTTTTTTTGTGCTTTCCTGAAAGACAGGACACAAATAGTAAAAACAGACCAGTTGAATTTCCAGCTATCTGGGTAGCATTTTTTGTGGCGGAAGAGCATTTCTAAGCATGCTATCTTACAGCAAAAAAAAAAAAAGTAGATATAAGAACAAGGCCAAAAATTGGGTAGAAGTTACATTTGTGGGTCAGCTCTCAGGCTGAAGGAGGCTGCTGTGTAGCAGACTGCTGCAAAGGTGAAATAGTGCATGGTTAGCATATGAAAATCACATTTGAGGAGTACTTAAAGGCAACAGGTTTAAAAGATAGTTTAACATCAGTATTATGACTATTAATATCTTGGTTTCAAGTGGGTTTAACTTGACTCATAGCCTCAAGTTGCTTTTTTTCCTTTCTACTACTGGTTATTTAAACAGCTAATTAGTAGTGTGGAAGAGGCAATATTTTATGGAAACATTATTTGAAATAATTTTCTGCTTTTTTTTTTAACTGTAGATGTTAAAACTAGAAAATGTAAGTAAGCTTATGGTCCTAGCAGCATCAATGTTCCTTCCCAAAGCCTCATGTTTGAATTTGGAAATACATCTGTGAGGATCTCTTCCCACTTTATATTCCATAAGTGGTCCCTGAATGTGCTCAACCAGCTTAAATGATCAAGAATGGTTAATGCAGGTCACTAGAGAGAGGGGAAAAAAATGTAGAGGATGTTTAGGATAAAAAGAAGTAGCTGATGAACCTAGTGCTTTTGATTTAGATGACTGCTCACAGAATAAAGATATCAAAGCTGTTGTCTGTGATACTTTTATGTGTATGGGAATCTGTCCTGGTTATGAGATCTGGTGTTGCTGACAGGTAACAATTATGTAACCTTAAAAAAAAAACCTGGAAAAAACCCTAGGGCAAGGTATTAAAAGTAGCTGAAGGTTTGGGAAGTGGGGGTATAGTGTTTGTTACCCACTGCTCCACTTTTCTTCTTTAGAAGGGATTAGTGACAAAAAGCTATGGTAGAATGCTTTAAAATGCCAAATAGTGTTAAACATGCAGAACAGTTTGGTGGGTATCTGCCTGTGTCATATGCTGTTCTGATGTACCTGGCTTGGGCTTTAGTAGTGTAAATGGGGAAAGCTTTCCCTCTGCTTTGGATCAGACTCCTAGGTAGAATCAGTTCAATAGTAGGAAACAGCCAAATGATACTCTGATCTTTGCCATTGAGTCTTATCTCCTTACTGAAATTTTAGTCAGTGAAACCTCAAATAGGAGTATTCTTTCATGAGTAGAGATGTGTAATCTGAAATGCCAGGCCATCAGCACTGGTCACAGAGTGATATATTTGCATGAAGGAATAATCCAAATAAGAGTTGTGTTATTACAATACTAATTATGATGTATGCAAGAATTTTTCTGACTTTATCCTCTTTTTCTAATCCAATTTTACAGGAAACCAGACATGATAAACTGACAACATTTGGAAATAAACTTTGGCAATAAGATGGAAGCATAAATCTCAAGATTCTAGACCAAAACAGAAATGGCTCATGAGTATTGAAAGAAGAGACTGAAGAGCCTCCAACACTTCCGTGTGAGCAGTGGAAAAGGAACAACTACCATGGTAACACTAATAACAGAAAAGCTGCAGAACCAGAGCTTGGATGACCTGACCTGTAAAACATACAATATTAATCTGGTAAGGATTTACAAAAATAACATGAAATAAATGTGAAATGCCAAGTAACTCAGAACTGCATAACAAATGCAAGAATGTAGATCAGCCAGAATTTAGCTAAGTTAGAACTGGTTTGCAAGGTTGGGTGAGAGTTGTAAGGGGAGAAAAAAAGTGAGACTTCAGTGTTTAGTCCCTTTTTGAAGTAATGCTTTCTTGCTTTAATGATCTTTTTAACCATGCTACTTCATTTTAAATAACAAAAAGCCAGTTGTCTTCATGAAATAGTGTTCTAATGACTGAAAAGAATTATCAAAGCTTCTCAGAATTCCTTTTTTGCTAACAAAACCCACAAGTATTTGTATGGGTTGAAGTATTCTTCACTTCATATAACCAGGTGCTTGATATCTTTATATCTGACAAGAGTATTTACTTATAAAAATCCCTGACTGCCACGTAGGTAACTATCAGCACTGGGCAGAAGGAGAACAGGTTGTCAAGTAAATACAGTTAAACTAAAAGTCAGGTTACTGCCAGACTGTTGTTGATGCTAGTAGAGTGGATCCTTGCTTCTTCAGTGTCTCAGATGCCTGGTGCTCTGAAAAACTTTGTAGTTTATGGTGGTTTTCTTGCTGGTTTAATCTCTGGGTACATAATGTGGTTCAAGCATGCAATTCAGGCATGAAGGAATCTATTCTATTCACATCTCATTTGTGAATGAAATATCTACTCCCAAGTGATTAATGCAGAACAGTCTCTTGGCAATTTCAGGTGCCTACCTGAGAACCCTGAGCCCATGTTCTGTGTGGAATACACTAATTTTGTTTTACTGACTTTAATTACAGTGGCACCCTTCTGTAGATCAAACTTTAAGGTTCCAGTGGGACACAAAAAAACTTAATTTGACTAAATGTCAAGGTGTTGTTTAACTCTGGTTCTGTTACTTTTTAAAAAAATAATGCAAATATTGGACCTGAAGTATGTCAGTTACTTTAAAATTCTCTCTCTGTTGTAACTTACTTAAACAGCTGAACTGCTTCCTTATTTATTTCACAAGCCCACAGCAGGTGAAGTGTATCTTGAATGTGGTGGAGTTTGTGCACAAGCACCTGCAATTCTCCTTTATCCAGTTCCTTGTCCAGTAAGGATATCTAACAGTAGACATTAATCAAGCAGTTTATTTTCAAAACTGTAGCAGGTCTGTTTAGAGTTCTTCTAATAATTGTTTTTACTTTTATTTTGCCTTCCCTTTAAATATGTGCTGTTCTTGAGAGACAGATATAAGGTCTTGAAATGGTGTTAACTCTCAGGAGAAGTGCTTGCTTAGCTTCCATTTATTTTGTCTGGTTTGATGAAGCACTTGGGACATGCAGTTTGTAGGAGAATCTGCTGTATCTGTGAACTGGCAAAGTCATCGTTTAACTAAACTCTGGGCCTAAGTGTAAGGCAATGGTGACCTATGACCAGTAGCAGTGTTTGTAACTAAATGTGGTGTCACCTTGTAATTTCTAGTTTTTGGGGTCGTAAAGTTTGCATAAATTTGGAAACTGACAACAGTCACTGTAGGTTTTGGACCACAGACCTTGAATAGCAGAGAAGGACATATTACTGCTTTTACACTGTGTGCAGTGTGTACAGGAGTGTGTTGGTGTGCTGTAATGTGTTGTAGGTTGGTTGTTTTTTATTCCTGTCCTTATCTGGACTTACAATAAAGCATGAAGAAGAACAAGTGGAGCGGAAAATGGCACATGATGTCTCATCAGTTGTTTCATCCTCGCCCTTCTCCTGTTCCTCTCCTCCTTTTATCTGTCAAGTAATTGGTTTTGTAAGTGCTTTAGTTCTTACAGAAAATAGGTTCTGAGGCCAGGAACAGGTTCTGTTTGTACACAATGGCACCCTGAAAAAGTGTGGAAATTGCGTAGTGAGGTGTGGAAATAGAGAAGCAAGTGTGAATAAAAGTCTGCAAGTAGGTTGCTTCCTACTGAAAAGGATTCGTGGAAGCAAATGATGGCTTCCTGACTAAAATGTGAACCTAAGATGATAAAAAGTGCTTTTTCCACTGGCGAAGGCAATTTCTAAATTTCACTAAGGGAAAAAGGCTGCTGGTGGTGATGTGGTATCAGTGCTAGCACATTTAGGCTTTTTGGCAAGAAGTTGGGGTCAATGCTGTAGTTTCTTCTAATAGCAGCAGTTTAGAGCAATTCTGAAGTGATCTTGCCTGCACCTTTTGTTACTTGTGCTGGCACAAAGTTCTCTGACACCATGTGGTGAACCTCATTGTGAGCTGATTGAGGATTAAGACGCAACTTTTCTTGCCTGGGTTAATGTAGTTAAACCTTATCAGTTTTGTGATACCTTTTGCAGTGCATCTGCTCAAGTGTCTTGGCACAAGTAGATAAAATAGTTGGGGAAAAGCTATTCTGTAGTACAGCTCATGAATGAGGGTTATAAAAGAAAAAAAGAATAGCTCTTTCAAAGCTATTTACTGTGCAGCCGAACTGGGTATAAAGACAACATGTATAGGACATAGTACACTTTTTCATTTGTGTAAGCTGTGTGGTGACCAAGTACCTCTCTTTTATGTTGTAAAATACTGGCTGCAGCTTTTTACTGCTCTGTTAAATGACATGCTAATTTTCCAGGCTGGTGTAATTCAGCCAGTGTATGCTCAGTTGTGTTGTACAGCCTTGTCCTGCACCTGCCTTCAGGAAAATGACTGAGTGACCTGCTCTAGAAGCAGGAAGGTTGTCCCAAGCTCTTTTCCTTAATTTGGGTACTGTAGCTCACAAGGTGGTGTCCCTGGTTGCTCAACTCTGCCTCACAAGAGAGGAGAGAAGTTCTGTGAGCACATTGTGGCTTTCATGGGTTGACAGCAGCATTAAATCAAATAGTTGGTCTCTATTCCCTTGAACTCTCAGAACTTTCATAGAGCTCAAAGGTCCTGGGTTTTTCTGTATATTCTGACTAAAGTTGTACCTTTTTCATATTCCTATATAGAATCTCATGTTGGTTTGTGAAGTAACAGCATGTGAGCTGTAAGACTTCAAGGTGTGGTATTAAGAAGGAAACATGAGCAGTGCCAGGCAAGGATTTGTGAAAGGAACAAGTTTTACTATAAAATCCCTTACAGGCATGTGGGGTTTCATTTTTTTTAATTTTTGGGGCTTATTTCTGTTGAAAGATGTAGAACTAGACTGACTTCCTCAGAGGAAAAGCCACTGGTCAGAAGACTTGACTTAATCATGTCTTTATATTCTGAGGAAAGGTCAAAATGTTCCTCCTCACTATTTCATATCCAGTCATATTTGGAGGGTATTTGGTAGAGAAATGGAGGTCTGCTATGGCCTATTCAAACTGAGTCACATCGGTATGGTGGTGGTTAAATTAGTATTTGAATGAATAACAATGGCTTCCCTGTGGTTTGGAAAGGATGCTGATAAATTGGAGGAACTCAAATATGCTTGGAAACTGGAAAAAATGGCTTGAAATTAAAGCCATTAATTTTAAAAGTATGAAGTCGTCATTCTGAGAATAACGAGGAGGGATAGCACAGGCTGTGAAGTTCTTAATGCAGTACACTGGAGTGTAGAAGAATAGCCAGAATTATTTTTGTTACAGTTGGCTTCTGCTAGCAAAGAACACTTAAAATTAGTGATGTATATATATAATTCATTGTCAGCCTCACTTGCACAGCTCTTCCACTTACTCACTTCAGACTAGGTGTCTTTTCAAGTGAGTATTTTAATGAAAGAACAGCTGTTAAGACTCAGAAAACCAACTGAAACTTGCAGCATTGTTCTAAATGTTGTACCACACATTTTCTTTCCTTTTGAGCATAGTCTCTCCAACTGCACAAAAGAGGTTCTATTTGTGAATAAGCATTTCAAAGTAGATCCACTTCTTGGCATGAAGCAAACCATTCTAACCTCGGGTGAAACTTGTAGTTTCATTGTTTTGCGTGTCTATCTTAAAATATGCCATTATTTCCTTAATAAATTCTCCAGAGGCATGAGATCTTGGTCGATGTTTTAATATCTATTCAAAAAGCAGTAGTTGCAAGATGGATGTGTTTCCTCTTCAGGAAAGTGACCTTGTTGAATAATTTGGCCTTATTCTAAGGAAGATTTCCTTCACACAGGGGGTAGCAGACTTCCCTATCAAGGTTCTTAGCAATTGCAATCTCTTTTCAAGCATAATCATAAAAGAAAGTCTTCATTGAGGAAGCTTCAGGTAGATCATAGCACTAAGGGAATGAATGGGGGAGGGTAGAGTGTGGCCAGCCCAGGAGAGCTGATAAACTGGTTCAGTGCCCTGTTACAGCAATATCTAGTGGGACTTGTGCCATGTGCTGTATAGATAAAAAAAATCCTCCCTCCTGTAAAGAATTTACAGCCTGACAGAGTCTGCTCAAGTTTGGACTTCCAGACATCGTTAAAATACACCAGCAGACACTGTTTCAAGTATTTTAGTTTCAGTTATAGAAAGCCAAGCATATATTGTAAAGGAGATTTGTTACTTACTGTCCTCTTAGTCACTCAACTCTTATTTCAGTGCCTTGAGCTTTTGCTGGAAATAGTGCAGCTTATTCTCCCTTTCAGCATGTGATGTCACATGTGATGTTCTTAAGATTTTTGGTCTGAATCTCCAAAGAATTAGCAAAGAATTTTTTTGTGACTTAGCAGGATTCTGTATAAACGATCCCAAGTTGCAGAGGAAATATGTCTGCTTTGTCATGGAACTGAGCACTGACTTCTCCAGAACCTGGTCAGAAATAGCTGTAAAGACAAGGTTGCTGTCTGAGAACTGCACTGCAGTTCTCTGGAGGACAAATAGTCTGTGTATATGTGATCTCACTTTTTCCACGTTCCCCCTGAAAACTGCTTTCAGTGCTCTGCAGCTGTCAAAGTAGTTTAGTGTCTACCTGATGGACAAGGCTTTTTAAGGTGGTAAAAGTGCAGGTAATCAAATAAGTTGTACATTCATGAAGAGAACCTTGTTAAAGATGCATTTGGCTGAGAACTGTGAAAACTGAGTATCAACTGCCATGTAGGATTGTGCTTGAGGTTCTGTTCCTTATAAGCATTGAATATGTTGGCCTGTGTGAATAAATAGTCTTTTAAACATCCCTAATTATTATGCTCATATTAAGTCATCTTTCTGCCCTTTTCGTCTGGTTCAAGATAAATGAGCTGTAAGACTTTTTGACATAGAATTTTGTTCCAAAACCACGTTTTCCTTAGCTACTGTCTGATAGTTGAATAGGTTGTTGTTGCCTTTCATTTGGGGAAAGCTGGAAAGGAAGAATTTGTTGGAAGACCTTATCTTTAAGCCTCTAATTTGTCCATCTCCCCTTCAGGGACAGCCGAAATATAGCTACTGTTACCTTAATGTGCTCTTGTGTTTCACATGAAGCTGGTACTTGATTAAACGATGGATACTGGCTTTTAAAATGTGAATATTACTATAAAACCGGCAAGTTGCAGACTTCAAATGGTTTGAATTGGACTAATTAACAGCAAATTCAGTGGTGATTTAAACTCGGGGTTCTGCTGTTCACTTAAAGTAGCTTCTTTAAAAGGAGGTTATAAACGCATCTACAGATGCAAATGCAAAGTAAAAATGAAATGGTTTGTCTCATATGCAGATGCTGATAAAAAATAAGATTAAAGATCTCATTGCTGTCCTATCCTTTCATCTATTCTGTTATTTCCTACCTCTAAAACAGTAACACCAAGGGAATGTTACCACAGCTTAATGTTTGTCTCTGTGGGGCTCAAGGATATAAAGTTGTCACTAGCACTATGTGCTGCTGTACAGAAAAAAAGAAAAAGCTTTGTAGCCCAAGGATGTTTGTTTAAAAATTGACTTTGTATCTGGAAAGGAAGTGTATGTACAATGCTATCATCTTTGGCTATACACAAAGAACAATGTTCACATAAAGTGTGTTGCTCTTTTTTAAAGCAATCTTCCTCTCCATCCTGAGGTGGTGGTGGGGGAATGAATAATGACCCTTGGGCTGATGGAGCTATGAGCCACTTATTTATAGCTCCTTTATGGGAGGCTGGATTGCAAGCTCTATGCTTTGTCTGAGAAATCTAGAGCATTAAGAATGCCTTCGTTGTAATATTTTTTTAGATGAAATTAGTTACAAACTTGTCTTACTGTGCAGATGCTACTGATGAGGCTCAACTGAAGGCCTTTATACACAAACCTTGTTTTAAGCATGGCTATTATGTCGTTTCTGAGTAGGGAACCACCACCAATAAGCTGAGATTTAAAAAGCAGTCAGTCTGCAAAAGATATTTTGGAGATAGGAAAGATTTTTTTCAATGGCATCTCTACTTTGCAGAAATAAAAAAAACCCCATGTCACTACATTGATTATAAGAAAATGTGAAATAGTAATAAAGCCTGATTGGAACAGTGTTCATGGTGGGAACCTCAAGACCTTGTATATTTAATTTAGATAAAGCTATTCCTGTCTTTTAGTTGAAGATGAAGTGTTTTGCCTTCTAGTTCTAAGACTGAAAATGGAAACCCAACTGCCAGATTGTAATTTCCTCTCTACTGAAATGAGAATTGGATCAAAGCTTTTTCATTAAGGATGAATTATCACTCTTAATTTTCCAGTTTATTCACATGGGCTAATGTTGTAACTCTTGAAACAGTTTGATACTTAGCAGTATATCAGAAAACATGATAAATAATTAGGTGCCAGAAGCTTTATTTATGAAGATCAGCTGTTCAGGAATTCCTTCAAGATGCATTGGAAAACCCCATCTTTTTAAAGGCATTGTTAAGTGCACATATAGGAAAACTAAAAACTGCATGCAGTTTCCTTGAAGTGAATGCTGACTCTTTCCACAGTTAAAACTTTTTTTTTCTGATTGATTTCAGTACTCATCTGAGAAGCTGAACAAAAGTGGCAGCTTGTTCCCTTTCGAAATCAATGGTAAGTTCTTCAGAAACCTTAGCTGTGTTTTACTGAGGTAATTGGTATAGCAAGCAGCCTTTCTTTTGTAAATAAGGTGAGGGGGATGGAGCATGCTGCTGTAGAGCCTGCTGGTTTAAGCTGGTCTTTGAACAATACTGGGAATAGCTGGTTGTTAGTTTTGTACTTGTGATCTGCTTTGCATAGTAAAAAGCCCTTGCAACACTTTTTTTTGTTCAATATCTGCCTTGGTGTACAGAAGCACAGTAATGCTGTTTTTCATGTTAAACATCTTCAGATTCCTCAGCTAGCAGAAATCTTTGTACACCTTATTATATTCTTTGCCACATGGAACATACAGCATGATGCAAACCATAAGTTGAAGTCCAGTGCCCTCATAGAAGTGTTATTTGCTTTTATTCCCCCTTGGTCCTATTAGAATAAGTTTTATCTAGCAAAAGCAAAAGTTCCAGTTATTGATGTGTAAACTTTGTATTGCTGTATTAAGGGATGGACTTGAAATTTTGCATGTTATGTTTTCTCTGAGCGTAGAGGACTTTTATTTGCTCAGTGGGATTCCTCATAAAACGTGAATCTTGGTTTGTGAGAGGTTTCAAAGGCAAATGGTGCTTTATCTTAAATAGCATTACCAACTAGGCAGGTATCCTGGTGGGAGTCTGTTATAGACCACCCAGCCAGGATGAAGAGAGGCAGACAAAATATTCTCTGTAAGCAGCTGGGAGAAGTCTCACAATCACTAGTCCTTGTTGTGGGGGACTTCAACTTAGCAGATGTCTGCTGGAAATACAGTACAGCAGAGAGGAAGCAGTCTAGGAGGTTCCTGGACTGCATGGAAGAAAACCCCCTGATGCAGCTGATGAGTGAGATCAACCAGGGGAGCTGGACCTGCTGGATTTGAACAGGGAAGGACTGGTGGGTATTGTGGTCAGAGGCTGCCTTGGGCACAGTGACTGGAGTTTTTGATCCTTGGAGAAATAATGAGGCAGAGATTAGGAGAATTGTCACTTTGAACTTCTGGAGGGCAGACTTTAGCCTGTGTAGGACGCTGGTTGACAGAATCCCTTGGGAGGCAGTCCTGAAGGACAAAGGAGTCCAGGAAGGCTGGATGTGCTTTAAGAAGGAAATGTTAAAGGTGCAGGAGCAGGCTGTCCCATGGTGCTGAAAGATGAGCCAGTGGGAAAGAAGATTGGCCTGATTGAACAGAGCTTTGGCTGGAGCTCAAGGCTAAAAAAAAGAAGCCATGAGAGTTGACCTCTGGAGGGAGGGGAAGGCAACTCAGGAGGACTACAAGGATTTTGTGAGGTTATGCAGGGAGAAAATTAGAAGGGCCAGAGTCCAACAAGAACCTAATCTGGTTACTGCCATAAAACACAATTCGAAGTGTTTCTATAAATGCATCGGCAGCAGAAGGAGGGCTTAGGAGAATATTCCTCCCTGCATCCAGTAAAGGATGGACACAGGGACAAAGGATGAGGAAAAGGTGGGGTGCTTAATGCCTTCTTTGCCACAGTCTTTAATAGCAAGACCAGTTGTTCTCTGGCTACTCAGCCCCTTGAGCTGGAAAACAGGAACAGGGAGCAGAATGAAGCCTCCATAATCTGAGGGGAAATGGTCAGAGATCTGCTACATCACTTAGACACACACAGGTCTGTGGGGCTGGATGGGATCCACGCAGGAGGACTGAGGGAGTTCATGGATGGGCTCACTGAGCCACTCTCCATCATTTACCAGCAGTCCTGGCTCACTGGGGAGGTCCCAGGTGACTGGAGGCTTGCAAATGTGACACCCATCAATCAGAAGGAGGATCTGGGAACTACAGGCCTGTCAGTCTGAGCTTTATGAAAGGCAGGTCCTGCTTGACCAACCTGGTTTCCTTCTGTAACAAGGTGACCTCTCTAGTGCAGGAGGGAAAGGCTCCTCCCAGGTAACAAGTGACAGGACAAGAGGAAATGGCCTCAAATTGCACCAGGGGAGGCCTAGATTGGATGTTAGGAAAAATTTCTTCAATTGAAGGGTTGTCAAGCATTGAAACTGGCTGCCCAGGGCAGTGGTGGAGTCACCATCCCTGCAGGTATTTAAAAGACATGTAGATGTGGCACTTGGCACATGGTTTAGTGATGGACTTGGTGGAGTTAAGTTAATGGTTGGACTCTGATCTTACAGCTGTTTTCCAGCCTAAATGATTAGGTGCTTCTGCCATGGAAACAATTAAAACACAGGTTCAGCTCTTGACTTTTTTTTTTTTTTTAACATTAGACTTCTAAATAAGCCTCCCAGCCTAGAAGAAAACTTTGTAAGGATTTTAAAAAATCAGGCAAGTCCAAGCTAGGAAATTGTCCTACAGTAGATGCTAGGAGTTTCAGACATTAGCTGGATCCCATTGTGTTGGCTCTTTGACTTGCATTGAATTATGGATGGTCCCTTCCTTGAAGAGCTTGCATGCTTAAGGCAAAGCACAGTATGTGGTTGTACCCATCTGAAAGAATGGAGGAGGAAGGACAGAGGAATTCTAATAAAGCATGTTTGAATAGGCCAGCTGTCTGCACAGTTAAATGATTTTGAGACAATAGGGTGTTCTTTAAATAAGATCCAAATAAACAGGATAATCCATGACATACTTTGGGCATGGAACACGTACAACTATTTGGGTTTGCAACTTTTAAAGCTAGTCAGCAAATCTTTTAGCTGTTGATTACTCTAAAACTTAGTTTAGAAAGTCAACCATAAGAATATACTAGTATTTAGTGTTTAGGCTCTTTCTAGGTTCTTAAAGTAGGTGTATGGGAAAAAATGGGTATTTTAAATGTTCTTTCTTTAAAGCCAGGATAAGTGAAACTTATTTGGCTAATTGGTTTAAATTAGCAAATTTTCTAGCCAAGCATGAAGCACTGTTAGCTGGCCAACAGTTTTGCTGCTTTTCAATTTGCAAATCCAAAGTCTGCTGTAGTTCTTCTTACACTTCATTGTATAATGTGGAGGAACAGCTGTAAAATATGCAGAATGTTCTCAAAGAAATGCTTCACAAAAGAGTGAGAGGCTGCACTGGCAGACTGCTTTTAACCCAGCGATGCCACTTCAGATGAGAAGTTGTGCACTATGTCTGCATTCACAGTAAAACTTGCAGGAGGTTCTTAAGGGATACTTTATTTTATGCATTGAATTAAGATTTGGAGTTTTTTCTTATATTCAGAGTGTAAGGGGGGAAGGCAACAGTCTTCAATCTGATTTAACTTCATACTGTTTCTAATTTAAAGTAAAGCTTTTCAGACCAGAGAATGTGAACACCCTTTGCAAGTTTTCTTTAATAAGGTGTTCTTAATAGAAAAGCATAAGAGCTAAATTAAGAACAGGAGTCTGAAGAGATTATACTGCTCTTGCATAAAAAAAAATTCCCTGATGACTTCTCACATTGTTAATCTGTTTTGGTTGTACCTGAGGTTGTTCACTGTTATGTGATTTAATTGTGATATGTGCTGTGCACTGGGAAACTGTCCCTGTTGCTCACTGAACAACACATATTGTAATTATTCAGTATAAAGGAAAAAATATTAACAAGGTACCTATACATTGGAATGCCTGGATTGGTTCCTGAAATACTTTGGTCTTTTTTTTTGAATTTTCTATTTTTTTAGTGTGAAGTTTTGATTAAGAGCTGGGTATTTATGACTCATCCTTCTAAACATGATTTTGATGGCTTTACATTAAACTAGGTTTAAAACAAATTGTTCTTTCCCTTTTCATCTTTTACCTGTATCTTTTTTTGCTTTCAGAAGACAGTCCTTGGAAAGCTTTAAATGGGGGTTACCCAATCCAGCCTGACACAACCAGGAATTCAGCTTACCCTTTCCCAGTGTGCCCGTTCAGCACCAGCGCTGCCAGCAATGGCAGCCTGCCGTGGCAGCAGGAATCTTCCAACACGTCCATGGTGTCAGGATGGATAAGCGAATTAAACCTTAACGAAAACTCGGGTCAGCCCTTGGCACCGCCCACCAAGCGCCACTGCAGGTCCCTGTCGGAGCCGGACGAGCTGGCTCGCTGCCGGTCACCCTGGAAGCCGGGCAGCTCCAAGGTTTGGACTCCTGTGTCAAAGAGACGCTGTAACAGCGGCGGCAGCGCTACCTTGCAGCGCTGCAACAGCCACGGAAGTGCCACCTTGCAGAGAAGCACAAGCATCAGCCTGCCACAAAACATCCTGTCCCTAAACAACGTCTTCACCATCACCAGCTTCAACACCTCTCCGGTACCCAGACCTTCCTCCGCCAGCAGCGGGTTTGTGGACAGCAGCGAGGGCAGCACGAGCTCCAGCACCCGCTGGAATTCCGGAGGCCCTTGTGACTTTAACCCAAGGCGCCGCCTCTCCCTCTCCCAGGAGCACATCACCGAGACAGGAAATCTCATGCCTTCAGCCAACAGCACTCCCACCTCCACACCCGAGCTCAGCCGGCGGCAGGGCCTGCTGAGGTGCCGCTCGCAGCCCTGCGTCCTGAACGAAAAGAAAAGCCGGCTGAAGCGCAGACGGGAGGAGGATGTACGATGGAACAGGCCATCGTTAGACTTTTTTAAAATGACACGGGTGAGATTTTACTTTCCTCGGTGTGGGAAGGGAGATCTTGCAGAAAGGCTGTTTCTAGATCAGCGGCACTAACTTGTAGTTGTTGCAGATTTGCTTGTGCCCTGTATCTATCACCTTTGGCAGGAGAGCAGGTTGCTTGTACTTGCCAGTGCTATACCCTAAAGCAACTTACATTTTGTCTGAAACACAGTTTTTGGAGTCCATTCTACTTGATATAGAATGCTGAGAGCTCTGAAAAGATGCTTAAAGCAGAGGCCACAGAAAAATGGCTTGCTTTTTGGAAAGCAAGGAAGCCATGGGGAATGGAGTAGACATAGTAGCAAAAAAATTTGTACTACTGTGTTCCCAAATGCAATGATCTGAGTAATCTTAGTGCAAATCTGTTTGATTAAGCCTCCCCTTAGTTTGAGTAATTCCATAAACCTAAATAAAAGCAAGACAAACCCCTGTATAAATGGATTAACTAAAGAAGCTGCTAATAAGTAATTGGAAAGAGATAGTATTCTAATATGGCAACTGCAGGTGCTCCAGCTCAATGGAGAGGTGTTTTACTCCAGAGTTTTATTCAGAATTCTACTTCCCTCCTCATGAGAGTAGAGGTGCTGATTCAAGAACTAGAAAACTTCAGTTCATGCCTACACTTTGCATGTAATACAAATACATATACACAGCTCATTTTTTGGAGCTTCTGTGTCCACAGAGTTAAATGCTGCAGTTCAAAATATAAAACTGAATCTAATATTATGGTCAGAGAACACTTTGTGCCTGTGAATATAACCCTACTGGTCAGTAGGTACCAGACTTGGAAGGCTTGTGTGATAGATCTGTTACGAGTAGCGGGGAGGAGGCAGTTTGCAAAAGTAGCAGTAAAAATGTAAGGAAAGGACATAGTTGTGCACCGTTGTTCCTCTGTGTGATGCACTGTGCAAAAGAAAAGCTGAATAGAATGGGGTGTTGGCTAAAACGTTCAGTTTGTGGTACCCCAGTATTAGTAGGCTTTACATCAAAATACATGGGAAAAATACTACTAAGGTAGATACTGGAACTGTCTGATACTAACTAATTTTTATCAGCTTGGCTAAAAGTCTCTATGATAACATCTGTCCTTCCCCTGTACTTCTGTAAAACAACTTCCTTATATCTTAAAGGATTTTCCTCTTTAAAAATACAAATTTTTTTCTGAAGCTGTAGGGGGTAAAACAATCTGTTTACTTACTGACAAGGTTGGTAACCAGTTCTGTTCTAGGTATGACTAGACTGTGTTCTGAGTTTTGGCTGACATGCAAGTTTACTAGTTAGCTAATCAGATTTTACCTGTTTCTCTGTGTTAATCACTGCTGGGATTAGTTTGCTAATCTAGACCAGAAGTATTATTGAATTTCCCTTTCAACTGCCTGTGTGGTCCAATGCAGGTTTCTTTATGTAGAATTTAAAACCTGCCCCTTTCTTGGCTAGACTTGATGCTTACATTCTTCAAGCTCTGGAGGTGAGATGCAATATTTCAGCCTATAGAAATAGCTTCAGTTGCTCAGATCTTACACCTTTTAAATAATCCGTACAGCAGTTTGTATGGAGGAAACCTGTTCCAGCCCATGTCTGTAGGAAGTTTTTTGGCTGTTTAGATTTGCTGTAGAATTGTACGTGAGACTAATATTCAGACAGCCTTGACTACTTTTTCCTGTAAGATCTATTTTGAAATTATGATTTCATGAAAAGCTGAGTAGTTTATGCAACAAAGTTCATTCTGCAGTGTCAAGACCTGATGGTTTTTTTCAGCTATTTCAGTAGACTCTTCCTATTAAGATTCTACTCCATATTTAATCAAAGGCACAAAGTATAGCTTGGAAATACATCAATTTCCAAACATGCTAAACTTTAATGGAAACATCTGTTTAAAAACTGGGCAAGTACTGGAAACATTTGAAGTAAAAATTGAATTAATTTTCCAAGAAATATTGGGGTTTTTTAGAATGGCAGCTTGCTTACCCATTATATTGTTAGAAGTCTTCATGTCTTACCTTCTCTCCATGCCCCAAATCCTGGCAGATGTATATGCTGTGAAACTTATATTGTGGTCTTAAGCAAAATTACTGCTGTGCAAAATATCATGAACTAATACTACAGACTGCTTGTTTTGAAGTGTCATACAAGGTGTCCTATATCTGCATACAGCTCAGTGAACATCAGGGCTACCATTAGGGAAAGTTCACTAAGACCTTCCTTTCATGTATCTTGATGACTCCTTATTGTTTCCAGAAATACTTTTTCTGTGATTTCAAATTCACTTCCAAGTCAGTTTATGAAAGACCTCTGTTGAAAACAAGCGCTTTTAAAGATTTTTGTTCTAAGCTTTACTGCAAATATTTTGATGTTCTCAAATCTTCCTAAAAAGCTCAACTTTTCAAGTAGTTGCTCAAAACCAGGTCAGCAGTTAGATAATAGTGCCTGTGGAGAATTTCACATTGGTCAAATACAATTTATGATAGATCTGAAGGTGGTGTATTGGAGCCACAGCTGCTTGAAGATAAAAGTTTTGGGGCTGCAGACATCTCTGCCAATGCTCTGGTGTCCTGAGAGGTTGTCACAAACACCTGCTAAAGTTGTTCAAGGTGTCTCAGCAAGGAATCCTCTCAAATCAATATTTATCAGCACTAAAGTATTTATTTACTTTAGCTTGAAGCAAGGGCTGTTATATCTGAATGAAGATCTTGAATAGCTGTGGTTGGGTGAAGCTTTAGAGGCAGAATGGGATGAAAAGTGTTTTTTGGTTTCATGTGTTTTACTTTGTTTTTGTTTTGGTGTTGTTTATTGTTTTGGGCTTTTTTTCATTACTGAACTTTTTTTTGCTAGGTGAGTTTTGAAAACGTACTTGTTGGTTGCTGCTTCAGTCCCTGATAATTTGATAAATATTAGTGCTAGGAAATCAAAAGTCTAGTTCTGAAAGCAAAGTTTCCATTGTCACTGCTTTTTAAGTTCAGAATTCATTGATGAGAAAATTCAGATTATTAATCTATCTGTGCCTATTCTTAATTTCTGTACTTGTTCATGGCTGGCTCCTTCCACTCTGGCATTTATTGTGACTTTATTTAGAAGAGGTAAAGGAATTGGGCAGCTCTTAATACCATAAACTGTTTATTTCTATGTACTTTGACTTTGTTTTACTCTTTCATAGACCTTCACACTTCACACCCCCTTGGGTTTAGGTTCTCATGCCCTCTTGGGAAGGAATATGCCATACCTTCAATTCTCATGGAAAATGCTACATTAATATCCAGTAAAGTGAGTGATTCATGTACGTAGAGATCGAAGTGTTCAGGCAGATTGCTGTACACCACTGCTTAGCTCTCACATAGCGCTAAATTCTGGAAGGATCTTTTTCTGGACTAGAAGCTGAAAATAAAAACTTGTGAAACATCAGACCTTCTAGGACATGAAGACAGCTGTAAAAACAAGCGGAAAAGACTGTAGGAAAAGATAACAAAATATGATAGCTGTTTTCAGCCCCTGAAGGCTCAAAATTATTTTCTCCATTCAGTTTTGTGTGCAAGAAGAGCTGTAGGAGTTGTAGCCCAGCAGAACGCGGTGTCTGTGCCTGCTGAGCATTTGTTCCCAACCACCCAAATGAGAAGTTGGCTCCAGTGAGCAGTGTCAGCCTTCCTTCATGGCAGCAGACATCCCGTCACCCTGGTGTTTGGAGATGCCTGCGTGTGGCAAAGAGCCTCTTTGGGCTTGTGCTTTCCTACAGCAAATCCGCTCTGTCTCAGAGGCTGCCACAGAATGAGTCAAGGTGGTGTTTAGACTGCTAACTGCAGTATGAGGAGAGAAATTTTTCTTTACTGAAGTGGAAACTGCTGAGTTTTTTCCAATGTTCTGCTTCATGAATTATGTCAGTTGATCCTGAGGTGTGACAAGGAAAGAGCAGCCAAGAGGTTGCACATGTTTTTTTGGTGTGTAAGCAAGTTTTACTGTGACAGTGAGATTTAATTCTGTTTTAGATCAAACAACACACTGTAGTCTGAAGTATTTCTGGTGTTCAGCATTCTTGTTACTCCTCCCCCAATGTGGTGGCATGAGGTTCCAAAGAGTAATAATCCTGGTATCATACCTTAAAAGCCCAAACTATTGCTGTTTTCTCTGAAGTGGTGCTTGGTCTTTTTAAATAGTTAATACCAAACACCTGGCTTTATCCACATAAGTAATATTTTCAGCTATTGAATCCTGGGGCATCTTGTGCATTAATTAACACTGGACTGATGGACTAATAAGACAACACAGTGAAGAGTTTTAAGGGTCTCTAAACAGTCAAGTAACTCAGGGACTGAAGTTGTAATTTCCTAGCACAGGATGCTTCTTTTCTTAGAAATGCTTTAAAGTCATCTGGATTTTATACTACTGGATTTTCTTGGTACTGAGAGAGATCCCGAGTGCCACACCAGGTCAGGCCAAAGCTGTAGCTGGCACCCTGCCCAACCAGAGCAGCTGCTTTGAGGGATGCAGGAACAATGAATGTGCAATGTGATACTTCCTCCAGCATGGCCTGCCTCCTGCCAGTGTGCATCTTGGGGGCTTCAGAGTGTGCATCAACCTCTGACAACTACTGATAGAGCTATTTTCTGTTGATACTCTGCTTTTTTAACCTTGTATCTTGGACCTCCAGTGTTACATAACAGTTTAATTTTTGTGAACAGTTCTTCATCACCTGCAACACCTGAATGCTTGATTTAGCCTTTCCTGAAGTTTAAGCTCTTTGACAGGCAGAACACTTGGATAACTTCAATCCTTAAAGTAAATTGAGCTAAAATTGCTTTGACTGTTACGTTTATGCTGCAGATTGCAGTGATGTAGTGGCTTTATATAGTAAGGAAGGCTTCTCACAGGGTGAGTGTGAACAAATGAGTCAAAGATGTCAACTTTGACCAAAACAGCAAAATTAGTATCACTTACATGTGAGAATAAGCAGAGGGACTAGCTGGTAGTGACTTCTATAGTGGTTTAAAAATATGCACCAAGTAGAGGTGGATGTTGGGGGTGGATGTGTTTCCCTGAAGGGTGGGAGGAGGAGGCAGTACTTAACAAAGGGCAGAGCACATCAGTGGTGTTGCATCTGAGCTTGGGTCAGGTGACTGCTGCTTTTCTTACAGAGACTTTCCTGGTAACTCCTGAGCTCTCTTGAGCAATCTGTATCCACTTACTTGAGTTTCCCTTTGTAGGGAGACTTTGGGGGCCAGTTTGTAGAAGCCAGTGTGAGCTGTAATAATAATTATTTTATTTAGGTATATAAACCAGGGTAACAAAATGTGTGGTTGCAGTCTGAGAACTACCAGGCAATGGCTCTTTTTTGCCCTTCGAGGTTACTGTAATGGTCAGTATGTGGACAGGTTTATGAATTAGCCATACTGTGACCTCATTAAGTTTAAGCAAAATATGCATAGAAGCATTCTTGTTGATTCTTTGAATTCTTGTTGTCCAAAAGATTTCAAGTTATGCCCTGTTAGGCGTAGTTGTAGTAAACTTGTTCACTTTGATTATGCTACATCAAAATGCATTAATGTTCCCAAGCTGCACTGCTGTAACTAGAACCCAAGAATGGACATGAAAAAAAAGACAGTATTGTCATTTGTGTGAGTAGTGTAGGGAAGGAGCTACTCCCTTGTGTTAGGTTCTCTCTCAGGTTGCTATTTTAGCATGTGCAAGATAAAGAAGTGATACCAAGTCCCTCACTGAGCTCACGGGGTACCTGCCTTGTGAGTCAGGGTGTATTGGTTTGGCACAGCCTGGTTTTAGGGGGGCACAAAGATGGCTCCTGTGAGGAACCTGCTGGAAGCTTCTCACCATGTCTGCACAGCCGATGGCTGATGGCTCTGAGGAGGACATGCTGCTGGCCAGAACTGGGCCAATGAGAGAGGCTGGTAATGCCTCTGTGATGACATATTAAAGAAGAAAATCAAAACAAAGTCACAAGATTTTGGATTCTAGTCAGAGAAGAGGAGGAGGTGAGAACATGTGAGGGAAACAACATGGAGATACCAAGGTCAGTGGAGAAGGAGGGGAAGGAGGTGCTCCAGGTGCCAGAGCCGAGATTCCTCTGCAGGCCGTGGTGATGACCATGGTGAAGCAGCTGTGCCCCTGCAGCCCATGGGGATCCACGGGGGATGCAGAAATCCACCCACAGCCCCTGGGGATCCACGGGGGATGCAGAGATCCACCCACAGCCCCTGGGGATCCACGGGGGATGCAGAGATCCACCCACAGCCCATGGGGATCCACGGGGGATGCAGAGATCCACCCACAGCCCATGGGGATCCACAGGGGATGCAGAGATCCACCCGCAGCCCGTGGGGAGGTGCCCAGGCCGGAGCGGGTGGATGCCTGGAGGAGGCTGTGATCCAGTGGGAGACGCGGTGGAGAGAGAGGGCCCTTGCTCCCAGGCTGGAGCAGCCTGTCCTTGGAGGACTGCACCCCGTGGGAAGAGACCCATGCCACAGCAGTTTTGGGAGGGCTGTGTGCCCGTGGGAGGGACTCATGCTGCAGCAGGTGTGGTTTGGCTGCTGCTCCTGAGAGTGGACCCATGTTGGAGAGGTTCATGGAGAACTGTCTCCTGTGGGAGGGACCCCACGGCCTCGCAGGGGAAGCACTCTTCTCCCGGAGCAGCGGAAGGAAATCGTATTGATGGGCTGACCAAACCCCCCTGCCCTGCCTCCCTGTGCTGTCGGTGGGAAGGAGGGAGGGGCTGGGGAGTGGAAGGTGTTCTAAGGGCTTATTTTACTTCTCATTATCCTCCTCTGATTCTGTTAGTAATAAAATCACTTTGCAACTTAAGTTGAGCCTGTTTCTCCCTTGAAGTGTTTCTCCTGGTCCTTATCTCACTCATGAAGCCTTTGTTAATTTTTTTTTTTTCCTTTTCCCTCCTCTGCCCAGCTGTGGCAGGGGAGGGTGAGTGAGCAGCTCTTGTGGGTGCCTGGCGTTGGGCCAGTGTCAAACCACGACGCAGGGCTGCACTGGCTAAAGTAGGTTAAGTACTGGCTCATGAAGTTCATTCAGATTGTGTTCTGTAAATAGTAAACACGTTGCTTTAAATAGCTTGAGATGCTTATGTAAAGCTTGTCTCTCGTAGCCTCCTGTCTAAATGGGAACAAACAGGTTATTTGGGGTAGATGTAATTTCTGCTTGTGGATGCAGTGGAGTCAGCAAAGGCCATTCTGTGCCCTGCACACGCGTGCAGTGTGATTTGGGAAGGTCTTTAATGCGATTGCAGCACTTAATCACTTAAGCTCTTGTGATTCACTTGCAAGATGTACTACAGCATCTCTTGGTCAGAAGGTAGGTCTGGTTTTTTCTACCTATGTGTCATGTTGCAATTCAGTGGCGCATTGATGGTGCAGCAATGCTCAGATAAAATAGGTGGTACATGTCCTTGCACGACATGTGGATATCTTGTGCTGCAGGGCACCCTTGATGCCCTTGGCTTTTGGAGTATGGTGTGTGGAAAATGCAATACAGATGAGTAATACGTAGAGGAGGATTGGGCTGGGGTTGATTTGGATCAATAAAATGGTAGCAAATTCAGATATGTAACACCAGTAGTTTGCCTTTGTGTAAGATTAAGACCAAAAAGAACAGCTATGAATGAAGCAATTGAGCCAGGAACATAATTTCAGGTTTTTTTTGAAAGTTTAATACCTATCACCAGGGGAGCCTTTAACTTAACATTTGAAAAATAGAACTTATCCTGGCCTACCTTTGCTTTGAAAAACACTTCTGGGACTTGTTGGGCTTTTTTTTTTTTTTTCTTCCTGTGGTAGTAATTTCTGTAAGTGATCATAAACCAAGAAGGCAAAAGATAACATGATTTGTATTTCAAATATCAAGATAGTATCAAAATTGTCCAGCTAAGTAAATCAGTGGTTTAAATCCATTTTGTGTAATTCTAGGCATAAACATAATTTATAGCTGAAAATAAATTGTCAGCAATGGACCTCAAGGAAAAGTTTTCTGCTCTTCACCTATGCGATGTTCTGCTATGTGCAAGAGGCTAAAGACTTTAATATTCCCAGAGTGTGGCTTTTCTTTAAGAGTAACCTTGTCTTGGAGGACAGATGTCTGAATGAAAATGAGTACAGTAAGATACTTGCAGGTTTTCTAAACTTCAGTACAGTGAAGACAAACTACTGCTATGCCTACAGAATTTTGAGCAATGAGGTGCAAGTCAGCTTCAGTCTGCTGGAGGTTGGTCAAGCTGTATTTGTTTATTGGAAATCAGTTAAGAGGCCAAAGAATTGCTAAGATCAGGAAGAAATTCTCTTTGGAGAGGAACAGATATGTGGAAGGTAGGAGCAGTTTCTTGAGATGCCTCCTCATTTACTTCTTGAACAAACTTCAGTGATGACCAGTGGCAGTCCTGGCACCACCATCACTGGTGGAAGAGCAGAGGTATTCCTGAGCTCTGCACCTCTCTGGACAACAGACGTCTAATAAATTCCCAAGTATTTTGACTTGGACTGTAAGTTAAATTTGCCTGACTCAAGTTAAGCAATATGCATCTGCTATGTGGTGTGATTAAATCTCCCATATTCTCAAATTAAATAAAAAATAATGTACAGTAGTTTGAGTCAAATTTTGTGTGAGTAGCTATTTGTTTGGCTATCAATCTGTAAAAAACAACTGTGGAAGTCATGGCTGAGGAAAGATGTCTTAAATCATCCTGTCTTGTTCTCTGTTGATGCATGATTACTTCTCACAATATATATTTTTCTAGTATTTGGTCCACTGTAGCCTTTTAAATGCCTCCAGGGATGTGGTTTCCTTAGCAGATAAAAGAGCCTTTTGTGGGAAGCAGAGGCAGTTTTGCCTAAGCTATAAAAGTCATTCAGACTCACTTAAGATAGTGTCATGTATTTTTGGATCTCTTTCCCACTGTCATGATAATATTTCTTGGAAATAGAATTTAATCCTTAATGGTCCTGTAGTTAATAAAAACATGTGAGATGTCTTAGCCTCCATTTGAAAGCAACTTCTGCAGGAGTGAGAGGAGGAATGGCAGATACTAAATGTGGTACCTAGAGCCTGGGAGCCTGTATCCAGCTACACCTCTCTGTTTTGTGAAAAATTTATGAATGACTCTCCTTTTTTTGGCCTGGAAAGGTTTTTTTTGTGAGTTAGAGAATTACACATGAGCAGGAGTTTTTGCTCTGAGAAACAGTAGTCAAGGATTAGAGTTTCTTGCAGAGCTTTAAGGACTTGAGTAGCACCAGCTGAGGTGCTCAGCTGGATCTCTATTCCAGTGAAACATTTAGACTATTCATTTCACTAATAGTTAGGTCTCTTAATTTAAACCTCTTCAAAGTACTCCAGTAAAATAGGTTAATGAAATGAATATTTTGTAGAAAGTGATGAATCTTTTTCAGTCATCTTAAGCTTTATTTACTCTACTTCGTAAGGCGTTATACAGATGCAGCTTCCTATGTTGAAGTACTTACATTAGAAATACTCAACTGCTGGTTTCAAAACTTACAAAAAAAAATCCTTAACATGTGTTGCATCAGAATAAAAAGCCTGTAAGTGGGTTTAAACTCCAGACATATAAAAAACCCCGAACAACCAACCTCCCCCCATCAAACAACTTTACTTTATACTATTATAAAGCAGTATAGCATTCTTCTAAACTTCTTAATCACATGTAGCAGGTAGTGCTTGTCTCATGCTGTGTCCGTTGTTTGAGCAGGAACTTGTTTAAATAACAGTAGTATTTTCAGGGAGGTATGAAACTATTTTTAGAGTATGCATTTGTGGCATAAGTAGTTGACTTAAGTTTAAAGACAGCTTTTTAACCTTGTCAAAAATCTTTATTTTCCACTGGGCGTTATGTTACTATCTGACAATCAGTTTTGAGTTGGATTTTGTCATTTCAGGCATAGTTGTATAGCTCTTTCATCCTTCTAAACTTAAATAGATGAACTGCACATCTGTTGTGTGAAAGTAACGTAGGAGGTCTCTAAATTTTTCTATTTCAAGAGTGACTTTGTTAACATCAGTTAAAAGGCTTATCTATAATTACACAGTTCCTATTAACACTGTGGTGTTGCAAAACTGATGTTCATTTTCCATCCCTTCCCAGATGGTTTTTAATGTGAAGTGTGTGAAAATCTTTATTTTTAAAACTGGGTATTATGCTTAATAACTAGCAAAGCAACATAGCAAACTTAAGCTTTATTTTTTTAAATAAGTTCAGTCACTGTACCAGGTGAAAACAGAAGTACTCTTGTACAAAGCGCTGAGAATTTTCACCAAAGTGTGTGTAGCAGCAGTGCCTAAGGGACAGCATTTGTGCCATGACTGACATTGAAGGCCCTTTGGAGAGCAACCATTAGGAACTTTCTCTGCTGATGCGGAGGTGCAGAGACTTAAGTGTGATTTTTACTTCTTTAATGTGTTGTGACAAGTTTTTGTGGAAGTGAGAAGAAGAGTTTAGTTTCCTAAAATGAAGAATGGTATCTAATCTAATACCTTTTTTTCGGAAGGAGGCAAACATTGTATAAACCTTCCAACATCTGCCTATAAGAAAGGCAGGACAGGTCATAACTTAATTTGACAATGCATCTCATAGGGCTTAAGATCCCAGATGCTGTCAATGGTGTGTAGCTACTGAACTGACTTGTCTGACCTTTTCATGTAAAAATTGTGGGCTCTATCCAAGTAACATGTAACTCAGCTCAAAATGGATTTAATTGTCAGAGACACTGCCCTGTGGAATTAACTTTCCTTTTGAACAGTCTGTGTGAACCTTTATGGCTGCAGTACAGGTAGTAGATGGTGTAAGCTCTAAGGGCTTCCTGGCAGAGCAGTGCTGGCCTAAGAGTGTAGTTATTGCAAGAGGGAGATGTAGGAGACTCTGTTGCAGCACACTGGGATGATGAGTTTGAATCCTCTATGCTTGATGGCACATGCTGAGTCCAACAAGTTAAACTGAGAGGGATGCTTGAATTTCAAGGCTTTCAGTATTTTTGATTTTCCTTTAAAAAAAGAGAATTTTTTACTCAAGTAGATGTATCTCTAATAGCAATTAATGTTTGCTATACCAGTTTCTTGAACTTTACAGTTCAGATAGTTCTTTAATTGAATGAAGCTAGAGAAAAGGGCATATGTAATTAAATACAAAATGACATGTTAAAACTACTACTTTTCAACTTCCTCTCAGTTCTTTTTGAATCTGGGATGTAACTGAGACTGAGACCTCCCCTGCCCCATCCAATAAAGTGTTGATTGGGAACTGGAATTAATTTTTTCCAGTAAGTTCTGTAGGTGGAAAAAAGGTAACTTAAACTGAATCCTTTTTTGTTCTGAATTACAGACCTTCCTTCATCACTTGCTGCTTTAGTTTTCTTGTGTTTTATTTTATGTAGATGAACGTGTTCTAACTGTAAAATATTTTTCACAACCACTATTGTGTAATTTTAAGCTTGGGCTCTCCAAGTACTTGGATTTTTGTTGTTTAAGGATGTCCTTAAGCAAATGGTAGTGTGCAAGGCATTGGTGTAAGGCATTATCTTCCCTGAAGCTGTGCTTTCCTGTGGTCACCCTGCAGCATCTTAATTTTGCACATGCTTTGAAAAGATGAAGGGTTTGGTTGTGGAAACCACTTTAACATTTGTTTTTCCCTTCCTCACTCCCCTCCCCTTGCCACCCCTGTGGTTTGAGTTTTGTATGAGCAGGACTCAGAGGAAGGGAAGCTGAATTCCTTTTCCTTGTTTTCATCTTCCAGATACAATGGTGATTACAATGTCTGTATGAAACAGGCATTATATTTTGGTAATAATGTTTTGTCTCAGAGCAAGTGAGTCATCATCTGACTGCCAGGCTTCAGAATATGGCGGTCCTTAAGAACTTTCCATACGAGGAAGCAATAACAGATTTGTGGGATGGCTAATGAATCATGGGTAATTAGTGTCCTGGTCCTGCTAAGCTGTAGCATCTGACAGGTATTTTTACTTTTGGTGGGATGGTTCAGAAACCAGTTTATAATTAGAGCTAATATGTGAAACCTTTAAATGCCAACTTTTTATATTATGGTGCAAAACCAATATTAATTGATCTCACAGGGCTACCTCTTGGGCTTTTTTTATTTGCTTAGTTCTTGTGAGTGTATTTTAGGGCATCACAGATTAAACTACTAAAAATGAACCTGTAATCTATTATAAAGTAATTATTGTTGTAGTGAGGGGGACAAGTGATATATTTTGCATGTATTGGTGTGCATATTGTGCTACCTTCATACTGATTTAGATGAGAAGGATCCTTCATATATCAAAATCTATGTATCTTTAGCTTAGTTCAAAGTACTACAAATAATTACTTCAGCAAGCTAGAATTTTCCAGTTGCCAGTATTTGGCTTCTTCTGAGAGTAGCCTGGGGCACTTAATCATCAGAGCTCACACTTCCTGTTGAGTGGGAGAGTCCTGCCCATAGCATTTGGTGTCTGCTGAGCATGAGTGGTCTCCAAATCCCTGCTATTTCAGTGCATCTGATGGTGTTTGTGTATAGCTCTGTGCCTGGTATAAAACTAGTGAAGCTCCTTTGGTTACTGATGAAGATTTTTTGACATCAGAGCTGTTAGTCTTTGTAACTTGTCCAAGGAACGGCCATTTGGAGAAGGAAGGCCTTTCAAAATAGGTGTCTTAGAGCAGGAAAGCTTTTCCTAAGAGCTTCGGGGCACATCTGAGGCTTCTTGTGTTGTCTCAGACTTATGGGAACAAGTGTTCATGTTGATGACAGATCTCTCAGGCAGGACTAGCAGGTCCTGTCCCCATACCTTCGGCTTCTACCAGGCTTTGAACATGCTTTTAATTTTTCTAGTCCTTTTTTAATAAACAGGAGCAGTTAACTGATACTTGTTGTACTCCAGTGTCAGTGTAAGTACCTGAGGATTGAATCCACACTTTGCCAAGTTGTTGGAGATAATGCCAGACTTAAATTTGATGCTTTTACCTCTTCCTGCCATGAATAAGGTGAATTATCTAGGTAGCTTAAAAAATGGGGAGGGAAGGGGATTGGGAATTGCTATCCATCTAGGGCTCCGTTTCAGATGCATCTGATCTTGTGTAATTCCCCCCTTCATTATGATGAAAAAGGTCCTTTACTTATAGCTCTAGCTGCTAATTAATGGAGTCCTTAATTTGTTAGAAAAAGCTTTTTAGTTGAGCAGTGTTAGAGGGGAACATTTTTTCCCAGTCTTGCTCCATAAAATGATCTTGCTGTCAAGAACAGATTTAAGTTTTCTGTGCTGAAACATAACTGATAACTACATTCCAAAGTGGAGTGGTACAGGTCATAAAGTTTGTCAAGAAGTGGCCTTGTGGGTTTTTTGTAACCACAGCAGAGTATTTTCTTGACCTAGTTATTTTTCAAAGACAGATGACTGTTTTTGTTACCTTGAACATTGTTGCCTGAAGGGGTTAGTCTGATGGTTTGACACAGGGTTTGGAGAACCTCTAGTCTCTGCCTCTGATACTGTTGAATTTGGATGCTATTCTGCCCAGCTGTGTTTTGGGCAGAAAAAAATGTGAGATTCTTGAACTTGAAAAGCTCCTTCAGAAACAGGCCTTGAAAAAGGAAACCTTTGTCTGCACATCAGACTTCTTCCCCTAGGATGAATCTTATGTGGTACAAACCTAAAGTATGGAACTATTCTTCTGGGAGTCAACATTTTTGTCAGATGGCATTTAAGCATCTTTACAAAATACATGTCTGTGTTTACTGAGAACTGGCAACCCAGCATGATGTCTGCTGGCTAATTTCACATGGTTTAAAAACTTTTTTCCTCCGAAGTGTTGCCAGCCTCTTTGCCTTTTACTGAGTCTGTGTGTTCCTGCATGTGCTTATGTTTTACAAGGATGTTGTGGACTATTACTTGCTGCTGTAAGCTCTCTTTCTTGTGGAGGGAGGACAGCAGAACTGAATGTTGGAAGCAGGAGTGATTCTTCCTCTTTTACTGTGTGAGAACAAGACATGTGCAGAATTAAGTAGTTTACACAGCTTGCCACTCCTCAGGTTCTGCTTCATGTATATTGCTGCTCTGCGAGTCTCTTTGGCTTTGCTCTGAGTTATCTTTGCAGCTCTGCTCTGCTTTCTGTTTAGGGATTTTTCAAGTTCTTTGGTCTGGTGTCAAAATCCTGTTTGGATTCCCTTGTAGAGGAAAACTGTCCAGAAAACCAGCTGTCCTTCCTGGTGCTGAGCATTGCTAAGTCCTGCTCCATTTTCATTAAGGCAGTGAGGAATATTCTAGGACTTCTACCAGAGACATCCAGTAGAACTGAGTTCTCTGATCCTCTTGTGTGGTGGCGTGACCCACAGTCAGTACTACATAAAGACACTCAGCTATTCTTGGGCTACTGTAGAAGCTGCCTTATACAAAACATTCCCTGACTAGGTAGGATTGGGATCTAGTGACCCTGACATTTGCTGGATGCTGTACCCATGGCATATCTGAGAGCCGGGGCTGAGAGTATCCAGCATCTGTGAAGCCACGTGAGCTCACTCAAACATCTCCATGTCCGCTCTTAGCTCCCAGACACACAGGACCATCCTTCTGCCATCCAAACTGACTCGGATATGATCAACTCTTCTTATGGCTTGTACTTGTATTTTTTTAGTGAATCTGTTTCTGCAATCAGTGGCTGTGGTTTTGAATCTTTAACATTACTATATTAAATTGAAATCCATTTAGCATAGTTCTGGCTTTTTCTGTCTTAATACATATTCTGAAAAATATGAAGACCTCTGGGGAACCATGAGACAAGTCTGACAAGTAGCATGTATGGCAGTCAGCAGCTAGAGGATGGTGGAAAAAGGGTGAAAACTGCCCAAAAGATCTGTTCCCAAGCAGAATTTAGGTATATTTTTTTTTCTTTGCCGCTGTCAGCAGTTTGATAGTCTGGAAGTTAGTGCCTTAAAGCTGTGGGTTAAAAAAAGCATGCTAGTGTACTTCAGGAGGGGATGCCAGAGTTTGAAGGGGAAGGAAGGAATGTCTTCTGCAACCTTTTTAGTGTATGCTCTAGGTCTATGAATAGTTCTCAATACTTGTCTCTTCCAATTATTAATTCCCTGAGCAGCAGTATTTGTAAAGCTGATGTTCTTGAGATGGCCTTTGGTTTCAAATGTCTGTTTAAGCATAAATGCTCTTTTTTTCTTCAGGTATGAGTCTACTGATACATGCTGGATCTCCTACTTTGGGAGTTCCTCAAGCACCTGTGAATTAGCTTCAGTTAAGATTCTTGTTCTCCTGACTAGTGATGAAACCAAGTGCGAGTTACACAAAGCAAAAATCAATATACTGCCACGTTCACTGCAAGTAATCGTGGCAATATGAGGTGTTTCTCAGTCCTGCAGAAACTTGTGGGAGTAGCAGGAACTGTGACCTAAATAGGAAGGAGATTCAAACTAGTGCTACAACATACTGTCTGCAGAGTGTAACAAGTGACAGGTTTGGGACACTTTGAGTTTCTCCTCTGTTTATCTAAAACCAGAACAAAACAACCTTTTTTTTGCTTTGATATCTTACAGGAGATGTTGCAAGCAGTACTGCTTGGCTGCTTTGGCTGCTGTCATGCTGGGGTGGTTTTTTCTTTTGTTGTGGTGAAGTCCTTCCCTTTCTGTGAAACAGATTTCACCATGCCTTCCATGGGGGATCATTTGATCTATATTCATTCAGACTGAGGGTCAAGTCCAGTTTTGTAATGATAATGTGGTTTGTAATGTATATTAGTGGTTTTACCTTTGGGTTACAGCAGAAATAATTTCATCCTTGAAGTTCATGTTTGGAAACTGTAAACCAAAGGATTACAGAGAGGAAATGAAGGAGGGGCAGGATGTTGAAATGCATTTTTAGTGAACAGTCGTATTTGTAATAACCTCTAATCTGTAAGAACAAACCTCAGTGGAACTGTTAGTGAACTATGAGTGCTGCTGTTAACTCTCTGCTTTAAAGCTCCTTCCCCTTCTACACGTCAATTCTAGAGCAGTCATATTTAAATTCTTTAATGTGACTCATACCTACTTTGAGTTCTTTTTCTGAAAAGGTTTTGTGTACACAGAGTAAGGCTACTTTCACCCTTCACTGGCCAGCTTGTGGTCAAAATATTTTTGTGTGATCTATTTAAATATGTCCTGAGATTTATGATAAATTTGTTCTTGTGTAACACTCCCCACCCTGCTAGTTTCTCTTCCTTAACCTTCTTGGTTAGGCTTACATAGTGTAGAAGCATCAATTTCCAAGAAGTACTGACTGTCAGATGTACAGCCAAGCTGAAGTCTCTTGTTGAAAGAGAGTACACAGGTTCCTGGGCTTCAACATACTGTAAAAAGCAGGTGAATACAGCAGAAGTTGTTGTGGTTTGTTTTGTTTTACTTTTAGGATTAGCACATGAGCACCATCTAACATGGATTTTAATTGGAATTGGATTTTATTGTTCATTCCCAACATGGTTGGTTTATGTTAGAAAACTGCCATGAAGAAGAAGGTAGTGAGTGATTTCTTCAACTTACTCATGGCTGATCATATCACATGTCCTTATCAAGTGTGTGTTCCCTGGAGCTGGTTCTTTAGCTCTTCCTTCCAGCTGATGCTTCTGTATTGTGCCTGCTTAGAGAAAGTTATTGCTGATTGTCCCTTTCTCCATGCTAAGTAAACCAGGCCCTGCTGAAGCAGATTGTGAACCATCCCTACCTCTGACTACTATTTTTTCTGTTTGCTTTTATTCTCTCCCCTTTTATGGCTGTTTTGTGCTGGTGACTGCAGTCACTTGTTTTTCTTGTCCTGCTCTGACCCTTCCAACTGATTAATTCCTCGTGATGCAGTTTGATAGTGCGACCTTGTGCTTTTCTATAAATGTGCCCATGATATCATTTCAATCAGGCTCATGAATATTCCAACCTTCCCTTATGTGGCTGATGTCACTCAGCTTTACCTCCTGAAGTCTGTTAATATAATATACTCTTTTGGGCATATTTTTCCCAGTTTTAAGCAGTCTTCAGATGCATTGTCACAAAGATGTATTGCCACCTCCATCTTCGTGCAGTTGTTTTGTGTGTTGATAAGGTTTTTGTTCTATATGAGGGTCTCAGTATTGCTGCACTGTGTCTTGCAGAACTCACAAATGATGGTTTAGCTGGTCATGGGGGTAGATACAGCATTAGAGTTGGGAGCAGGTTTGTGTGCCACACTTGAAGTAGATGTACCAGTGCTCTTTTGTACATGAAGCTAGAAAAGATACAGTTCTTAGAAAACTGTCTGATCATGATGAAGAAAGAATTTTTCTCTTCTGTACTTGTCTTTCTACATACTTTCCTGCAGTAAGCAATTGAGGTTCAATGCTTAGTTTATTTTTTTTTGTAGGCAGTGCAAGTTTGTTGCTATTAAGGCTTTTAATACAAACTATAACTTGACTTTTTATTCCAAGTGCTGTGTCATAGCATGGTTTTGAATAACTCGCCCCTTTCCTTTTGGGATAAGGCATAACTTCCAAGACTAGTTGTGTCATGCTGCTGTTCTGGCTCCCTGGGACTGAAGTCTGGTCACTCAGCTCCCTTGCCTGTCTTACTAACGGAAAAGTCTTTTAACCTGCTTTGATTATGTCAGTAAGGGTAAGTAGAATATGACATTAATTGCTGTGCTGAGTGGGGTGTGTGATTTCCTCAGCTCTAAGGGGATGAAGATGTGCCAGGGCTGAGGTTTTTCTCTGGAACTATGTTCTGGTTTAAGTCTATTTGGATGGTAGAAAGTGGGCATGTGCAATAAAACCAAACTAGTAATTCAGAGACAGTTCAGAGGCTTTTGAAAACTTTCTCAAGTCTCCACCCAAGAAACTTCCTGTGAGATCAGTGCACACAAGAAGAAGATAAGAAAGTACTAGGTTTAAACTGGATTAGTGGAGAAGACTCGTCTTCTGTGGGGTTTTTGATGTTCAGAAAGACTTTTTAAACTTAGTGTGGTGTATAAACATTAGAGAAAATAGCTTGCTTCAAACTTATATCTCTAAGACTACTTGAGTGTAATAACTGCTGGGGATTTTGGGTGAGGGGAGAAAATTGGCTTACAACAAATGTAGCTGCAATCCTGATGTGAAATGAGCTTTTGTTGTGAAAATTACAAAGGTGATGACTTGTATGTGTAGGGGAGAATTTCCATTTTGAAATCGGAATGGTGTAAGTTTGTAAAAAGCAAGAGAAATCGTCTCTGGTTTAGAAGAATTAACCAGGAGTAGACAGTGCCAAGAAGCGTCTAAAATCTGGGGAATTTTTTGGTATGGTTGATGGGAGAGAGCAACAGGAAGGTCACTTAGTGCAGGTGGGCAGTCCTCTGGTGTGGATTTTGAGTGTTTCTGGAATCTGTGTGGGAATGTACCAGTATTCAAGTGGTCAGATGAATGAAGTTTTTACTGTGCACTTTGAAGCAAAGGATTAAAGAATTTTTGTTAAATGAAAAAAACTATTTATGGCAGAAGTTAGTATGGTTACTTACAGGTGAGTCTATTTAAAGAAAATCAAGACTAAATGAGACTAAATTTCTTTCAAATTTTGCTAATTTCTTCATATCCGGATGTTTGAATTGTCCAACTTTCTGTGCAAGCAGAGATGAAAAAATGAATGATTTTAACATGCTTTTCTTTAAGTCTTGGAGTCTTTGGTTTTCTTAGTTTTGAATAATTCTCTAAATTGATTCATTTTTATTTTTATAAATTATTCATTTATGTGTAGCAGAAGGAGCTGGTTTGATTTGCTCTTGAGATCAAGATCGAAAGTGTCAGTTTGGAGCGAAAAACACTGCTTGTACTTGGGCAACACAGGATGAAGTTAGGACTCTTGTTGTTTTGATATCAGGAGGTGCTGCAGCCTTTTTTTCTAGGTGCTTTGCTGTTGTCATGGTTATAGTTTCTCTGCACTGTTCCCGGTGTTGGAGATCCCACCGCAGATTTTGAGGTTGCTTTGCCACGTGAACACATCTGCTATGTTGTGTATCTGACTTTCAGGAAAATACTTTGATCAGGCATCACCTGTCTGGTTTAAAAATGCAATTAAATAGTTCAGGTAAATATTTGCATTAGCTGGGAAATAAGGTGGTGCCTTGGAGATTAGGACTGTTGTAATAATGAAGTGATAGAGAACAAAATGCAGCTCCTGAACAGGAGTTCTTAGCTCTGAAGTGCAGTAGAAAATAATCAGGGATTAAATAAAATTTCTAGTGCAAGTCATCAACAGGATAAGTAGTAGATATGTCCCTTTGTGTTAAGCTTAATTCTGCTACGTCAAAAGATGTATCTTGCTGACAGTGTGTTTTTGATAAACCTGTAGTGGCTAAAATGGTGCTCTGACTGTAACAGTAAAATGGCAGAAATGTGGGGAGCTTGTCTTAGCCCAAGCCTTTTGGAGTCTGAGCTGCAGTACCCTGTGTGAAACAGAAGCCTGGGTAGTTTTCCATTAGTTGTTCTTGTTGCAATACTGGTGTGACACACTTCATCCGCCCAACAGCCTTTTTTAAGAATCTTGAACTTGCAGTAGTTAAAAAATAACTTGGTTCATTCAGTGCTCTGTGAAATGACTGTTCCATCGATCAGGATGTTTGCTTAACAGCACTTCCATTTTAACTGTCTTCCTATGCTTTTGAGAAAATAGCAAATGCATCTTCAGTTCTCAAATGCAACTGTTTCTGCTTGTTCCCTTAGTGCTGAGCAGCCAGCAGTGTGCTGATAACTCAATTATTAATGTGGCAGCCTTGTAAACGTCAACCAAGTGACTAAGTACTCAAGTACTCAAATTAGATATAGAAACTGATAAACTGATGTAAACTAAAACAACTTCAACAACTGCTTTGTCAGGTGTAACTGAAGCATTTTTGAGCTAATCTTGGCAGCTAATTTTTCTTTTTTGGTCCAAAAGAATATCTGTTCTTCTAGGCATTACAAAGAAGTATGGTAGGGGAAGCAAAGATGCTGAGTACTTTGGAAGGTGGGAAAGGAGAGAGGATCAACTCATTGAACTTTTTTGCAGATGTTTGAACAAATTTGTCTTTCTCTTGGCCTAGGAGCATTGCTTCCAGCTGCATGAAATACAGTATACTCATCTGAACTATACTTGTGTTTAATTGCACTGGGCTTAATTAATGCAAGGTATACAGGATGGTTTGACAAGGGCTATCTTCAGTTTGTCAAACATGTTTCTTCTGTAGTAGGGAAACACCCTCTGGTTTTAATTTGAAAACAGCACTTTACATTTTTTCACGTGAATTATTTTGCAGTATAACCAAAGGAATCCTGGACTTCTATTTTTTTTTTCCTAATCATACCACCAATTTGACAACTTGTTACTTTGAGGGGACAAGTTGTAGCAAGGCCCCCATGTAAGAGTGAGTTGAGGCTTGCCTATGTAGCACAGTTATCAAGTGAGAAGGGTGTGAAGTTTGAATGACAATGACTGTTGTAGAATAGCTGAATGCAGACACTCTTCTCTTCGTGTAGTGCCTCTTCCCAGTTCTTTGTAAGTGCAAATCCTTAATAATTTCTGTTTTCCTCTAAAGAGGGAGAAGGGGTGTATCTTGGTATTTCGTGGGTTGCAAAAATGAGCCCTCTTGCTCAGTCAGTAGAATGTTTTGAACATGAAGTATCTTCAGCACAAAAGTGTTTTCATGATATGTTTCAGTGGGATAAAATACTGAGTTGTGTTTTGGAGGCCTGTTGAAATTTTTTGGCATTCACTATTTGCAATACCCTAGTGTTCCAAGTAGCATTACATAGTCTGCCTTGATCAGAAATATCAAAGTGTTGAAATTCAACTTGCAGATTTTTTTGTACGTAACTATTTCGTTTTCAAAAGGACAGAGTGTTCTAGTGCAATAGGAGAACAACATCCTGTGCCTGTCAGTGTAAGGGGAGATCTCACTCTTGCGTAGATATTTCAGGTCTGCATTAGAACCAAGGCCTGGCTCAGTGTGTCCCTTCTGGGGTCACTGGTGCTTTACTGGGATCACTGGTGCTTCTCTGGGGTCACTGGTGCCTGCTGTAGGTCAGGAGTCTCTCATCATGCCACCCTGCCCTTACCCAGGAAGGATGCCCATAGCAGGAGGCTGCAATACCACCCTTACTAGCATTTCTAACTTCCTGCTAAGGAAACTGCCTTCCCTCAGCCAAGCCTGAGTAGTAAAACTAGAAGGTGTATAGCCTGTGTGGTCCTTCTTCTCATGCAAAATTCTGTATGTGATTGCTTGGGCCACTAAAGGTTTTACAAATGCAGAATTTAAAAGAGCCTCTAAGACCAGAGGTTGAGGAATTTAAGCTCTGCAAAGGTACTCTCCTTCTGGGAAGGGGTTTTGCATGTTCCCAGTGTTCTTCAGGTGTGGCTTTTGGTACTGTATGAGACACTTTGCCTTTTTCTGGTTGTATTTTAACTATCTCAGTTTTCAGTTCTGTTTTACATTGATCAGTGTGTGCTTTGCTTGTCTTCTAGACTCATTCACATTACCAGTAAAGAGCAGGAGAACTTTGTGGTCTTGGCAGTACTGGAACAAGAACACTGTGGTGTAAATTGCTTAGCAGGACTGAAAGTTTTCTGAACTTCAGCTAATGCTGGGTAACTCCATTTCAGCTAGTGTGTTAAAACTTGTCCCTTTTGAAAGATATATGTTATAAGGGTATTTAGGTCTGAAATAGTAGGTTAAAATAAGTGTTATGAAGTAGTGTTATGATGTACAAATAGTGTGAAAGATCTTAAATGAGATCTTAAAACGCATATGACAGGTGCTTGTGGCTTAACTGTCATGTCCTATTTTGTAGAGCTTCAAGGTTACTTGTAACTGCTCTGGTGTGTGCTGAGAGTGGCAGAAATCAGATGTGCTTGAAGCATAGGCAACACAGAGCCTCACTGAAATTCTTCATTAGTGCACGATGAAGACTGATCCAGAGGCTGAGGTTCTCAACGTGCTACAAACCCTTAAAATATAAACTTAGTGTGGGGTTTTTTTCCCCTTCTCTGCTTTCAGCATTTAATTAGAGTTTACTTTTGTATTAAAGCTTGCCTAGCAGGGTTTGGGGGTTTTCTGAGAATGTTATTCATCCTACTTGTTTTAAGGATACTTTGCTGAATCAAAATACGGACTTGAAGGTTCCAGAGTGATTGTACAGTCCTGAAGTGCTCAATGGACAGGCCATTGTGTTAAGCATTTAATATTATTTTGGTTGTATAGATCTTGTAACTTGAGTCTGTTACTATAGAACCAAAAATTGTTTTAAAGTGAATTTCCAAGGCTTGTTAAAATTGCATGTCCCAGAGCAATAAACTTGCTTTTTTCAATTTTGCAAAGCTCACATAGTTGGCACAGTAAGGTGAGTTTTCAAGGCATGCAAGTGTGCAGTTGGGTTGGTAAATGGCCCTTAAGCTTGTTAAATAAAGTACTTTGTCAGGTGAGTAGGAATGTAATAATGGCATTTAATAGGAATAGAAGTACTTAACTTTGCAGTGAAGTGTTTAACTTCCAGACTCAGCTCAGACTTACAACTAAAGTATATGTATGGTGAAAAATACTATTTTCTGGTATTCATATTTTAAGAGAACTTAATTCTTTCTGCTGTCCCCTCTCCTAGGGAGAGGACACCTCCTGGAGAGTTTGAATAAGCATATGAAGAAATAAGAATCTCTGTCCTTTGTTACTAAGCCTAAGATCCTTTAACAGCAGAAAGCACCAACCCTAAGTAGTTAGGTAGTAATTGGCTTAATATACTTGAATGGCTTCAGTATACTGGAAAGAACTCAATTGATTCCCATCTTATGAGGCACTAATAAATTCTTCATTGAGATCCAAACAGTCTGGTTTTTTTCCATATTGCTTGGAAAAAGCCCTGATTTAAATTCAGCTTATCTTACTTCTGTTCTGTGGTGGTTGAGGTCTGCAGGAGGTGTCCTCTTCCTGGAAGAGTGGGCAGCAGAAATAATTGAGTTTTAAGAGAAATGGGTCCTCAAGTGAATAGGGCACCTGCATGTCAAGTGTTTTTGTTGCATCTTGTAGTGATACAGTCTGATTCAAAAACAATTAGATTAAACTTTTGGGTGTGGTTAATCTGGTAAATATGTTATTCTGTTTGATGGGGGAAGGAGGAATCCTCTGTAATGCATACTTGCAATACCTGAAGCATGTATCCACTTCTTAAATCTTAACAGCTAGAGTTGGATTCCCACCTGTAGCTTGAGTAAAGTATAATTCCAACTTGTTCAGATGGCCTTAAGGCATCTGTAGTAGACATAAGCCAGCGTGTGCTTGTGTAAGTACAGCAATTGTAGGAAATGGTGAACTGTTGGAAATGGTCAAGGAATTCTGTGTACATGCCACAATAAAATGTTTCTACTGGGAACAAGGGTGATACCACTCCAAATCAGGAGTTGACACTGAATAAATTAATGTTAGTGACCTTATAGGCTAGTGTTGATATGTTTGTTCTAACTAGTGTCAGGAGACAAGGGTTTGTTGGTGGCTGCTTACAGAGCACATACACAGTTTAATTATATATGTATATGTAAAAAGGCCTTTCTGTACCTTTTTCACTGTACTCTGCCATTGGAGGCCTTGACATGGAAACATGTTGCTGAATAATGATCATTATGAGGACTGAAGTAATGATAACAAACTTACTGAGGTTAAAAAAATACATTTATTGTATGACTTTTTAAAAAAAGTAATTTTGTTCAAACTACTTCAATGCTTTTGGAGCATTATTTTTAAAATTGGAGGTTCAAGATAGATAAGCTCAGACTTTATAGATTATTAGCCACTTAAGTAGGATAAAATGCAAATCTCCTAATGGTTCCTGTTTTTTGCCAATATATAATTTGATACATTTAGAACCAGCTGTAGATCAGTTTAACATAGGCTTGTGATGTACGAATATTGACAGAGAGAGGGTTTCAGTGTTGGAGTTGTGAATCACAATTGCTCAGATACCTTACAGTCATTGGCAGGGGGTGGAGGGGAGAGATCTGTGAATGAATTAGGATATAAATGGAGTTTGCACAGATTCTTCTGACTTGCCACAGTTCCTTTCACTGGCACCCAGCCACCTCTCAAATGGGTATGGACTTGAGAGTTAATCACTAAATCCTTTCTTTGTGATCACTGATTTTTAAGGACAGATAACTGTTGTCTTTCCACAGCCATCTGGTGTGTAAGGGAAGGGTGAATGGACAGATCCTAGCAAGCCTGGTCCTGGATCTTTTTGCCTTCATCTTCTCCAGTTGCTTTCTGAGACTGTGATTCATCTGTCCCTATAGTCCTGTCTGAATGCAGAATCATTCTAAACATGCATGTGTAATAGCTAATAAAGTATCAGCTTTGTAAAAGGAGTCAGGTAGGTTACACCTTCCACACCTTCGCAAAAGTGTATGTTTATGTGCAAACAAGCAAGCATCCATGCCCCATGAAAGTTGGATGCTTTGCTATAAGGCTTGCAGCAAGCTGCATTTTTGAAGATTTCCAGATCCTCTGATTATATTCCTGGTTAATCACCAGTATTAGTTTGCTCTCATGTTGTAATGTATTTACAGGTTATGCAACAGCCTTAGGGAATTGAACTACAAGTTGTAATCTTAGTTTTTACTCTTAAACATACTTGGCAATAAATCTTAAATTTATTGCAACAGTTACTGGCTGTCATACTGACAGTATGTGCTGGCTTTTGTCCATGTGCTTTGTGTGGCCACTTGAAGTACTGCAGACTGATTCTGTCCTTTGAACAGCTTTTATTGAGCTCTCTCAGTTGAGGCAGACTGTCCTTTGAGAGGTGTCCTCTCCAAGCAGCACAGACTTGGAGCTTTTATCCTTGGAGAGGGACAGACCACTTGTCAAATCAGTTGGGAGCTTTGGCAGATGGGACACAGTGGTTGCTGCTGGGGTGTGTGGAGATGCTTCTCCCCAGGAGCAGACTTCCCCATCCTGGCTCTGATCCTGGGAATGGCCTGTCCATGTGTTGTGCTGCCAAGGAGCTTTTCCATGTACCTGGCAGTTTGTTGTACTTGCTGTTAGAAGTGCTGTGCCCTGTTTCCTCCACGGGGAAAAAAAAAAAGGCAATGAAGTGGAAGGAAACATCCCAGGGGCTGCTGGGTGGGCAGCACTGTTATATTTCCTTCACACTGAAATTATTGTTGCATAATGCCAGTGCCAAATGAACATTATATCAATACTACTGATTGCTTGAAAGTTTCAAAGCCTTCAAGACTTTGTTGGAACCCATTATAGTGGCTGTGTGTTTCTGTTGTGCATTTGTAGAAGTTAATTTTGACCTATGTACTACATGCTGGGAATTATTTTGGTTTTCTGCTGCACAGAGTCTGCTTCCCTGGAATGCTTGACCTGTGCTGCAAAGCCTAGGAAACCAGCATGCAACCCTTGTTGCTGCTGCCCTTTGTAACGAGTGAGAACTCCATCAGCTCATATTTTACATGAGTTTTCTACCTTGCTCTACAGTAAAATTTCTTAATCTGACACAGTTAACAGTGAAACTTTTGAATATTTGTGCTATTTGGGTAAAAACAAAACTTTTGTGAGCCAGGAGGGTAAGATGAATATATTGCTGTGCTGTCAAGTGCATTTCTGAGAACTTAATCAGCATGAAGTACCCAAAGCCTTGCTTCTCTCAGAGTTCAAGGAACCAGCAATCCCTTCACTCTGTCCCTTGTCATGCTGCAGAGGCCACCCGTGTTGTGTCACATACTAAAAGCAGAATATCAATGTAAACTTGAAAAGGTAATTGGAGGTTTGGGGGAGCTTTTGAGTGGGTAGCAGCTGCAGCTTAAAACTCATCTCTGAAACAAGGTGCTTGCAGCAGCTGCTTATGGTTTGTCTCCCCCTCTAACAGCAGCCTGGCCTGGCAGAATGTACTTGTGACAAAAAAAAAAAAAAATCTATGTGTTTAATGAGGGTGAAACTTGGCAACTGTGGCCCAGAAATGGCCCAGAAAAGCACTGCCAGGAGTTGTGAACCACTTTTCAGATGGCTTAATGCAGTTAATGATCAGTTGTTTCTTTCCAGATAGTAACCTCCTTTGTGTGAAACACATTGCCCCTTACATTAAAAAAATCTGCTCAGTTCTGTCAAGACAACATCTAGTGTTACATCAGCCCAAGACTGTCCTTAGTCAGCAGGTTTGATTTCCAGAACATGATTAGGAGGATTGCTGCACAATAAATATTCCAAGTGATCCTAACTTGTGCTTGGGTTTAGACTCTGTGGATTCTTTTAAATGGGCAAGGAAGAGGGAGCTGGATAAAAGTATGCTCTTGGCTAAGCAAGGGAACAAACCAGAATAACAGATGGTGCTAAAAATAGTTTATTACCAAGGTCTAAATATGGCTCTGTGATTCCCTCCCCCC
>VZTH01004006.1:0-140011 GCA_013397815.1 Aleadryas rufinucha
TGCTTTCAAACCTGTACACCAGCAGAAGGTAGCATGTGGAATTCAGTTCCCTAAACATGGTGCCCTTATGCCCTGGACTGTCTGGCTGGGGCTCTGATAACTTCTGTGGTCTTGCTGTCAGTGCAGGAGCTGTACAGATACTGTGACATCCGAAAGCACTTTTCAAACTTAGGTGTATTAAGTTGAATCCCATGCATAATCTCAGTGTTACAAGGCTTCAAGCACAGAAGGCTTTAAGGGGAGTTTCATGTAAAATATAGAACGTAAGAGCAAGTTGGTTTTATGTTCTTTCACATGGATGTGTCTTGGTTTGGATTTTTTATTGTTGTTAGTTTTTTTTTTCTTTCTTTCTTTAACTTAAAAGGGACAGGCAGTTTACAATTATGTGATTATCATTTGTTCTGATAACAAACTCATGCAGGTTCAGAGGTACACCATAGGTCTGCACATAGCCATCATAAATATGCCAAATAAAATCTGAGAGGAAAAGGTGTACTTCAGAATAAATATTTATTAAGTGTATGTTGCATGGCTGTAGCCAGTAATTTCCTTTGAAATTTGGTATATAAAAGCTCACATTGTAGCAACTCTTTTGTATGTAATAAGTCATAAAAATTGAGTAAATGTTCATATATTTATTGTTTTGTTTTCCATTTCAATCTTCGTTTTATATAAAATTAAAAAAAGGTCAGAAAGAAAAGAGTTGATACAGAACTGACTGCTGCCAGTATGGAAGAGAAATGTGATCATTTGAAAACCATATGCTCTCTGCTATAATAATTCTGCCTGAAAATTAGCTGATAGCTATTGATCTTTTATTGAAATTCCTGAAGTTTGTTGGTAGATTCATGTACTAATTGCCATGAGTTTGAACAAGGCAATATATAGCATGTACATTAAAGTTCTTTCAGTGAAGGAAATTAATAGAAAGTTCTAACCATGTTATATTGGATCACTTCCTACAGGACTGAACCCATAGCAGTGAAAGATTTCTTACTGCTTCTCTAAGATTTGCTAATAGAGGCAGAAATGAGTGTCTGAATTTTGATAGTTAAGTTGCTCAAAAGGATGTTATGCCTAGCCAGCTTTATAAGTACTACAGATGATCAAAAGTCTTCATGCCGAACACTTTGGAAGTACCTGATTTCTGGATATCCATGTCTTCAGCAGAATAGGAGGTCACCTAGAGCATAACACTATTGCCGTTAAAAAGCTTTCTTTTCTTCAATCTTGAAGTGAGAAATAGAGAGGAAGAAAGAAACACTGGGAGTACAAAAATAATAGTACATGCAGCATAGGAAGCAGCTATTGTTGTCCTTACTCATTGTTCATACCAAAAAAAATAAGCCTTTGTGAATTAAGAGGGATTTAAGGTAGTCTTGGAAATTTCAAAGGTCCCCATAGTTAAAAAGGCTGATACATTGTCAGTTCTGATGCTTCTCCACTTTAAAACGGGTTAAACCCCAAGTAAGATGTTTCTATGTTCTGAAAAAAGAGGTGTCTTAAATTAGAATATGGAATATAACTACAGATTACATTGTAGCTACAGATGCTCTGATACTCTGAAATTCCCTGCAGTGCATATATAATGTCTCTAGGCAGCACCTTTGTTCCAGATCAGAGAGCTCTACTCTTTACTTTGGCCTTTACTAAAAGGTTATCTTTACAATACCTTTTTTTTTTAATTTTTGAAATCTGAATTTAGTTTGGTATGGTTGAATGTCTACAAAGACACATGCTTTTCTATTCCTAGAGAAGAGGTGATTATAAATAATGGAACCAATGATAGTGACAAAATTTCTCATTTGTTTCCTTTTGAAAAAAACCCACCCCAACACTCCTCAAAAAGAAGTCCCCATATAGCCCCCAACATTTATTCCTCCAGGAAAATAAGTATTTATTTAAAAAACAGGGACAAAATATCAGTGAAAGCTATGTTTTGCGTTTCTTGTTCTGGTGGGCCAAATAAAATAATTGTTAGACTATTACATGTTTCAGGTTTTTCAGGTGCCCTATATTATAGCAGGTTTGTGTAGATCTCTTTTAGCTCATCCTGTCATCCAGGAGCTAGCTACTGCATTAGAAAAATCTGGTCTTCAGAATTCCTTGATCTGTACATGGTCCTGCACTTTTTCTAGGTGACCTTTCATGGGTTTTGGATAAGGTAATCACCAGAGTTCCCTTCCAACTTAGCACTCAGTAATTCTGTGATTTTAGCAGTTCAATAAAGTTTCAGAAGACAGTGAAAAACATGTTCTTTGGGGTTTTGGTTTTTTACTTCTCAGAATCAACATCTTGTCAGAACAACATAAATAAACATGTTAAATGTGTATGTGAGTCTAAATCTGGTTGTTTTTTTTTTTCCTTTCTCCTGCCCCTTACATAGAAAAGGGAAGTAGTGCTTCACAGTGGTGAAGTATGATGTGTCAATGGAAAAATCATTGAATTTCCTGAAAACACTGTTCAAAGAACAAAATATTATTGCAGTCTCATGCTATTTTTCTGATTTGTTTTTTTTAATTCTCTTTCCTGATGTAATAGGACTTCATATTATCACTACTGACAAAACCCCTACTCTAAAGTTTTCATTACATCTATGATTCATACTTTAGTCTTTAAAAGAAAGGTGCTTTAGCCTTTTAAAACAGGGTGTTTTGTGATTTCTACTTTCTTCTTACTCTGTGTGGTGTGGATAGTAAATTCACTTTCATGTTCTTCTATTGACTGTAATAGGCTTGCTGCAGATCTTTAGTGCACTCCTGCTTAACCAAGGATAAGGTATGTAAGATGTGTGAAGTTACTGAGTTGCTGCCAAAGGGAGTTTGGCTTAAGCTGACAGGAAGCCAGCTTGAGTAACAGGAAGGAAAATTAAATTATCCTTACAAATAAATGCAGAACAGTGAAGTAATGCTGCAGCTAAGGTTGGGATGCATTTGGCTGTTTAGTTGAAGATCTTTTCCTGCTCTATAAGTAAAATATGTTCTGAGATTGTCTTAAAAGTGTCTGTATTTTACTGAAAATGGGATTATTGTGAACAGTCACATTTAAGGAAGAAGAAATTCGCATGGTCCAGTGATTCTTGACCTAGAGGGTGGCAGGACAGAAGACATAAAAAGGAATGGGGAGACACCCTACAGCACTGTATCCAATTCTGATTTGAGTGTGTGTGTGAGGGTATAGATGTAAGGATCAAACTGTAGTGGTTAATTTCAAAGCATATCACCAGACTGTAGAGAGACTATGCTAAGAAGCACTCTGAGATTGATGGTGAATTTCTAGAGTCGAAGGTTTTGTATATGGCTGAAGAAGTGTTTATTTGAACTGAGCATTACTGTACTCTGGTGTGTCTGACATTACTGACTGAGTTGCCTTGGGGTGTTTGTTCCAGGTTCCAGGTTGGGTTGGTTGTTGTAAGATTTGTTTCTAACTAGGACCAAACACCAAGTAGGAATCTTCCTTTCAGCATATGTCTAGTGTCTCTGCAGATGCAAAGAATATATGGAATGATCTTACCTAAAAGGTTATCTTTTGAAAAATAATATTGAGATAATTGCTTTGTTTTGATATTCAGGAGAAAAATGAGAGGAGTTTTTTGTTTTATTTGTTTGTTCTTGTCGAGGATGTAGTTCAGCTGTTGCAGAGTTTTCATCATTCACTGAAGTAGCCATTGATAAAGGTAAGGTTCTGCATTGGCTGAAGAATTGTGACTGAAATCCGTCAAGAATGCCTAAGTTAACAGTTATGAAAAAACCCACAACTAATGCAGGTGTCAAATTTTCTTCGCTTAAAGGAATGATCTCTTATTTATATGTACATAGTCTAATTCTGTCAGGGACAGTGTTATCATTAGGCATTTACATAAACAGATCAATAAGCACTTAGCTTAGGGGAAGTGCATTTTCAAAATCATAGATCCATCGTTTCTCTGTGTGATGTACATTTTTTTCTCACAGAGATAAATGAATGCTTATTAATATAATTTCTGTTATTCTTGTAACATCATTATCAGATCACAGGTTTCTGAAAGGATGAATGTAGATAACATTTTAAAGTGAATCTTTAGTGTACAGCTGAATAGATTGTAGAGTTACACTAATGATACATTTTAGTAGAATAGATAATAGAATCGTAAGCACAGACCGAGTGTGGAGTTTGGTTGGCTGACTCTACCTGACCAAACATGACTTTTGACATTTACTGAAAGAGAGGTCTGGCAGTTTCTGCAGCTGTATACATGGTCTTTACTGTCCCTTTCCTCTGCAAAATAGTGATGCCTACTAAAATTGAAGTAATTTCTGGGGAAAAGTTGAGATGATATTGATTTTTCTTCCTGGTACTTCCCTTATATTTAGAGATTTAAGCAAGTGAACACAATATCTTTGAAGAATTTAAGCCATGACAAGTCAGCTTTAGCAAAATATAATGACAGTTATTTTGTTTTAAATAATGATAGGTTATGAAAATGTTGTTGAGAAAAGTATTTTTAAATAACTTGAAAATTTGTCTTCCATAAAAAATGTTACTGATTCATTTTTGATCTTTAGATATGTGTGAAGTAAAGTATGAGTAGGGGTTTTTTTGCCTATTTTTGGAAATGTAAAGTAACTCCAGACTAACCTGCACTGCCACAGAAGTGGGATATTGGGACATAAACTATTCACAGTGTAGCTCATTGATTTTTGAATGTCTGATTAAAGTAAATTACATCAATCACTTGGCTGGCAATGTAGAAATATGGAAATGGTGTAATAGTAGTAATCGTTTCCACAGTGAAAAAGTCAGCTTTAAGAATGTGTGTAGGAGGAAATTCTTTCCAAAGAATTAACTGCATTTGAATATCATTTCATCTAAATAGAACACACTGCCATATGACTGATATTTTCATTTTTAGTAATCATTAACATTTTTTGTGAGAAGTTGCTTTTGATTCTGTCTCTTGAACATTGGCCTGCTAAGTTTTGTTTCTCTACACAAAAAAATAAAAATAATATGCCTTATTCTTTCATTGCATCATATGATGAGTCAAATATTTTCAGCACTTGTTTGTTAGTTGTTTTCATAGTCAGTCTGGCAGTTTTCTCTGTCATCTTTCATTGTGATTTACTAAGTTCTTTTAATGGTTGGTGAAAAAGACTGATTTGCACATTTCTTAGCCTCCTAAACAAGTATGTGTCTGATTAGGTTAAAACCTTAAAATCTGCTGCTTCTAAACACAGTCAGAATTAAGCAAGGTGCTTCTACAAAATAATTTTTTTAAGATATTAGGAAGATTTTTTTTTTAAATGACTTATTTATTGTATTGTAGACTCCAAATATTTTGAAAAAGTTACAAACCTCTGTACTTAACTAAATCAATCTTTTACAGTGTGTGATTAAGGAAAATCCAGATTGATTCAATAATGCGCCACACTCCTTTGTGTGTCTTTCTGGGGAAGAAATAAGATGTTGAATATGAAACTAGGTGAAATCTGGCTTCATACAGTAGGCAATGTTTTGTTGTTGCAAAGGCTATTTCATAATGTTTTGCATCATATATGTAATTTAATAGTGCAGAAGCAGAAAGTAACCAAAGAAATAATTCATCAGTTTGAAAATCCTACAGCTTGGAGAAAATGGAGAAGCTTGCTAGAAGTTATTTACTTACTTAATTATTCTAGCTCAAGTTCATGTTTACAACATTAAAAAATTATACTTTTAATCTTCAGTGTACTTTTAATCTCCTACTTCCAGTCTGCTTAGAAAGCAGACATCTGAGGCTTCATTAAAACTCTTCAATAGAACTTAACTGGTAAGATAAACAAGACTGTGTATCTCTACTATGAAGTCCATACTGTTTATCTGTGCTTGGTGACCTTGCCTTGTGATGCTAGGCAAATATGAATGATTCCAAATAATTAGAATGGAATTTCATGCAACTAAGGACTGTCATTTACCCGGAACTGAGGTATTAATGAACTATTTAACGTAGGTTAAACTTGTAGAAGCTGATACCATAGTTGTCATATTTTCATGAATCTAAACAAATGTAGATTTACAAGATAACTTAGTAAAGAAGATGTATACATAATGTTACACTTTATCTAAGTAATTTTAGTTGTTCGATGCTTATATTTACTGTAACTTGAAGTGTTCCCTGACTTAGGGTCATGCCATAGGATGCCTCACTCTTTCTACAGACTACTGCTTATTGTACTTGCTCTTTTGAATTACTTTAAGTAGAGGTGATGAAAAGTAGTTCGGTGAATGCTTAGTGAAAGCTAGAATACAGAATCCTTTAGGTTGGAAAAGATTTTTAAGGCCAAGGCTAATGGTTATTTAGTTGACTGATTTATTGTAGTAAAGATTTATATAAAGGTAATATGGGCAGAAAAGAAAGTGTAATATATTGTGATTTAGTTAGAAATAGTATTCACTTTGAAGGACAGAGTGTATAAAAAAATCTTTGCTGGTTTTCTTTGATATGAAAGTTTAAATTTGTAATGCCTCTGAATAAAGTTACGTCTTGCTACTGCCTTGGACTTGGTATTCTGCAGCAGCTCATGTAATATTCTAAATGTGAAAAAAGGATGATGTTGAAGGGGTTGATACTATACCAAAAACATTTTAATTCATTGTAAATGTAAGAATTAAGAGTTTAAAACAACTTCTGGTTTTGCCTTGTGCAGAGTGTTGTATACACATGCATGCATCCATAGACTCAAGTTTCTAGGTGAATGTAGCCAGTTAATTCACTAGCTACAATTTTCTTTTTCTTTTTTTTCTTAACTTTTATTTTTGTGGATGAATTTAACATAATTGCAGCTTGAATTTTTTATTCTAGAAACAGTTTATGAAACTGTTTTGAAAAATTTAAATGGCAGTCACTCCAAAATTCTTATTAAGCGCTTTGGAAAACAGTAAGCTACCAAAGTATCTGTTTGCTAGGAGAGAATATATATTTAGGCAACAGAGGCTTGTAGCGACCAGTATCAGCTGCTATTGACATTGATGAAGTATAAATAATGACTTTGTTCAATTCTTGACAATTAAACATTCATAAAGATTAACAAAGTGCCTTTTTTGACTAGTGCTGTGTAATATTTGTATTTCTTTAAATATTTACCTATGAACATTTCAGACCTAAAAGAGGTGCAAAAGTGACACTGGTGTTCATTAAACATAGTTCTTTATATTTTTCTTTTTATTGTTTCTTTAGACTACTAATTGTAGTAAAAGTATTTGCTTTCATTGCATATAGGATGTTAGTAGTGGTATTCCCATTGTTATGACATGCAGCTTGTTAATTTTCATTTCAGCTGTAATAAATGTTCATGCTACTGATCACTCTAAGCCAGTGATGTTACATTTCCTCACTAGCTTCAGGACTGAGACATTTTATTCAATATTTCATGATATATGAGGGAGAAACAATTGCCTGGTCTCAGCAGGCAGCACCAGTTACCTTACAACAGTTATCACACTGAAAAGATAAAATACTAATTTTTGAAGTCCATTAAGGAAGAAGCTCAAAGGGATATGTAGTAATCTCATAAACAGCAGGAAGTGTTTTCTCATGTTTCAGAACACCTAATAGGTGAAACCTTGTATATTGAAATGGAGGAGCTGAAAAACTCCTGTAAAGCTTGTGAAAAATGAAACATTGTCGGTGATGTGGCCATCAGTGAAACATAGCCAATGTGACTGTGTAACCCAAATAGCTCTTACTGCAATCTCAGTTCCTTTTTTCTTCATATTAAAAAAAGAAGCAATGGTCTTTTAATGACTGGCAGAACGAGAAGTGATGAAGTGTTCAGATTTTACCAAATACCTTTTGTGTTAGAGCACTTCTTTGACCCTAGCAAACGTCTGTATATCAAGCCTTCTGGACAGTTAGGGCTTTGTATCATGCTTTAATCCTTCTTTTATGGAAGAGTTAATGTGGCACAGTTTCTCAGAAGTTTAGAAAATGTCTATTATATGAATCACTTTGTCTCAGTGGAATAAAAGCTCACTGAACTGTGATCCACATCAGCTTCTTGTTTTATAGTTGTATGAATCAGTGTTTGGGTATTATATTATTCATACCATGAAGCTAGTGCGGTAGATTTAGGCTGTTGTATTACATGTTGAAAGAATATTACGTATTTTTACCTGGACAATTGTTCTGCAATGATATAATGGCAGCAGTCTATTAATTTGCCATTTACTTTAAAGTTCATTAAATCACTTCAATTTTGAATATGATTTTTTTTTTAAAAATCAACCCACCCCAAACCCAAATTATTTGCATGTCCTACTTTATCTCTGTGGTATTTAGATGAGTGATTTAAATGAACTTTCCAATTATTTTATATTAAAAAAAAATAAGTTTTCTTCTGATAACTGTAAATCTAACACACGAAGAATAGAACTAAGTAATTTAGAACATTTTCTAAAATCTGTAATAACAAAGAATACTTTTAGAATTACTTGGTGTCATTCATTTTTACTATTGTAGTACAATAATGCCCTGGTTAAAGATGAGAAGCCTATATTTTAAGGCAGGGTGCAAAGTGGAGGAAGGTGATTGCTCCTGATGGAAAATATTTGTAATGTAAATGTGAGTATAAATGTAGAAAAGATGCAGTATATTGTTTCAAAATATAAGGAAACCATGAGACCATAATATTTGGTGTGATAGGTAGTGGTTTGAGTAATGATACCAGTCTTCAGTTTTCTTTAGGCATCAGAGTAAAAGAAAATTTAAGACCTGAGTTGAAGAGAATGTGAGAGTCTGTGTCCACAAGACTACTCTCTAGCATGATGTGTGTGAGGGAAGAAGGCACAATGATGCTTGTTTCACAACATGAGAAGTGAATGGTGGAGGCTGGAATTACTCCTATAGTTTAAACTGCAGATTAAGTCTCAGAACACAATGAGACTTCATGGACAGAGAAAACAAAAACCTAAAAACATTACACTGATATTTTTACTGAATAGAAGCACTGTAGAGTCAACAAGAAATACAGAGAGAGGAATGTCAAGACCAGAAGCAGAGCAGAGACACTTTGACATTTAGAAGATGAAGAATTTGCTGGTTTCATTCTCATACACTGATCAGCAGAGGTGTTTAAGATAATTGTGTATACTGTGATTGAAACCCATTGTTTCTTTCAACAGGACTAGGAAAGAATGCCTCTGACACTCCCAAGATATTCTAGGTGGAGAAAAAAAAAGTGTTTTCAATACTCTCTCAGTACATTACTTCTGATCTTTATGACAAACCTTTTTTGACCTGAAGAATAGTTGTTTAATGCTGCAAATGAAGCTCAGTGGGGATAGTGGGGAAAAAAGGTTTTGAACTGGCAAAGGATTAGGCAAAGTAGGAAACTACTAAAGTAAGAATACACTTGGTTGACTAAATACAGCTTGAACTATGAATCTCTACTGGTTGAGGTGATTGTGCAAACTATTTAATGGCCTCCTTTTTCTGTCTGATCCCTTAATGATTCCCTTAAGGCATAGATGGAGATATTACTAGAACTTTTGTTTCTGATACAGATTTACGGTTCTATACTTTTGTCTTTTTTCGTCATATTGAAGCAAGAATAAAATTTTAAACAAACAAAATTTAAAATGCTTTGCTAGTGAAACTGCAATAGACTAAATGTTTTTGAGTTAATTTTTTTATCTCCTGATGTTCACACAGTCTAACATTCCTCAACACTTGATTGGTCCACAGAGAAGTTTAAGAACTGGTTGAAGTCTATAAGCTCAAATTTAAACTTTCAAGTACAAGGATGAACAGAGGCTGTCGTTTCCATGTATGATTCTCCAGCTTACGAATGAGGCTTATTTGAGCAAGTGAGGCTTTAGAACCAAAGAGCTTGTATTGCATACCCCAAAGGTCTGTCTAGTCTCATGTCTTGTCTCCCACAGGGCAAGTGTCTATAAATGAAACTTCACTTTATTACTTTCCCAGTCTCTGTTTTTTTGATTAAGGGTTTTCTGAGCTGGATGAGGTTTATATATTTTTAATAACTCTTGTGGGATTTTGCTTCCATGAATTTGTCTGATCTTTCCTCCCCTTAAGCCCCTGCTTTGTTACAAGCTTTGTTCAGAACTTGTGCCACTGAGCTGATTTTGCACAGAGGGATCTGTAGATTCTAATGTAACAGTGACCTGATAGTTAAGTGATTGAATGATCTAAGTACCATTTTTTAAGATGACCATTGCATCATTGCCAGTGCCTGTAACTGTGGATTCTCTGGGCAGTAAGGGAAGTGCTGACAAAACTCATGCATTTTTTTTATTTTCTGCTCCCTTGGTCCTTGCTCCTTACCTCACTCACACTAGCTTATTTGAGTCTCTGTGTTACCTGACAAAGAACAGTTGCTTTGTAGAATGCTAGCTCTTGCAGCGTAGTCATGATGCACTTTTTCCTGATGTGGTTGGTTAAACAATTTAAATAGTTACATGGAAGGGTGTCAGCATATTACAAGCAGCTGTGTCAAGAGATTACTACTTGTTGTCATACCCTCAGCTGCATGTCTTGCCCTCCTGCCAGAAGTCATCACTCATTTAGATCGACTTGTAGAGCAGCCTGTTCAAATTTTTCTTTATTATAGAAAAAAAAAAAGGTCTACAAATGAGCTACAATTTAAGCTGTCCAGGCTAATTTTGACTACAGGAAACTTAGAGAATCTGATTCTGAGTCCAGGGATCAGTTGGAGGAGCAACCTCATGGGTGTTTAGAGCAGCAGTAACCGCTTTTATTGGAAATGCTGGACCTGTCAGGTTGACCAAGGTTGATACTATGTAAGATGAACTTCTCGTGTGTATTCTAGAATGATAGAGTAACTTAGGTTGGGCAGGCACTTTTGAGGACATATACTTCAGTTCCCTGTTAAAGTTCGATTAGGTTAGTCAAGGTCTTGTCCTGCCATTTTGTATATCCTAAAGATTAGTAATTTCTCAGCCTCTCTGACCAACCAGTTCTGTAGTTTGATCCCCCTCCTTGTGAAGGCCTTTCTTCTTCTATTTTATTAGAATTTCATTTGCTGCAACTTGTGCTTTTTCCATCTGCGGCTTTTGCTGTGTATCTCTGAGATGAGTTGTTTTCTGTCATTTCTATAATTATCGCTTAGCTAGTTGAGGATAACAACAAGGACACTGTGATAGACTGCCAGAAACTCCCTAGATTTGTGGTAAATTAGAGTCTTTGCTCTCTCCTCATCTTTTGAGTCAGCCATCTCACTGTCAGATTGGTCAGACACTTCCTCTCCTGTGAATACAAATGACTTCCAGGGTACTTCACTTGGTTGCTGTGACCTTTGGAAGAAGAGACTTGTATCACAGTGACATTAGTAAACTTCCTTAGCACCCTTGGATATATCCCATCTTGTCTCTGGAGACTCGGAAATGTCCAGTTCTGCTCATCTGGTCCCTGACCCAGTCATCTGCTGCTGTGTGCAGTACTTCAGTCCCACAGACACCACCATGATGCTCAGGAACTCTGGTGGGCCATGGAGCAAGTCTTGATGATGAAAAACAAGGCAAAGAAAGAACTGAATAATATTTAAGCTTTTCTGTGGCCTTTGCCTTTTACCTGTCATTTGTTGCTTGGTCTCATGCCTTATTCACCAGAGACCCCTGCATTTACTTTGTTCAGTTTTGGTGCTGGCATAGTTAGAGAAACTTGTCTTCTTCCAGCTGCAGCTCTTCCCCTTCACTTCCACTTGTGCTCATATGGGTGGTGTTTCTGTATTGTTCTTAAGTAGACTGTTCTCACTTCCACTTTACATGCACTTTCTGACATTCTGGTGGTTTTCCTCATTTTCCTTTGAGATGTTGTATTTGCTGCATTTGTATTTGCAGAGGGAATTTATCATGAGGCTTTTTGCATGCCCTGTTTTTTTACTTGATGACTGCTGCTGAAATTTCATCTGCATTCAGTTGGAGAAATACCTATCTTTGAACAAATGGTTCAGTAACCTGAAGTCTCTTCTCATGAGTAATTGACTGTGTTCCATAAATGAATTGCAGCTCCTGCTAACTCATGTGGGAATGTGATACTAGAAGTATATTCTGAAATGTGAGAGCTACACTGCAGTCCAAACCCATATAATAATTATCAATTTATATAGAAGAATGTACAGTAAAATGAGATTATCTTTTTCTGATTTTTAGAGTGGTTGTTTCTGTTTAGTCTATTCATAAAATGGACAAAGGCAATTGTTAAGTAAGTCTTCTTGTTCAAACCTTATGAGTGGCATTCAGGTGTTTCAAGTGTGTATTTAAGCAGTTTCCCTTCTCTTTTTTTTTTTCAGTATTGGAGACATTCCATTAAAAAATAGGCATGTCTGAATACCATTTCAGCTACCTGTTTTGTAGCTTTTTTTTTAAAGAATCAGTCAATCATTCTGTGATGAGTAAATTTATTTTTAGCAGCAATTCAGATATTTAGAAAGATTGCTGTTAATATCCTTATTATAGTGGCTTTATTAGCAAATGTATATTTAATTTTATTTCACTGAAAGAAATTTATAAAATGTTCTGTTCATGAAGAGTTATTTTATGACAATAAAATGCAGAAAGCTTAATTACTGCAATCTGTAGATGTAATGGATATGTATTTAGCACAGTTCAGGGCTCACTAACCAGTTTAATGGGCTGATCACAATTTTCTCATATTGTTATTGTGTTTGCAGCACTTATCATGTACAATAATTGTGTATTTACATTTTGTGTGATGTATGACGAATTACAGAGCGATTTTTTTGTCGATGTCTTAAATTGGGCAACTGCAGTGGTTTTTAAATTAGGTGCGTAACTGCATCCAAAGCCATTTAATCATGCTCTTCCTAAAAAGAACACTTTTCCTGATATTGTCTTATGAGATGATGACTTGTCTGAAAAGGCAAATTGCTCTGTTGGTGTAAAGCAGTTTAGAAGGCACACATCATAGCTTTCAAATGGTTTGATTTAATAGTTTACAGACATGTAGGATGTTCAGTGACAGTTCCAAGCTTTATGAGGTGAAGGAAAATGAGTTTTAAACTCTGATGACTTCCTGTTCAACAAAGTAAAATTTTAGCTTTGATCCTCAGGGATGGAATATGTATGATGACTCACTTGTGGTTCAGAATATGACGGTTTTAGTAACTTGTTGAATGGTGTTACATGTTGGGAAGTTTGTAGGAATAAGTGAAACAACTTTTGTACTATATTCACAGTTCAAGTAATTTATGCTTTAATGGTTAACCTTACCCTCATAATCAGTCCAAACTGAAAAATATAATATTTTTTAATTAAAAGCAGATATATGGTATTTCAAAGCTTTTAAAATACATGTTCTTTCTGTAATCTACTTAAAGCACAGGTGTGTTAGACTAATTATCAAAATCCCTTCCTGATGATCTTTCAGGGATAAAGGAACAAAACATAGTCTCAGTGTAGAAAATTGCATTTGACATGTAACAAGAGCAAAGGAAGAATTTCAATATGCTGTTTCATTCTTCAGCTTCTGGTTGAACCCAAGGTGTAATTATTTGTGTGCAGGTCAAAAGCCTCTTGTACTAGGTTTTTTTTTGATGTACCACAAAAATATATTTTTTGGAAAGTTAATTTTAGAGATGAAATAACAAACTGTTGACCATAATCTTACTGTTCAGTCTCCTGGTCAGGGACTTCTGAATTAGGAGGTGAATAAATGAATGACAAAATACTGATTTCTGCTGCTATGGAATTCCAGTAGGTGTTTCTGTACTTTTAGTCCTGTCACTTCTGAAAAGCTGTCCTTTTTCAATTCAATTTCATCTGTGAGTTATACAAATAGTTTTAGAAATTACATTCAGACTTACAAAATACACTACAGCAAGGATAATAATGACCAGAAGAAAAATTTTGGACAGATAGAGAATGCAAATAACATACAGCTATCTAAAATATCCTCTCAGTTGTTGATTTTCTATATGAACTATTTTTATGTTAAGTAGTAGATGAATATGTGCAATGTATCTGTTAAAAATCTTAAATGATTGTGGGGAAAGTAATGATGTGTCAGAATTAAAATTGGGATTTCAGAAATTATGTGTGGCATTGGAAAAAACTGCAGCAAGTTTATCAGAGAATTGAAAACTGGCACTGGACCAGATGCATCAAACTTTTAGACTTCTCAGCACAACTCTGAGTTCTGGATTCTCACAGTTCCTGGCCTGAGCATCGGTGCAAACAGGGTCTCACAGTTGTGTGGCTTGAGCATCCTGACCTACACTGTTCTGCTAAGGGAACACTCCTGTACAACAGCTTCACTGAGCTCTGAGATGAGCAATGACATGCAAGGCTGATACAAGTAAAAATAATGAATTCCTAATCAGAATTGGATATTCTGAATGGAATTTCTGAATTGAAATATTGCAGACCATGAAAGATGCTGGTTCACAGATTTTTTTTTTTTAAATTTTTTTTTTCATTTCTTCTGTTTTTTTCTGGTGAGAGCTAATACCCACCATTATTTGTTTAGGTGTCCTAGCTGCTTGACTTCTCGTTCTAAAGTCTACATGCTTCTTAAATTCTTAATTTAATTCTTAAATACTAAAAATAGTAGAATCTGTAAGATTTCTTAGCTCTGCAGCAGGGGGTTTGGATGAATGTGGTGTCTCAGCCTAAAAATCATATGCCAAAGCTTTGCAGAGGAATGGATTTTGGAGGCCTTAAAGTCCTTAGTTCAGCCCTTCATCAATATATGAATTGCTAGGAGACTAGCAAGGATCTAGCATGCTCATTGAATTGCCATTGAGGGCTTTTGTGTTATTCGAATGTACAAAAACTAGAGTTAAAAGATGCAAGATAATCTTCATATCCAAAACCAAGAGAGAATTGCTAAAAGCTGTCCACAGACTCTCTGTTTCAAAATGCATATATTTCAAATCAAAGGGATTTTCAAAATGTTCCCTAATGAAGTGTCAACAGAAGCTAAAAGTTTGAAGAGGTGTTTGACATGCAGGAGGGTATTGGAGCATTTAGAAGCATGCAGATGGATGACATTTTATCATCAAATTGTGTTGCTGCAGATTTTACTGAATAGGAAAATGCACTTTGTATAGCTTTGTTCTGGGATATTTAGTATCTCCTGTTAACGTATGCATCACTATGCCCACAGTTATGTTGAGCTTGCCCTTTTAAGTTTCCATTTCCATTTGCTTTAATAATAAAATAACTGGAAAGCCCCCAGTGCTGACAAATTCTATGACACATACAGAATGCAAGCATGAAAGGTTATCATACCAGTAGGTACATGGGTTTTTTACATAAATATGTCAAGATTGTACTAGGGGCATGATATATTTAAGTATGACGTTAGCATGTGTTATTTTTGTCTTGACTGAGAGAGCAAAGCTTTGGAGCATATTGCTATATCTCAGCTTCAGAAATGAAAGTGAAACACTTAGATGGACACAATTCTCTGTGTCGTAAAGAGTGAACCTTTAATTAAAGTTTTTGAGGAAACTTTCTGAGGGACTGCTCAGGAGGGAAAAGAAATTATATTCAGGATTTGTTGCCATATTTTCAGTTTTCCAGTTGGAATTTCCTTGTTTAACACTTGAGAACTTTTATGTCTTTTGTGGTCTAAAAAGTTCACATTTTGAAGCAGTCTGTCAGTTTAACTGTGGTGCTGTTGAGGGTGAAAAGTTGTAAAGCTTCAATTCAGCAAATTGCTAAGGCAAGTGATTGTTTTGAATAAAAGGTACCAAGTGATTTCCTGGAGATGTAGATCTATGCATCTCTAACATCTCATGTCAAACACTGATGTACTTTGCAAATGCAAGGGTAATAGCTCTTAACAAGTGCAAACATGATGTTACATTTCTCTGTGTAGTATTCACTAATTTGCTTTGAACATAAGCCATTGTTTGTTTATGAAGGTCAATAAAAACTATAATTTCATCTTGGCACAAAGAGTTTCAGAAAGCCAGAAGGAGCTCTGTACAAACTTAATCGGTAATGCTATCTCAAAGTGACTCAAATATGTGTATATGCATAATGTGTGTATATATTATATATTTGTTGCAGCTGTGATTTTCTAAATTTGGAAAGACAGATGCATGTAGACAAAGTACATTTTCTAATGTTTCAATGGCATGGGTGTTTCAAAACTGATTTTGAAAAGTACACTACAAGTTAAGTAATCTCCTGTTTAAATTCAATAAATTAAAGAAACACTTATTATTCACTCTGTTTTAACTTTTTTCTATCTGAAACTATTACAACGGTATGATGAAATAAGAATATATATGAGTTGAGGTGTTTGACAGAATAGTGTCTGTGACACTGCTTCTGGTTGCAGTGCTGTGTGTGAAGAGAGATTGCTGTGTTGTTCAGTTTCTTGTCTAAAGAAGTCAGATTGTTGCAAGAAAACACTGTGGGTATATGATAATGTATGAGGAAGGAAAACCACAAAGAATAGTTTGAGTGGACATTACCTCTCTCTGAATGCTTTAAGATATTCGGAGGAGGACATGAGATTCCTTGGAAAGCTTGCAAGCACACCTCCTACTAAAACAAGTAGCTCAAAGCTTCATCCAGCCTGGCTTTGGACACTTTCAGTGGTAGGGCATTGACAACTTCCATGGGCAACCTGTTCCAGTACCTCACCACCCTTGCTGTAAAAAAAAAAATTCTTCCTTATACAAATCTACTGTCTTTTTGTTTAAAGCCATTAACTCTTGTTCTATTGCAGTGGGCCCTACTAAATCTCTCTCTCTTATAATCCCCATTGAAGTATTGAAAGGCCACAGTAAAGTCACCCTGAAGCCTTTCAACCCCAACTTTCTCAGCCTTTCCTCATAAGAAGGGTTCTCCAGCCCTTGGATCATTCCTGTGTCCCTTCTCTAGACTCACTCCAGCAGGTCCATGTCCTTCCTGTGCTGGGACCCCAGAGCTGGATGCAGTGTTCCAGGTGGGGTCTCACCAGAGCAGAGCAGAGGGACAGAATCCCCTCCCTGGCCCTGCTGCCCACAATGCTTTGGATGCAGCCCAGGACACTTTTGGCTTTCTGGTCTGGGAGTGCTCATGGCTGGGTCATGTCCAGCCTCTCACCCACCAGCACCCTCAGGTCGTTCTCCCCAGGGCTGCTCTTGATCTGTTCATCCCCCAGCCTGTGCTGATACTGGGGGTCTCCACAGCCCAGTTGCAGCACCTTGATCTTGTTAAATGTCATGATATTCCCATGGGTCCAATTTTTGAGCTTGTCCAGGTCCCTGTGGATGGCATCCTATCCTTCAGGTGTGTCAACTGCACCACTCAGCTTAGGTCATCTGCATATTTGCTGAGGGTGCACTCAGTCCTGATGTCTGTGTCATTGATGAAGATAATAAATAGCACTGGTCCTAATACAGACCCCCTGAGGGACATCACTTGTCACTAATGTCCGTCTGGACACTGAACTGTTAACCAGCGTCCTCAGGATGTGACTGTCCAACTAATTCCTCATCCAGCAACAGTCCACCTATCAAATCTATCTCTCCAGTTTAGAGAGAAGGATGTTAAAGGGGAGTGTGTCAAATTCTTTACAGAAGTCCAGATAAATGATAGCTGTAGCCCTTTCCTTGTCCAGTGATGGAGTCATTCCATCAAGGCCACTGGGTTGGTCAGGCAGGACTTGCCTTTGATGAAGCTGTGCTGGCTGTCTCGAATCACCACCCTGTCCCACACGTGCTTCAGAGCTTTTAGGAGGATCTGTTCCATGACCTTCCTAGGCATAGAAATGAGGCTTTTGAGTCAGTAGTTCCCAGATAGGTACATTGTTTCCCCTTTTCCCGTCCACTGGGGAATTCACCTGACTGACATGACTTTTCGAATATGATGGAGGGTGGTTTGGCAGCTACAGAATTAGAGGATTACAGAATATTCTGAGTTGGAAGGGACTCACTAGGATTGTCAAGCCCAACTCTTAAGTGAATGGCCCATATGAGGATTGAACCCACAATCTTGGTGTTATTAGCACCAGGCTCTGACCAACTGATTTCATCTCAGGGTCTCATCAGCCAATTGCCTCAGGTCTCTGTAATGCATCTCATAAGGTTCCACAGATGTTCAGGTTCCTCAGGTGGTCATGAACCTGATCTCTTACAGTGGAGGAACTTCGGCCCCCAGTCCCTGTCTTGTGATCTGTCTACTTTAGAGGTGTGGGAGGAGAGGCTGCCACTGATGACTGAAGCAAAAAAATTGAGTCTTCACATACTATTTATAGATTTATCTGCTGCCTCCCAATGACATTTATTTGTTTCTGTTCAGGCCTGAGGAGTACTTTCCTTGTATTGAGAGGCTGAAGTCAGGCTCCAAGGCAGAAATTGCAGGCTTTTTCCTGTGCTCTTGGTTCCCCTTTTGCAATGCCCACCATATTACAGCATATGGATGGATGCAGCGCACCCCAGCAGAGATTCACAGCTCACTGGGACTGTATGGAAGGAAGATGCAGCTCAGGACTTTTTTAGGAAACTATACTTCAACAGGAGTCAAAATTGGAGAATAAATGGGGATTTGGGAGTAGTTACATTTGTTTTTTTCGGTGGAGAAAATTGGTAAGTGATCCTGGAACTTAAAGGACAAGGCTTTAAGGAACCAGTAGCTAAGGGAGAGAAAAGCCTGTTAAAGAGCCGTAACACTGAGGAGGGGACTAGGGCTAGCAAACAAATGGGAAAAAGGACAGGGCACAGAGTGTGCAAATGGACAGATGGTACATCAAAAACCTTTGGGTGGGAATATACCAGAGATGATTGTGTCTGCTAAAACACAGTCCCTTACAGACTTTGGAAAGGAGCTAGTGTTTTTTAAAGGCTTATGAATGCTGGAAGAGGGGAGTCACTTCAAAATTTATTTGTTTAAAGTATTATTTAAGCTATCTTAATTTCAGAGTGGACACAAATCATTCTGTTAGAATGGACTTAACTTGCTTTATTTAATTAATTTTGAATTTCCTTACTTCAGTATAAATCAGTCTGATATTTTAAAATGCTCCCATACAGTCATCCTACAAGTTATATTACCCTTCTGTCATCAGCAGTCCCAACTGCAGTATGTACTGTGCTTTCATGGCATTTGATGTTGCTGTAGGAAAATTTTACTGTTCTCTTTTAGCAGCAGAAAAATCCAGGACTTTGCAGCTGAAGATGATATGCCTTATATGGTTCCTCAAAAAGTCTACCTTATATGGTTCCTCATACAGATCCTGAAAAAACAGGAACAGGGGCAGCGCCTTGAAGATTATACAGATTTATGTAAAATGTATTTTGGCAGAAATCAATTGAAAATTGAAGCACCCAAAAATTAGCTACTTAGATGCAATTTTGCATAAAGGTATACAATACATCTTGTAAAGTTTTAAGCCAGCTCTTCATGCTTTATTTTGTATATTCTTTCATTTCATGGGCATAAATACTGATGCAGTTCATAATGAGAATTTTTTGAAGACTGAAACTTCCCCAAATATGTTGTGTCAATTGCAAATGACACTGCTACCAATGTCAAGCCAAATTTATCTCTGTATTCCAAAGTAAAAATGTTAAGAGTGACTCAAAACAAGGCTTTCTTCTTCATCCCCTCCGTTCCCCTCCCTTCTCTTTTCCTTTCCTTTTCTTTACTCTCCTTTATTTTTTTACACTCCTTTCTTTTTTGAGCAAGTCACATTTTTCCGTGAGTTTCATTCTTAGGTACAGCTGAACTTTTTTGATTTAATTAGGAAAACAACAACCCATGACCAGCCTAGCAATATGAACTGATTGCTGGGCTGTTTATAATACTTACAAAGGGAACAGCTATTTAAAAACTTGAGAGGTTATGCTCAAATAAAAACAACATTTTATATTGGAAAATTTTATACAATAATAATAAAGGTGATATTACCAGCACTACCTGAAATAGTAATATAAATGTATCATATCACTAAGACTCTTTATAAAGTGTTAGCTTTTAGATGGATTTTAACTTTTTTAGCACTTGATTTAAGAAAAATGAGACCTGTAATAATCTGCTTACCCTACTGTTTCATACAAAGGAAATTAATATGGGTGTGAAATGAAAACTGATTGCACAGTAGTATAAAGTGCAAGATTGTTAGACAGTGCAATAAAAAATGAAAAATATAACACTGTAATTCAGAGAATTCACAAAGTTCCATGTTTATGTTTGAATCCTGAATTTATCTTAGGAACATTAGTTTGCACTTGAAGAAGCTAAATTAAATGAACCATCAATTTTATCTCCCTGACCAGAGGAATATGGGTAGTCTGGATAACTTGATATGTAAGTGAGGAAACTGAAAACAAGGAAGACTATTAAGTATAATTCCAACAATAATAGTAGGTACTATGGTATTGTGCGGAAGATACTATCATTTCCTGAAATTGAGGAGATGGGTGAAATACAGTCAGAACTCCCTTTGGTATTCTCTTCACATGGAAGCCTAGAAATATTTTATTAAATATTAATAACAACATAAAAGACCTTTGGTCTTATTTTCATTTTAATTAGGGAGGATATATATGCCATTCACTTTGAAGCCAAATGCTACTCCTTTATATTAACCTGCAGGGGGTACTAGAAAATTGAACCAAGTAGCATTTAGCTGTTTCTCCTCCTGCTAGAGATAATTAACATCTACTCTTGTGCAGACTCTTTTACTATTACCTGATTCCCATATACAGGTTTCATACTCACTTCCGGAGTCTGAGCAGTAGGGTGTGAAATGCTGCCTCAGCCCGTTTCTTACAGATCAGCAGAACTCAAAAAAGTTGTTAACCTTCAACTGTAACCTGCTAAATTTAGAAGGGAAATTTAATCTCATAATGAAATCAGATTGGAGAGACAAAATGGACAATAGTTCCAGGAGGGAAACAAAGCTGTGTAAAATGCACTGAACCTGTTCCATTTTGTGGTGAATGATAAAGACAACTGAAGAGCCTAAGAACGATAGCTGATATGGCAGAAGAGAGTAGGAAATCTTTTGACACATAAAGCTGAAGCAGGAATTAGTAAGAAGCAAGTGAAATAAAATGGTAAGAAATTGATTGTATGAAGTCTATGGGTTTCTAGACTTTTGGCTAGCTGTTTATACAACCTTTCTACCTCATACATAGATTTTCCACATCACATCTAAAACCTGAGAATTGTCTTAAATGGGGTCTTGGAGCTGTTGATGTAGCAGCTGTTGATTCCGGGGCCTCAACTGGGGGAACCTTGAAGAGCTGCCAGGCTTCTTGGCCAGCTTTTTCCTTTGGCTAATGGCCTTGGGCATTCACTTTTGCCAGAGCTTGGTATACTTTAGCCAACTATCCAGGTAGCCTAATGCTTATTTTTTCTTAAACCTAACATATTTGGCTTGGTCATTCCACTGCAGAGCTGTTCTCTCGCTGGTCCTTCAGTGTGGGACTGGACAGTCATCTTGGCTAAGCTTTCTCAGAGTGAAGAGTTGGTGAACTTAAATGAGTTATGCACATTAACCAATAGGAAGCAGAGCTGCTTTGAGAGGAAACCCGCCTGCGTTCTGCTCAATGAAAACAAGTATGTTTAAATACTCCACTTACTGATGAATGCACGTTCTTCTAATGATTATCAGAGAAACTGTAACAAGTTTGACTGTCACTATAATGCCTTTTGGCTGAAATGATCTCCTTTGTACATAAGCATTATGAAACACGATACATTTTTTCACTGATCCCCTCCTTCATAAAATACATGATTCTTCTTTGATCATCTAATACTCAGTATTTTGTATATTTTGTTTCCCACTTATGTAAAATTAACATCATTCCCTATTTCCTTTATGATTTTTAGCCTAGTTCTGGGGACACAATTATTCATTTCTCCATATAAAAGTACTTGAATGGAATAATGTTTCGTCTTACAGGAATGTTACGAAAATAGATTTCGGTAGTATCTATGAGGAAACGGTGTAGTGGTGATCATAAAAGGTTTACTTTTTCCAAAACTCCTATGGAGTGAAGGAGTATAAATAGCTTTGTTTTGTCAATGAGGTGAAAATCAAGCAAACAACAGCTTCCTTCATCTCCTAATTGTCCTGACTTTTTAGACAAAGTGTTAAGTGATCAACAAAAATATTAATCTCTCGTTTTCTAAATAAACTCACATTAGTCTGTTTGTGATGCACTGACATACTTTCCTGTGTAGTTTGTAAATTGAAACAGGTGTAATCAGATTTGTAAATTTAAAACTTCCACATCTGCTGTTCCTATCATCTTAGGTTCCACCCCTCTGTTGTTAGAAAAGCCAATTTAGCCTGTTACATGGTGGTTACCGGACTTGGATTAGTAATGACCACAGAGGTTGCAAAACAGCTTCTGATGTATTTCACTTCCCTTGTTCACAGATATGTATATAATGTATTAGAGCAAACTGAAAATATTAAACTTATTTTATACTGCTAGAGGAGTTTGGTTTGAATTTGAAAATTATAACATGCAATCAAAAGAAACCCATTTCTTTGCATGTAGAGAGCTGTAGGAGTACGAGTTGTTACTAAGGGGGGGGAACAGGTAGGAAACAAGCTTTTGTTAGTGCATACAAGTTTTTAGTACCTTTTTGTTTCAATAAATACATTAAAATAACAACCCTCCTAACTACTCATTTATGAATATTACAAGTGGACATTTTCTGTGTATGAGAAGTATTACTACTCAAGAGTTTTGAGAAATAGAAGATAGAAAATATTAGGCTAAACTTTTGTTTTTACTAAATAATAAATTACTTAAGGGTTTTGAGGAACGTAAGATCAAAAGTGATAGTCCTTTGTTTCTACTACAGAGAATAAACAAAACCACCTGATAAAGCTTAAAAGATAATCAAACGTATTTGTTTCAGAGGTACAGTAACTGAATTTAGGATACTCATACAAAATACAGTTATTCATAATTTATCCTGTAACATATAAAATGCAATTGTTCAAAAATATTTGAATTGTATTGTATGGTTGCCATCATGGCATTATAGAATTCAGAAGAGTACTTGGAAAACACAGCTAAGCCATCTCCTAATCTCTCAGTTAGGATAATGTAAAGATAGAATGAAATATCTGGCGTCTCTGATATTGAAGCACATCTTTCTAGTTTGTTTTGGCCCCATTTTCAGCTGCCACAGGGTTGATGATTATGAAGTAAGTCACGTCAATGTATCAGGCCAATGTAAGACAAAACACAAAATTTGGTCTACTTATGGTCAACGTTAAGTTTGAAGGAAATGAAAAATATATCTTTTTTATCAATACGAATCGTGTAACTCTATTTTTAATTGAGTAGTTTACTTATTTGGAGATCTGTCATTACCGAATAAGAGTACAGAATCTAATTATTTCCATTTCATATTCATTTATGACTGTATTATATGAGAAAGAAAAATAGTTTCTGAACTCATAACGAATTCACTCTATGTCTGGCATTTTTCTTCAGCATCCAGAAAATTCAACAAATGAAATGGCAGTTGCGTAGTCTGCCTCAGAAAAACAGCTGCACAAGTTAGTTCACCACAAAACAAGCTGAACAAAATGATTTGTGGAGTACTGTTTCCTTAATTATTTCACAGAACCTTTCTGGCTCTGGAGATTTGTTTGATCCAACTATTGCAAGTATGTGAATTCCAGAAATAGTAGATTCCTGTTCTTCCTTCTTTACCTCTGTTTTTCATCATGAAAATAAAAGCTGTGAATCCATTGTAACTTTATGCTAACAACTCTATATAATGTTCTTTATATTTTAATAAGAAATTGAGATCTGGGAAGCCAGTGTTAATCAGATGACTGAATTAATCTAAATTTTCTCTTGACTAATTCTAAGCTAATTCTTGCTCTGGCAGTTTTGTGAAACTGTAAAGCAAACTGGAACAGAGTGCAATGAACTTGACATAGACATGAGTGTTTTAAGAACTCAGTTTCTCAGAAGCCTACCCTGGTGCATATTTTGACATTATGTTGCATCTGAGCATCAAGAAATATGAATCACTGCACTGAAACTTGATTTACCTCAACTAAAAGGATGAAGGAAGTTGGTTTAATTTTGACCTTTTAGTTCAATATGCTAATATCAAGAGTACCTAACAGAAGGAATTTCTTAGTTCATTATGAATAGAGTGAAATTCTCCTCTTATCCTGGGCCATATGAGGTCCTCATAGGTTCTTGGGTTCCTTGATTATGCAGAATGATGAAACATTTATTGGCCAGAGAGCCAATAGGATGGTCCTAAGAGTTTTTTCTAGACATTTCTAGAAAACAGCCGATGTAAAGGAAGCCCTTATTTGCCCAGTTTCTGGGAAAAAAATAGAGTGATAACCTTGCTCAAAAAGAAGGCATTTAGGTGCTTTACACCAGTGTCACTTGAAACTTTGCTTCCAATTACAGTCATTTGTTCTAACTCCCTGCAATTGCAGGCTCACTCCCTACCCTCAATTTCCCAGTGTTTTTTCTTTAAAAATGTCTTTCCCATACCTTCCTTTATGTGTGCCTTGGGCATCAGCTGTATGTAGTCTATATTTGCAGAAAACATTTCTTAATTTTTCATGGGAAAGTACTTGTTTCTTTCACATTCAGCATGTTTGCAAGAAACCATCATTGCTGTCATATTTAGGGAGCTAAAATAACCTAAGCTGGAGTGTTGTGAGGGATCATGATTGTGTTTGGTCAAATAAAGAGGGTAAGGTTGTCTGGGATTCAAACTTAGCAGCCTGAGCTCACAGCTGCACCTGGCCGTCTGTTCTGTTCTGAACCAGTAAGGAGAGGTTGTACTTATTTCCAGGGTCAGGGAGTTATCTGTGCAAAACAATTAAAATTGCTTCTGTTCAAGATACTCCACGCATTCAGTGTGAGTACTGTGTGAGATCACTGTTGCATTAATGGTCTAAATTTTATTGGTTATATTTTATCTGTTCAAACAACCAGGGTTTTCTTTCACGCAAATTCTCACTGGTGTGAAATAGTATATGGCTTGAGTACAAGCAACAGAGAACAGAGAGATAAATTTACTTTAATAAGTCTTTTTCAGGTGTAGGTAGGACTGTTAAAATTCTGAGGATTCAGTTCAATGGCTGAACTTAATTATCAACCAAAATCAAGTTGTAAAACTAAAATGTTTTGTTTCAGATTCAAATTTTTTTTTTTTTTGTTTCACCAGAAATGTTGTTTTAGAATCTTAAAAACATCTAAGGAAATAGAGATGAATGACAAGGAGACAGATGAGAGAAACTGAGATAGCAAAGTAGACTGTCTCAAATCATATTTATGTTTTGTAATATAAAAAGGCATAAGGGCCATGCTAACGCATTGTGAGCTTATCTTGCTGTTGGTATTCTACCAGATATCTCCACAGAACACCTACAGCTGTCTGTGTGATCTTCAATTACATGTACATGGTAAGATACAACCCTGTTTGACTAGGATTAAAAATGGAGGTGTGATAAATGCTTTCAGTTTCTGAGCTGTTTCAGTGGTCTACTTCCAAGAAGAATGAATGTTACAACAGAGTCTGGATAGGGAAGAAGGCTAGCAGTAACTAGGGTGAAACACATCCCAGGCTTGAAATGAAACAGAAGTAGTAAGTCTGTTAAAAAATACCATTTTATCTGAGAAAGAAAGAGAAAAGAGTCTGAGGCCAAGAAGGTGATATGGGTTCATGCTTGCTCATCAAATTTCTGGCCTGGCAGGCAAATGGACTTTTAAAAGGCTTGTCATTCAGCATTTTTTCTTAAAGATTCCATGATTCTCTTCAGATTTCAAGAGTAAAGTGTCCTTTATTTAAAGAATTTTTTTTTTNAAAGTGTCTTTTCTTTTAATAATTTTTTTTTTTTTTTTTTTTTTTAGTTTCTTGCTCAAATGCCATGTGTTCTTGAAGGACTTAGGCAGTAATAGAGCTTTTGATGTCTCCAGGCTCCAGTAAAATGTTCCTAACCTGTTGAGGATTTGGGGGAGCACTAACACTGAATCTTTAGTAAAGCAGATGGATTGCTGCCAGAGAAGGGTCAAAGGATCTGCATGTAGGAGTGCCCTAAGAGATCCAGAAACTAGGAGCAGCAGCTGGGCTGTAGCCACAAGTAGAAGCACAAAGTATTCAGCAGTGGGCTCTGGTCACTTCAGAATAGTCCTGCCTGAAGAGCAGGATGAGGCCAGCTAGTGAGAAGTGAGTGATGCTCCCTATCTTGTTGAACCTTAGTGATAGTTATACAAACGATTCTTAATGACTTCTGTTAATTAAAATATATTTGTAATTTTTTTAGTAAGTGCAGTGTAGGGCCCCACAGATGCATGGCAGCTATTCTAGCTCTTGGCTGTTGATGCAGGTTCATTTCTTCATTACCTCATGCTTGTATAGCCCCTAATGTCTCTCTTCCTGGAATCTGGATGTAGGATGTAAGGGAAACAAAATTACTGTCTAATTTCTTTGATCCTTAAAACTGTAAAGGTCCACGAAATCCAACTCGTATGTGCCTGATTAGATGACAGAAGAATATAATTAGCACTAGTTTATTTATGGAGAAAGACTTGCCATTGCATACAGCCATGTTGCATTGCATGCTAAAAACAGTGACTTCTGTCCTGTATTGCTATGTCACAGCAGCAGCCAAGAGGAGCATAAAAGGTGTTTTCTTAATGTACTTCATTTCCTTACTGTTGTAACTGTCTGACAGCTGAAGACTGGGAATAATCACTTATTTAGTCTCTTTGTTGATTTCCTTTCACAAATTGATTTCTAGGTTTTTTTTCAAGCATGAAAAAATGCCAAGAAAGTGATGCAAGAGCTGTAGATAAGGAAAAATGTCTGAGTAGTCCCAGACAATAAAGTGTTAAAATACCAGTTTGTGCTTATTGGGTCCAGTGTTGCACAGGAACTGGCTTTAAACTGAAATGTTTATACTAATGTATCTCAAGTTCCAATTTATGGAAGAGTTTCATTTTTGCATTGCATGTTACTATATTGCGTGCCAGCATTGAAGGATTTGGCCCTTTTTTTCCCCCCAAATGGTTGTAGACATTATGTTATAGCCTAAGTACTAGGCTAGGTGCAGTGTAGCTGTAGTGTATGCTTTCTCAGCTGGGAGGACATTTTACTTCAGATGAAAAATAATGCTTTGTATGTTCATTTTGCATATATTTTTCAGTAGAGAGAGTGCTCTGCCTTCTTGGGATTTGGTAGCTGAACCAGGTGAGATTGTATCTTCCTACTGTCTTGTTGGGTTTGCCGTTTTCCCTGAGCTCCCATCATATTAGCTGCCAATTCTCCTTTCTTTAGTGCTGCTCAAGTCACAGAATTTCAGGGATGAGTAATTTCAGACATAAATTCTTAAAAACCCATTACTCTGGAAAAGTTGAAAGCAGATTAATTTGATAGTAGTCAGGATGGGAGAAAGAATAGGGTTAAGGAATAGGAATTGTTTTGGGGGGTTTAGAAGATTTCTTTGCTGTGTGGAAGAATAAAATGGTAGATTTCCATAAGGAGAGCACTGAAGTGAGGAAAACATTCAAGTCACTTGCTTTTAAGCAATGAAGACTTCAGATTTATTAGTCTGTTTTTTGCTTTGCTTGTTTTGTCATTTCAATTCTATCCACTGAAAACTATAGTAATTGACCCAATTTCAGACTGTGATCTCATTAAAAATATAAGTAAAAATATAGGATACTACCATGGTAATTAATTTTTTTTTTTTACTTGCCCTAGGTAATGACAAAAGTTTTTCTCATGTCTGTTTTTTTCTTGTCTTGATTTTCACATTAAATGAAGTTTAGCTGTCATAGTCAATTTAAAAGTGTAAGAATATGGACTAGTAAAATTATTTCTTTAAAATGCAAGTTAAATAAAAGTTCTCACTTAATATTACACATAAGTCCCACGTGATTTGTGAAGTGTGATCATACAATGCAGTACTGGTCTAAACCTCCTACCTGTTATTACAGCTGAGTAATGATTTCATAAATGTGTGGGTGTAATTTTGAAACTGGAAAATGCCGTCTTGTGGGCCATTAATATCTATCTACAGCAAGACTTATGTTTTAATGTGTATCTGCTTCTGAATTTCGTTTAAGGTGACTTATTGCATCCTCAAATAAAATACCAAGTTCCTATGTGGAGTAATAGGAAGATACGTGGTCTTACTGAATATCTCTGTGTGCTCATGCTTGTTGCACTTGTGTACACTTAAGTAAAAGTTAATAAGTAGGTTGACAATCTTTGGCATTTCTGGGATTTTTTTGGCAAATAATTTCAGTTTAAAACCAAATAAGACATATTGTCAATAGCATTAGAAACACCACAAGTCCTGGGAGTCTGTGGGGGGGTAATGCAGATCTGTGCTTCTCAAATGGTGTTTTGTCTGACACTGGAGTTGTTTGTACCATGTTTGTGAGTGAAATGTGGGGTGAGCTCCTTACACCAGATGCAGAATCCCTTTTGAAGTGGAGTCCATTTTATAAACTTTGGATTCCAGATGCATTTCTTTGGTTCCATCCATTTCACGTATGCAGCCATCTGCTAGGAAACCATCTTCTATTTTCTCAATCTTCAAGACAATTACTTATTTTGAAAATAAATTAGTTTTTCTAAACTACATGACCATTTCATCTTTCAGTACAATATCTGTAATTATTTAACTGCTAGTGAATTCTTAAAGTGTATTTACACTTCCTCTCATGCATCTTAAGCATTCGTACATCTTCAAGCCAAGTACTACATTCTTCTGATTCAAGCTGTCACCTTCAAGCCACCCACGCATGGCAGTTTGGTATAGGCATTTTTCAGATAGGTTTTTAAATAAACCAATCCACAGATGCAGGTGAATAGAACGGATTGTAAAAGTTAAGTACTGATTTGCAAATTAAGTGGGCTGTTTTGAAGATGGGGTTTGCCACAGCCGGGCTGGCACAAATAGCAAGTTGTCCTGCTTCTTGGACCTCAGCTAAGGAGATTGTGTCTGGCATGCCTGTGGGGCTTTCTTTGGCTTCACTGACAAGCCAGACTTCTATAAGCCCTTGGGTAACCTACTATAAAATTTTGTTCAAAAAACTTCTTTTCTCAGTCATTACCATCCCTGGGGCAGCCTCTGAGTCAGCCTCAGGCCACTGTCTCAGGCTTTCCTCAAATCTCCAGTGTTTTTCCAAACAATGACTTACATGGCCATATATGAGAGTGGTCTTACCTGCTGCCTGCTCTTTGTCATCTCAGTGCTTTTTTTCCTCTTGCAGAGATAATGTTTTCTTTTCTTCTCTGTCACGTTTTCACCCTGTTATCTTTTTGCATCTGTATTGGTGTCTTTCCTGGTCTAAGCTGGTTTTGTTTGTTAGTCGGTTCTCTGGTTTGTGCTGGGGAAGGGCTCTTCATGTTTTCTTCTGAGACGAAATTGGGGATGCCTGAGCCCATAAAGATTTATACCTTGATTTAAGTTAACTAAAACATGTACAACTTCTTAGGATCAAGGCCTAATCTTGGAAATAAGCTGTTGGAAAATTGGTCTTAAGTATTATGTAGGTAGAGTGTTTAGACATTTAGCATGTTTTATATTTTGAAAATTGCTTAACTTAGCAACAGATGGCAGGTACTTTAAAAGTGGAAGCTATGTTTGTTACAGAGACTTCTGAAATACATAACATGACTGAAAAGTGTTATACTAAAGTAATAATTTTATCCATATTGGTTTTTTTTATGGACTTATATTGTTGAGGATTCATTATTATGAACAGCAGCTTTCTGCACTCTGTGTTTTTATGAGTTTCAATGGAAGAGTGAAAAATCTACTTAAGAGTTCTCTGCAAAAAAATCACAAGCATATTTGAATAATTAGAAGGTTTGTGGATGACAGGCTTTGGTTTCACCACTGATTATTAATAAAATGGAAGACGTGCACAATACTCTTTAAAAGAAGAAAGCTAGAAACCTGTTAAATTGGTTAAATTAATCCAATGTGAATCAAATAAAGGATGGGATAGGATAGGATAGGATAGGATGGNGGTTTTTACTTGACTTAATAAACAGGATTATTACTGAATTAAAGTTTGGATTTTTTTTGTCAGAACACGATTTTTTCCAATATTTTTTGACAGTGCCGTCAGCTGTGAGAAACTACTGACTGTAGATATTCTCTGCCAGAATGATGAATCTATTTCCAGTAAGCTAGTTGCTCCATCTTGTTGGATATACTCTTGGGCATTTATCACATAATTCCCTTAATTCAAGCCAGTTGTTTACATATTTTGTAATTGATGAATTACTGACAGTAAATAAATATTCATGCAAAATCAACTATTTGTTAAATTAAAAAAAAATCTGTTTAACAGTTTTTGTGCCAGAAATTAGCAGTCTTTTGTTAGCTGTGTCTTTTCACTGTAAGCAAACTTTAAATATCAATTAGTGTAATCTAAAAATGCTATTTACAATTATTACAACATTGACTATATACCATTTCAGGTAACACATTACCATTGCAACTGTATGTTAAATACTTTTATCAACACAGTGAGTAATACCAGATCACTAGTCCTTGAAATAACATGTCATTAAATTTGTGAAGATGAAACAACTACTCTCCCATCAAATTCTGCACTACATTTAGATGAAATGCCTTGGTTAAGTAACGTCTTTGAAGACTGGGTGTTACTTCCTTTAGCTCTGATTATAGTTGGCAGACATTATGTGTTCTTTGTGTATTACCAAAACAGAACATTTATCTGCAGTGTACTCCGTCTTTTCTTCATAAATGGATGCAACTTCAGTGTGTTGGATGTTATTTTAGTGTGTTGTTTGTGTTTGATTAATTTGGTCTTACAGCTTCTGTGTGTGCATATATCTTACCCCTACTACTGAATATATGTGATTGATGCAGTGAACTGTTGGCTTCTGTTCTGTAAATATTAATCAAAGACTATGCTCCTCTGCTTAATGGCTTTTCAGTGTGGGAGGCAGGCAAACAACTATAGTCTGCTTTTTTTTGCTCTTTAATTATTATTGTGTAAGACACTGGCAGGAACAGTTCTTTTAATCTATAAACACTATTTCATGCTTAAACATATCCATTGTTTGGTCAAAGTTATGAAATATTGTTGCTCAATGAAACTTTGTTTTCAGCATTTCCTGGTAAAGTAGTAATAGAAGAGATAAAACAGTAAAGGAAGGGATAGATAATTAAGTAAAGAAAAATACTAGGAATACATGCAAGAAAGAAGCAGAAGATGCAGAGTCAGTGAATTCAGCCTCTTATGGTTTCAGGTCTTAATTTAGACAAATAGTTTTCTTTAATCAAAAGCCAAACTGGATTCTAGCTTTTCTAGATTCCATGGCTGTGGTGAAAGGAGTAATTTGTGACTAAAATATTCTTAAGGAGAATAAGGTAGACATTTGCTGTGTTCCAATGTGTGCTTAAAATGTGTGTAAGAATAGATGTTGATTAGTGTGACAGCTTATTTGGATGAGAAATTGAATGTTCAATATTTAAATAAAAAACCCAATAAATGTTTGTTTGTGGTGATGGTACAGCTCAGTATCAGAAGCAGCGAGTTTCTTGAAAACACAGCTCACATTTTTCTGGCATGTAGGTCTGGTATAAATTTGATAGATAACAGCTTTAGTCATTCTCCATGAATGTCACCAGTGAAGCAAGCCAAGGCTGAAGGGAGGGCTTATACTTCGGGTTTGTAGTGTTTTTTGGGTTCTGGTGTGGGGTTACTTTAGTGTATGTTCATCCCTTGCCCCTTTCAGAAAAATGTCTCTAAATTGTGCTGTTAGCAAAATTTTACCCCTAGCATTATCATTGGTTTAGCTTTAGAAAATTAGCAGAATTAGCAGAATTTATTGAATAGGAATTCCTCTTGCTGTTGCCTGTTGCCCTTGACCATTAGGACAGTCTTGCTAAAATCTCTCAAGCACTGTAGGATCATAGAGAATATCACATTATTTGTATTTGCTAATATTTTTGTTCTACAAATTTTATTCTAATTGTTATAATAATTTTTTTCATTCCTCCAGTTTTTGCCTGAATAATATATCTCAGTTTTTGTTATAGATCATCATCTTCTAATATTCTAGAAAGGCATAAGGCAGAAATCCTCCAAACCTTCTGCAATTTGGTATTATATAAAGTGTTCAAAGGCAGATCTGTTTTTATGGAAAGGAATACGGTAGTACTGAAGCTCGTGGTTCAGAAAAAACCAGTAGTTGAAAGCTGAATCATTAAATCATAAAAACTTCTAGTTTGTTTCCCGTCAGTTTATTTATCTCAGAAATGTATTGGAAGTATTTTCAGGAAACACCATGTAGGAGAACTGAATGGCTTGAATAAAATATTGGTGGCTTAGTCCACCATTATGTAGTAGAAATTAATGTATTTTGTTAGTTGAACACACATTTGCACAGTGTTATACCACCTCGCTTTGAACAACTCTATAAATATTCCTCTTGTATATATAATAGAGCATGCTTTTGCAGAAATAACTATTTGGAAAGAAATTTTTGCATACAGACTGTTTGTGTAAATTGAGTATTTGTTTCAGATCCATATCAAAATGGTAGACCTTGTGATTTTCAAAATACTTTCTCCTGGATAAAGGCCATTTCCACTGTTCTAGTTAATAAACATTTGCTTCTGTGTATCTACATCTACCATTTTGATAATGATTTTTCCCACATTCTCATTGTTTGTTAGTTTCAAAATTTAATTGCTAGTCCAGCTAAGCAATCTTCATGTCTGGTTAATGTAGTTACCAGTTATTGACCTTATGAAAATGCTGATAAGTCAAAGAAGTTTTTAATGTGCTAAGGACAGCTAACTGTTAAAAAGTTAGATGACTTTCTCTGCTGATCTGAACCTGCCGTTGTTCTTCCCTAGTTTTTATAATCACGCTTTAAGGTTGCAACAATAATGCAGAAGTAAGATGAGCCAAAACCATGGCTTCTTAAAGACCTTGTCTAGTAGTGGTTTCAGTTTAGTTTACATATAAATATGGTTCCTAAGGCGCAAATTTTAGAATGGACTACAGTTTTGTTAAGGTATATATTCTTTTTAAGTATAGTTCTTTGAAAATGGTGATTTATATCACAAAAATATATAGTGTTAAAATTAAAAGAAAATTTAAGAAGCAGAGGGTTTGGATATGTTAATTACTGTCAGGTAGTTTTTGTTTGGCTTTTGGCTGATATAAGTAAGGTAATTTCTCTTGTAATAGAACAGTATCTCTATTAATAGTACCTCTTTTCAGTTATTCACGTGTCTTTCTGAGAAACAGGGCAATTGATTTCAATTTAGATGTAGTCTGAAAAGCTGAATAAGATATTTGAAAATGCCTTTGTACTACTTGGATTTCTTTATGTTTAAGTAATTGTTTATGGAATTTAAAATGAAAATATGTAAAATGAACAAGGCATCTACGCATCTACATTTGTGGTATAGATACGTGGGAAACTAATTGTTGTGTTTTCTCTTTTTGGAATCTCTAGGGGGGACACAAAGATTACCTCGCACAATTGGAGTGTCATTGGCTAAAGAACTAATCTTCTCTGCACGCATTGTAGATGGTGAGGAAGCAAAATCAATAGGATTGATTAGCCATGTGGTAGAACAGAATGAAGCAGGGGATGCTGCATACAGAAGAGCATTAGCTCTGGCGAAAGAATTCTTACCTCAGGTATAACAAATTACTTTGATTTTGGTTTTTAGTTTTTAACAAATACAAAGACTGAAAAAGAAACAGCTTTATTAAGGAGAACTGTCACAAAATTATGTATCAAAAAGCCATGCTAGTTATGCGGCAAGCAATCAGAAGTTTTCTGTCTTGTATTGAATGGTGTTACTTGGTAATTATTTCATAGTGAAGAAGAAACCTCCATCAGTCCTCATCTTGCCATGGTCTGGTCTGTGTTTTCATTTTGTGTTCTGGCTTTCAACTTTTACACAAGAAAAAAATAATATACAGGTTTTCTTTTTTAGTACAACAGTTATCGTAATAGATTACTTTGTTGCTTTTGAACACCTCAGAAGAGAGGCAAAAGGTCCAAGGCAGAAAATTCCTAGGAGGCAGAAAAATAAAATAATTAGTGAACCACTTTATTGGATCACAAGTGTAATGGCTAAAATTTTTCACTGGAAATATAAAATGTTATAGCTTAGGTATGGCATATAATGGTGGTTATTGAAAGACAAAAATGAAAAGTACAGTAAAAATTCTAACATACAGTGGTTCTGGAAGGTTGATTTATGATTTCAACTTCTTACTGGAACTGCCTCATAAGCATTTGGCTTTTCCCAAATCAGCAGGCCTGAACATCCAGGAGCTGATGCTGATGGATAGGTACAGGACTGAGATGATTCCCAAAGATGTCTTGCTGTTCTGCAGCACATTGGAGGCGAGTGTGGAAATCCCTCTGCTCACTGGGGATCTCAGTCACTCCCAGGAGAGTGTCATTGCTTGACCAGTGTAGGCTTTGCAATAGCGTACTGTAGGTTTGAAGCTTGCATCAGTTAATTTTATTTCATGATCACATATTTTCACGTGTCTCCATTGTGTGATAGTAGGGACATAGGACTGACCTTGCAAAGACCTATAATGATATATCTTAAAGTGGCCATTCTGAGCCTTGTTTTGAAGGAAATTGATAAAGCTTAGCAAATATGGACACACTCAGCACCTTTGAAACATAAACCAAAGACAATAATTAGGTTATTTTGAAAATAGTATACTTTTACTTTTTCTCAATATTCGAACTATCAGTTTGGACGCAAATGTCTACTACAGTGATAAAATCTAGGATATCTGACTTATATACTATAAATCTAGTGAAAGTCCAAAGTCTAGATTGTCCAAATACAAGAATATTGATGTGCAGACTCTTCAGCTGCAAATCTTGCAGGTTTTGATGATATATGAATAAACTTCTGCTCTCATTTTAGGGACCAGTAGCAATGAGAGTTGCAAAACTGGCTATCAATCAGGGAATGGAGGTAAGAATCTTTACTTTCTGTGAGACTAGGCCAGAAGTCAGGTTGGCAACAGTTGTACTGTGGTAAAATTCTTCTTCTAGGACTGGTTTTAGCTTGTCATTGTGTAGTCTTTCGAAGTCTATTTGGTCAAAACTTTCTAAAGAATGAGAATGAAATGTAAATTTTTTTATATCTCAGACTCCTGAGATGCTGATTTCTGTAACAAGGCTTAGTAACCTCAGGCTGCATTCTGCTAATTAAGTAGAAAGTAAACATAAACTACTATGAATAAATTGTGTTTTGGATCTCAGGTGGGAAAAATGATCAAAGTCGTACTCTGTGAAGTCTGTCAAGCTCTCAGTGTTTAGTAACTAATACAGTTAAAGGCCGAAGGGCATATTATTTATTTTTAATAGTTCAATAATGGTTAGCATTAAAATTGTACCTGGAGCCTGATTGTGTGTTTAATTCTGATTGCCACTCCATTTTGTACACTATTGACCTAGCCCTAAAGCTCATTTAAAATCCCATCCAGACATGTGTTTTACTGTAGGTGTACAGATCCTAAGACTGAGTTCAGCAAGTCTGTTCACGTTTAAAGTAAGGCTCTACACCAGTACGCCTTGTAGCTCAATCTGGTGCAAGAGAAAGGGGATCACACCACATGTAGCATCTGAATCCAAGAAGTTGAATTTGTCCTTTTTTCTTAAAAGTCGCAAAAGCCATTAGTGATATAATTAAGTTCAGCAAAGCGTAACACCAGTAAGTGATGGCCTGAGAACCGAACTCAGATGCCACTGCACGAAGAGTACATTTGTTAGGTTTCCACAGCAAATAATGGTGGAATTCGAGATTTATTTCAATACCCAAGGTTCAAAATGTTACAAGCTAAGTTATCTGGCTACAAGATATAGTGGATTGAAAGGTCAAAATAATGGTGTTTATAGAATTAGGGATGGTAGGGTTAGATGGACTCTGAATGATCATCTCTAGTTCAGTCTTGAGGCCCAAGACAGGATCTACTGTATCAAAACCAGTCAAGCCAAATGGTCATACAAGCTGTTGTTACAAAACTTCCATGGCTCAGATTTCATGGCTTCCCTTGACATCTTATCCTATAGCTTATCTCCCCTTGAAAACTGCTTGTGGTGCATAGCAATAATCCTTCCAGTGGTTAAGTGGAAAGCTAGTGAATCTTGCAGCATCTGGTGCTTAAGACAGATGGAGAAATAGTGAGGGCAAAAATCAGCCTTTTCAACCATTCAGAGTGGCTCACAATGAAACTAAATGTGCTAAAAATAGATGATGATGATGCAGGATAGACACTGACTGCTTTTTTTTTTTTTTTCTTTTAAATACTTTTTAACTTGAATTTGTGTTTATTTTGTGGCATGGTATCCTATTCTTGTATTACGTTTTGAAGATACATTGTTTCAGAAAAAAATTTTAAATAATCATGCAGTTCATCTTTTCCACTGTAGTAAATGAAATTATTATAAATGTGCAGGTAGTTAATGGTTTTTACCTAACCAGATGACTCGTAGTAAAGAGCGGATGTTTTTTGAGTATATTGCATGCTAGTTGTATTACCAAATCAGGACTCTTATGCAGAAATACTAACCACTCTCACCACATGCCAGTGTAGCATTTCTGTATTAAAGCAGTGTAGAAGAACTTTGCAGAAGTATTTTAGTATGTGGTATTCAGAAACACAGTATTTCTGTTAGCTGTGAGGAAATAATATATAATAAATTTTTTAAAAAATCTTTTAAAAACCATTGTATTCTTTCCCTCAGGTCGACTTAGTAACAGGTTTAGCAATTGAAGAAGCTTGTTATGCTCAGGTATGTAAATACGATTACATGAAAAAACCACAGGAAACAGGCTTTGTTGGTGCCTGTTATGAAACATGCAGAAATTCAACTAGAAATTGCTCTGTGATTTCTTCTGCAAACTGTTTGGCATTTTATTTAAACCTTCCATCTACTTGGTCTGATTTTTTAAGGAATTTAAGGAAGGAGGTGTGGTTCAGGACAATAACATGTCTCTACCAGTACTGTTAGGGTGAAGGTAGTGAAGCAGTACCAGCCATACACCTAGCCAGTCATACACTACCATGCCAGTCCAAGGACTGCCTTGCTTTTGCTTTGTTTTGGTTTAACAGGAAATAACATGAAGGACACTTCACTAACATGTGCCACTAATGGCATATGTGCTAACCAATAAAAAATTGAGACAAACCTCTTTGCCAGTGAAACATGGGAATTGTATATTCTGGGGTTTTGAGACAAGTTTTTTTATGATGAAAATAGAAGCATCAGCATTATGTGCTTATTTAAGACATGTGGTAATCAGATTAATAACCTTCTTCCCTCCCAAAAACCCAAAATGAGCCCAACCAAAAAAAACCCAAGAAACCCAAATTATGCAATCCCCCCACCCCAAAAAACCTCAAAAACAAACCCTAGAGAATTTCTTACATTCATCTGTTTGGAGAAAAGGTGCTCCTTCTCCACCCAAATTTGTTTATCAACCTTATGTCATGCCCTTGAAGTGTCTGATACATTCCTATAACTAACTAGATAGTTTTAATTTTTCTGTTATGTTATAATTTTTCTGATGCATCTTGGTTGCATTGAAGAACTAGGATTTGTATGCAGATATTTTCCTTGGTATTGTTTTTGGTGTCAATAATGACTTGTTACTCTGCTCATTGCAGACTATTCCAACAAAAGATAGAATTGAAGGCCTTCTTGCGTTTAAGGAGAAGAGACCTCCTCGCTACAAGGGGGAGTAAAAGAATCCGATGCCTTTAAAATACAGGGGGATAAAAGTACTTCTGTGAGGACCATTAAGGTGCACTTTGCATCTGCACCTGGAATATCACAATCACCAAAGTAACAGCAAATCATACATATGTTACAACATTTTGAATGTGTCCATACTTGTATGAAGCCGAGATAGAAATGTATGCCAGCTCATGCTCATTACAGTTTCTGATGGTTGATCTGTGTATTGGCAAAGTCACAGATTCATGCAGCATTTTTAAAATTTCACATGTATGAAACATACCGTTCCACAATTGAAAAAGCTCTGTAAATTCTTTACATAGACAAAATGTATCTGTGATGTTAAGCATAAATCTACTGTATCATTTTATCAAAACAAAAGCAACTACTGAACACCAAAAATAAGAAATTGTACCAAATATGCATTTAAATGATTCTGTGTATCACTAAAAATTATATTTGAGTATTCTACTGGAATATCTATATTATTAATAAAGCTAGGGGAAATGAAAAGGATTATCATTTAGAAAATGTTAAGCTTTGTTTATCTTACACTATTCTAAGCAAAATGAAATTCTCTTTAGCACTTAATGGTGTCCTTTTGATAAAGGTGTTGCCATTATATTCATTTAATTGTATTAAGTGAAGAAATTTTCGAGGCCAGCCTTTAATTATACATTCTTGTATGTTACATCTGCCTTTGTCTTGCATTTTTTCAGCGTATCATCTGATCAGCACTGTCAGCTGTGAAGGAATTTCACTTGCCCCAGTTATTTTAAATTTTTGATGACTGTATTAAAGATGGTGCAGGGATATGACTAATGTGCTGTAATAGAACCTAGAATTATCTTAATGTCCAGGATATGCCTTTTTCAAGTTTTATGAATGTATATTTATATACAACAGGGATGATATTGAAAGGTTCTTTATTTTGTGGTGGCCTCAGAGTTCTTTTCATACATTGAAAGAGAAATGCACTAGGTTACAAGGTAAGAAAACTTGTGATTCATACTGTGTATTTGCAGTGGACGCAGCATATACAGCAAATGTCTGGAAATAACCTCATAGAAAGTTTTTTTAAATTTGACTGGAAAATAAACATGGCTTAGCAGTCTGAGGCTGTCTTTTTATATGAAAACAAATTTATTTGTGCTGGGTTACCATTGGCTCATGAAACTTGTGCATGCTTTGCTGTTTCTGCAACATTAGCTATGGTCACTGTCCATATCTATCATGATAAAGCAGCTCATCAACATGAAATGACAAGAACTCATTTAAATTCATATTTAGACATATCATTACATGTAAATTGATTGTAACCGGTAGAGATCACACTTTGTTGACTGGTAAACTTGCTGAGTTGATCTTTTCTTGCACAATAATTTGCAAATAAAGTACTGGTACTTGTTTTGATAGTCATATAAAGCCTAGAGGGTCATTTTCTCGTGTTTTTGAAATGCTAACATGTCATTTTCATTTTTACTGACTAGGAAATAATTATGTTAATAGGAAAAAAATATTAAGTGTATGCTGATGGGTTTCTGTTGCATAACTTTGATATACAGACTGGTTATTGAGCTTCTTCTTCTTCTACCAAACACTGATTAAGTAGCTTCTGTGAATGTCTATTTAAAAACATCTAGTAACTTTAAGTACTGTGGCATATGACTGTGTAGATTCATGCCTTTAACTAGTAGTTTTGATCTCGGAAAATAATTTTGCTGTCACAGTGGTCTCTTCATTCCTTTTCTCAGGAGAAGATAGTGTCATGTCATAGCAATTTGAGTTCCTTCTTTGAAGTCAACAGTTTGAATATTATTACAAAGTGAGTATCAGTAGGACAATTTTTAAAGGTGCTTTGGAGTGAAGTTGAAGTAGTTCTGGAGAAACAATATTTTAGCAAAAAATATGGTAATCACTTACTGTCTCATTTATTAAGTGATGTGTTTTGATGGCTGCAGTGCTCATAACTAATAACAGTTTAGAACTCTGCTTCCACAAGAGGGTTACTTGTAACAGAAATGCTCATATAAAGGCTGACTTTTCCTTATGAAAGGTATAATCTGGCAAATCCTCCTTCAAGCACTTAGGCACAACTCTTTCAGTTCCTGGTAAAGTCATGCTTTTCTCCACAATACCTCATGGATGAGCGAGCCCTGGTCTCCGCTGGTTTTCTGAAAGGTTATCTCATGGTCCCTACACATGAGCAGCTTTTTCTCCTGTTCCTGCTGAGCTGAAGTGGGTAGTGAATTCTTCTGCACTCCACTGATTTGGATATGGAAAAGTTATAACACAGGTAGGTCCATTACCTTCAGCTGATAACTTCTCAACATTTGTATGTTCAGCTTACTAAATTGCTTAGAGATTCTCAGTTTCATGCAGAAATTAATGTGTGACTTTATACAACATATAATTTTAGCCTTTAATCTAGAAACTGTTTATATTTTCAACATTACTGAAGTAACTCACATTCTGAGTAGTTTTACTATAATTCTAGAGAAACTTTTCATGTGTTTCTGCATGGTCAGTTCAATACTTTTGAGTAGCTCACCTGTAATGAAAAAAAGGTGTGTTTTATTTATTCTAAGGTTGTGTAATGGTACAGTTAAGTTCTCTTGCAGATGTTTTCTATGGAACCTTTTTATGACGTTTGCAGTCTTTGGTGCCCAGTTTTGTTGAAATTCTTTCAGTCTGTGTGAAATTAGTCATAGTTCTACATCAAGATTCATATCAATGCTTTTCTAGAACTACTTTTAACCAGCTGCATTTAGAATAGTAAACATCAGGATGTGTCATTCTCAGCTGCTTCATATTTTACTCAGTCATTGCTCTTTAATGCATTTAATTGTAGTCACGTTTGTTGAAGAGATCAACACAGCAGAGGGCAGAGTATCATGCTGCTTGGAATCTAGTTTTGGGAGGCTTAGGGAGTAAAGTAAGGGGTTTTGGCACTAGTGTCACTTCACATACCAAATCCAACTCATAGATGCAAAGTGAAAAGAGTAGTTGAAATCAATTTATCACTGCATAGTCTCTACTTACTCCTTTTTCATGCAAGAAAATCCCTGAAATGGTGTCTGCTGAGATTAGAGAGGGGATTTATTTACCATTTTAAAAAATGTACTTAAAAAATCATTGTTTATTTGAATGGTGTGCATTGAGTAAGATGTGCTTTCATGTCTCCTTTGTGGAATGTTCTTGAACCTAATGACACTGCTGAAAAGCTATAGGGCTGCAGTGTCTACTGAAGCTGATACAGTCTGTGTACTCGAGGTGTAATGAAGTTCATGATGATGTGATTAAGATGTTCTTTTTCTGCACACTTTTAGAAAGAGATCTATCTCCGAAAATGTGAAAAAGAAAAATCGCAAGCAGGTAAACCAAGAGAAGAGTCGTTTTCAGCTAAAGGTAATAAAATTTCTCTTATCTACTTTGTGGGATTACAATGACTTTTTTTTCTATTTGTGCCTTTTTTTTTGTTGGCTTCTCTTTCTTCCAAGTCTCAGACATGAATGTGCAGGGAACACTTGTATGGGTTGTTTTCACTTTAAGAACATCGGTATTTTACAAGCAAAGTTAGTAGACTTTAAAAAATTTTCCTGAAAAGTCTTTGAAAGATGTAAGCAGAAATTATTGTGTTATCACTAAGGATTAGGTAATATACCTTTCTTATTATAGATTTAAATCATGTTCAGTTTCAGCCTTGGAACAGAGTTGAATAGGAGTTTCTATAGTTATGCAGAATGTGCTGTGTTTGCACAATGTATTATTATGCTGTATAATATATGTGTGTGTATACTGGCATGTCATATGCATGCATATGTATATATATGTGCATATATATGTGTGTACATGTAAATAAAATTATCCAGACTCTTGGGCAAGACCAAATCAATCCCTCAGGATGTGATGCTATTATTCTGCTTCAGGAAGTTTTGAATTTGTTTGTGCAAGAGCACAGCTAGCAAAACAGTGGACCCCACACAGCACATACCATGACTGCTACAAGTGGACATACTTACCATGTGTTCTGTAGCAGAGACATTCTGCTCCAGAAGCAGCAGGCAAGTAGTGAGGGTATGCACTTGTGTTACCATATATCTGGTTGTGTACATATGGTAGTTCAAGGCTAGAATAAATGTAGTAGGAGTCAAAGTGAGTTCTTAAGTTTCAGCAAAGGTGTGGCATCCAGATAGCTCATTCCTCCCAGTCCTATAATATCGTTTGCTCCTGCAGTTTGGAGAGGCCTGCAGCAATCATGAGCAGCTCATTAATCAGCCGCTGTCATAGATTATAAGATCAGTGTCTATCCCCTTTAAATAAGTCTAGACTTAGATTTCATCTTCAGCTTTTATCTAGTAGATAATTCTTCCAAGGACATTCATTCACATGGGAAGAAAATATGAAGTATGTTAAAAGAATTTATTACAGAGGGTGTGAACGTTCTGTTTCGAAGCTAACTCCTATTGCAATACTTGAGTTCAAAATAGTACATTAACCCTCTAAGGCATAGTCTGTACATGTATGCTTATAAACTCTTCAAAGTTCTGGCTAGTGAGTACTATCCTTTGATTATAATTTCTGAAGCGTGTGCTAATAAAGCTTTTGTAACATTAAATAGCTGAGAATATGGTGCAGTTTTCTTGTTGCGTAATATAACCACTTTCAGAAGAACGTGTAAAGTTTGTTATTTTTGTAAGGAACTTATACATCAAATTGTTGCTTCTTTATTCTGGCAACTGCTAATTGATTTAACATTTTCCCTTAAGCATAAGGGACTTTGTGATATCATCTTTGGCTCAATTCTTTTTAGTATGTTAAAAATTCTGATGCCAGTTGTATAATTTTTTTTAAAATGTGTCTCTTCCCTGCAGCTTAGAAAGACAAAGTTAAAAAATATGATTGTAAGGATAGAGTTGTGAAGGTTATGTTTTCATGACATATAAATATTAATAGTACATCTGTAGGCTTGTGTGGAAGTGTTTGACTCTGCATCTTTTGTGTAATAAGTCTTTACTTCTGGGACTGTTGTCTTCCAAGCTGAAGTATTTTTGTAAATGCACATGAGTATCCCCAGCTAGTGACCCCTCAGGGTGTGTGGTTCATGTTGTCCTGTAGTTATCATCTTTTGGCTGCCCCATCTAAGTAGGGATGAAAGGAGAAGAGAGCCAGGGAGCATGCTTCTAAGAAGCAGTGGGTCTTGGAAGAGTGTATATAAAAGAGGTTTTGTAGAGTGAGTTCAGGCTGCATTCTTAAGTCACAGTTCATTTCAACACAGTCATTTTTAGTATCTTCATGAGCAGCTCCACAAAGTAGATCTTTCTGTCTTGGTTGGTTACAGCACCTGAGTTCTGTACCCAAAAGACTAGTAAAGATTGTAACCTCCAAACATGATTTCCTGGAGTGTCTATGTAATATATGAAAGGAAGCAGGAGCCACAAAAACAGTGTAACAAGAAGGATTCTTTCTAAGCTACTGGTTTGTAAATGAACACTTGGACATGGGTTTTTTCCACTTTGGGTGCAATGAAATTCCTGTCATCATTTTGGATTTTACAAATCTTACCTGACATCAATCCTTTTTTGAAAAAGTGAAGAGGATATGCTATGGCCCTTCCAGCTGTATAACTGCTCAGTAGTTGAAGGACTCATGAAACACCAAAGCAGCTCAGTTTCTGCTCTCTCCTTTCACTTAATTGACCTGAGCCAAACTTTCCTACAGTAGTGACCTGTTCCCTGGATTCTCTGAAGTTACTCACACTGAAATTTCTCTACTTTAATTACCTATTCTACAAGTTAATTTATTGGGATGTAGAGATAATGACATCCACCTAATAGTTCACAGAGGTAAGGCCTGTCTTGCAGTTCCCTCATGCAGCAAGTATCACACTGGTTTTATAATAGATGCTGTAGCAAGGATGAGAGACCTGCTCACTTTCCTCTCGTCCCCAGCATCTCCTTTGTACAGACTCCTGTCTGCTAAACATGCGTAATGGCTCAGACTCCTTAGATGTGGAAGGTTTAATTCACAAATCCCAAAAGGTCTTGGATACAGCACTTTTTAAGTGCCGTTGCCTAATATCACTTCCTGCTGCAAAATCTCAGCGGGAATTTTGAGAATCTTTAATTTTGGATGAGGACACCTCATCCAGGTCACCTCATCCTTGACATCCAGGGTCATCACAGGACCCTGTGTAGAGATAGTCTTAGTTTTGTGATTGTGCTTCTAGTCTGCTTTACACTTTAGGACTCTTAGTTAAGCTTGAAAATACTTCGTCAGTGTAAGCAAGGAATATCAGAAATCACTTTTCAGCCATTGGTACCATATCATAGATCACATGATGGATCTCAGTTGCTGTTAACAGGTGATAATACTCATAGATACTGGCTACCCCTGTCTGTACCAGCTCTCCAAAGTAGAAAAAACTCATCAGTCAGAGAGAAGGAAACTCTGGCAAGTTACAGGGGCGGTGATATTGGAGCAACAGTGGCATAGCTACAGTTGGCTGTGCTAAAAAATGTTGTATGAAGCTGGTTATTCCAGCTCAGTAGCCTGATTCTGCCAACAGACACAAAGTAGCTGTGTACAGGACAAGCTTTTGATCACAGTCTGTGTGTGTGCTTGTATGCGTAGTATATAAAATGTATGCCCGTGTGTCCACTCTTCTTCCAGCACATAGTTTTAAGATTATGCATAGAAGCTTTTAAAGCACTGATTTCATTTTTAAAATAGTTCACTAAAACCACATCTCCACAGGTATGTGTGTTTAGAGTTATAAAAACATTTTGCCCTATATATGTTTTTATATTTCATATAATTACAGCATATTTATCTGAAGTATTTCACAAGTATAGTTTTGTGTAATACTGGTAGGAGATTAAGTAATAGCTGCTTACTAGCACTATTGCACAAGAACATCAAATGTTATTATGATGTTCTGAGATTTGAGGTACCAAGCATGCTTTTGGCTGCTTTGCTCCTGTGACCTTTATGCTCTTCTGGTTAATACAGCAGTCCTGTAACGATGCACATGTTTTCCTTTATACAAATGCCAGTAACCACTTGAGCAGGGCACTTGATTCCAGTTTTGATGGGCGGTGCCTATAATGGACAGCGGTAGTGTATCCAAGCCAAGTTGGCTATCTTTGTGCTTTACAGTGCCAAAAACTTCAAAGCTTCTTCCTTTTAGAACTCTAAAGCAATACAAGTTTGTGTTTCTTCATATCATCAAACTTAATTATTGGCAATAAGCAAATGCTGGCAGGAGCAGCACATCACATGGCTCCATTTCTGCTTTAGAAAAGGTCAGCATATGGCATAAACACTTTGCTGTATTATGCAGCCTTGTACTCTGATCACATAACACATGCTTCAGAAAGCATTATGCAATGTTAGACTCACTGATTAATGACTGCTTGCACAAGAAGTTTTTCATTACCCCGAATGCTAGCATCCTGGGGATGATTAACTTTGTGACATAACTCTCATCACATAAATATGGAAGATTCAAACAGCCTCAAAATAACGTGTTTCAGAAATAACTGAACACTTTCCTGCTTAGTACTGTGTACAGTATTTGATTAACAACTGCTTTAAACCTTCAGAGTTGAATAGAAAAGCCTATTTGTGAGAACTGAAAACAAGATTTATTTCTAGGGTTTAAAGTTTTACCCAAGATGAATTTTTGCACACAGCAGCATCTCATTTGCAATGTTTTTTCTCTGCTTGTGTAAGTTTGAATTTCCTGAGAAAAATCTGTGCCAACTATTTTCAATGTTCAGCCAGTGAGTTAAACACAAGTCAAAACTAGCCCTTATTTAGACCAGCAACTGCATGTATGTAAAATGACTCAGTCCAGTGTGTTCAGTAGTACTGTACATACAGTTGTATGCTTAAATCAGCAGAGTTATAGCACATTAAATTCACAATAATTGTCAGTGTTTCTGCAGGGAGAGTAAAAAAACAAAATGTGGTCCCAAAGGAAGCATCTTACAAACTTGCAGCCTGAAGATTGCTACATATTCGCATTTAACATTTTCATATTCTGTTGATTAATCATTCCATGTTCAAATTATGCAGATTCCTATGTTAAAAAGCATTATGACACTACATCACTCATATTATCATCGTCAGGATGTACAGAAGAGAAAAAGCCTATAAAAAGAAATGTTCCTTACCATATTCCCTCACATATAAAGATTCATCCCTGGTTTTGAAGTAATTGCTACAAGTTATCTATGTTTCAACAGCTTTATTAAGGAGAAAGTCAGTTTGCCTGCTTGGAAATTCAAGATCAGTGTTCACAAGGAAGTATCTATATTAAACTCCCACTTACTAATTTGCCTTTAAATGTCAGGCTAAAAAAAAAAGAAGACATCTGCTTTTTTATGATTCTCTCTCCTGTAAGTAATTCTGCTCATGAACTGCCACATTAAATAAAGCTACTTAAAGTCCTTGTAATAGCGGGGATGGTTTAGGATGTCATCACATTAATGCTTGTGTGCCATTTCTTCAGAATTAATTTTCATTGAGAAAAAATAGAGAAAGAAGGTAAACATTGACCTTCAGTATGCTCACTTTAGTTTTTGCCTTTTCCTTCATTCGAACTCCTACAAGCAGTAGCAAAGGCTGAAGGAAATGGCCTCTGACTAAGCATTAGCTACCAGCGTGCCCTCATTATAGCTGAGGGCTCTTATTCTTGCCTAGCCTACGTGCAGAGCCAGCTACTCTTTCAGCTGTGATGACGAAATGCCATGCATTTCTTCCTGGAATAGTACGCAGATAAGAGGCCACTTGTTATACTGAGGTTTCAGATGAACTCCACTAAGGGTTTCAAAACACTCTGTCACAATTGTATCAGGTTTCTTTAGCAACCAATTCATTTCAGACACTTTTAAGATAAAAAGGGAAGAGATGTTAGTTTATTTTCCCTTGTGGTTTCACTGTTTAAACTTTTACAGGATATGACTGGATAGTTTATACACAGCCTGAATTTATTAATTTTAAAGAAAAATAGATCAAATTGGATCAGTTTCTCTCTTGAAATTCACATTATTTGTAGTCCCCTATGTGTACGTATAACTTCAGAGAAGAAACAAAAAATCTCATGCCTCTGCTAGAATTAAGTGCAAACTCAGTTGCTGAGTGCCTTGAACTTATTCTGGGTCCAGCAAAAGCAAGAGTTTTGAGAACCTTGCAGCACAAAAGGTTAATCCTTTATCCTGGAGTTGGGTTCAGATTCTAGGACATATGTGCAGAGTACAATCCCGGTTGGCCTATGTGTGACTTAGCAGTGGTGGGAGAACCTGTTTGTGAGATCATCTTGCAGCCTTGGCACCCATTTAGGTGATTCTATGCACTAACAAAAGCAACTTTAATGGAATCAACAAGTCACAGAAGTGTCCCAACTGTAAAAGAAAGAAGAATCTATGAAGTGTTTGTTTCAAACCAAGTAATACCATTAGAACCAGCAATAACTGTATGCTATTGAAGAAAGGAATAAATTGTCTGGAAGAAGCAATGGATCCCATGCAGGTTAAATAGGTTTCTTTGCTCACCCATGGACTCTAATGAAACATTTAGCATCTGTGATATGCCCCATTTCCGTTGTATCTGAATGCCACTTTAGATAGATGTAGTCAGTAGGAGAGTCTTATGATGATAAATCTTGACTAAATCTCAACCTAAATAAGTATTTAATACTAAAAAAACTAACCCAACCCAAAATGGCATTGCACCTTATCACTTCCCCTGCAATTCTCAACATTTACTACATCTCATTAACTGGAAACGAAAAGCTCAATTCCATTTCCTTTTAAGACAACAAAATTTTCTTTTTCCATTTACATAATGGAATTTGGATCAGGTCTTGCTCCTGTAATCTTATTCCTTTAATGCTTTCCAAATAAATGTGTAATTCCCAGTGAGATCACTAGGAATCTTGGTTATTCATAGTCTATTCTTTCTTTTTTTTCTACAACTGTTCTTCAGCAAAGAGGGTCCCCTTTGAAAATGTCCAAGGAAAACTAAAGTTTTTTGAAACTCTCTGCTTCCCTTAATTACTTTTTTTTTCATGGAAAAGCTCCTTTCTTTAGTTACTGACTACTGACTCAGAAAAAAAAAGAACTAATTTCCCTCACAAATAAAATATTTCTTAATTGTTTATTAGAAATAGATGACTCTTGCACATTACTTTGAAGAATTCCTGTCCCTGCCAAAGCAGAATATACCAACAAAGCATATGTTTCTCCATGGTTTTTCTGCTCTATTTTTGTCAAAAAGTTAGCCTAAATACTGTTGCTACAGTGGTCATTAGGAGGTCTTTTAAATGTTAGACAGTTCATTTCACAAAAATTCTGATCCACCAAGTATATATATGAATTATGGACATCTCCTTTTCTGAACTGCTGCTGTTGTGAACTTTGATTTTAAATAACTACAATAAGACAAACCTGTTAGAAATGGTACTTGTTAAATACTGCTACTTCCAAAATGTCTTCATTTTGTAAACTTGTTCATTTATAACTCATCCTATGTGTCATTTGAAGTGTCTTGCAGTGTCTTATCTCATTTTCTATTTTAGAAGATTTAGTCTTATTCTCTGAAAAAGACATTGTCTTTTTAACAGAATATCATGGGGAAAAAAAGCCCAAACCAAACTACCTTTCTTGAAAATGATACTAAAAAGATGAATGCTCTTCTGTGGTTCAAACCATGGAAATGTTTTAAACTGAAATTACTGCAATTGAAAATTTGTCATCTTTACTGAAATCACAGAACTAGCAAACACCGTCCCACTGGCACACATACTAGTGAAACTGGTTTTCTCCTCCTCTTTGGCCTTTGCCACCTCTGGCCGTTCTTCCATACAATCCCTTCTTCCACTTCCCCAATATTCCCTGCTGAGGAGAGGAGATGTGTGCCATCTAACCTTGGGTATGTGCTGTTTGTGTCTGAAGCCCTCACAAAAAGTGTGATGACCACGTTGCGGGAGTTTTAATTCAGGAAGGAAGTGGGACACAGACTTCGGCATGAGCCTTTTTTCTTTCATCAAACCACTTTTCATGGAAGACTAATGGATCCTCCTTTTCCACCTTTTTCAAGCTCAGTTTATATTGTGTAAGGTTCAAAAGATACAAGGGTGAGGACAGACTGATACCAATGGTACCATGTTATTTTCTAAGGCTATTGATGCATGGGTCGAGCATAGGAGATAGGGGCTGGGTTTTGTCTTGTTGAGCAGTCAGTCATCCAGGCTGTCAAGAGGCACGAATGCTGAGGATGGGGAAACTGCTGACAGGCTTCAGCCAGTGAACAAGTGTCCAGGTCCTGGGCCATTCATTGCTAGCAGGATCCGAACCAGCTGGATGCAAACAAGCTCAGATTTCTCTACATGCATTTGCAATTACTGCTAACACGCTAATTGCAGAATAGCTCTAATGGGCATTAAAAAAAAAAAAATTAGAATCTTTCCCACCTCAACTAAATCAAAGTTAAAGAAAAAAATGGGGACAGTCTTTATTGTACTGTAAATATCAGCAGCTTTTTTCTAAGTCATAAAAGCAATAACACTTGCCAGTCAGTCATTCATGACTAGAATGTAAACAGTTTATGCTGGTGATAACTGATAAATAGGTATATTGAACACTTAGAGGTGTTGTGACCCTGCAGTATTGTTTGATGAAATAAATAACGTTTACACGTAATATGTAATTGTGACTTCCAGTCTTTCTGTGAAAGATCTAAGAGTTGGGGGTAGGCTTTTTATGCCTATTATCTGTTCTTCAGAATATTATTTCATTTCTAGAAGCAGATGGAGATTTTTAAGCCCACTGCTATTTTGGTGTACTTTAAAAAAAGAAAAAAAGCCCTAAAAATAGACCTAAGTTACCATATCCAGCAAAAAAAAATACGTTATCAGCCCTTTACTCTGCTGGGCTGAAAACAAATCTGCCAGCAATTTGTTTGGGTTAAGGTGTCTGAGCACTGTGGGGGAGCAATTTTTCTGCGTTTCTGGTGGGTTTTGATTTGGTTGGGTGGTGGGTTTTTTTAAAAGAAAGCATGTAAAGTGGTTTTGTAACAGAGTCCATTTAAAGCTTTACGTATCAAAAAATTACCATCTGTTGTTATAAAAGACACTTTCTCAAATTGATGAAACCTACATGCCGGTTAATGTTGTGGATCAACTGCATGAATTAGACTTTAAAGTCTGAATCAATCTGAAATCAACATCATCAGCTCTGCTGGAACAGACATTAAAAATCAGCCCATTTTCTGTAATTACCAAAATGAAAATGAGAGTGACAGTTATTCATGCAGGAAAAAAAAAAGCACTGGTAATGCATTTGAGTCAAATAGGGCTCTTACGTTTGCCTTATAATTTAATACATTTCTTGTATTAAAAGTGTGGTTTGACAAAGTTATTGAATGGGAAAGGAATAAGACTTTTGGATTCCCTGTGCACCTACAGGTGACTGACGTAATGAGAGACTGACAGTAAAGCATTTTCAGAAGTATTTTCAGTGTTAGATGATTTTGGCATAACTCTTGGCATAAGGACAAAATATAAGGGTTCAGGTGAAAGAATATGGTATCTGTTCTCTCCATAGCACCTGAATGTATTCTAAAATGATAGATGCAGAAAGCTGAACCAAAACCAGCTCTCTAAGGTAGGTATATCATTTTAGTGGTCTCAGTGCAAAATACTTTGTCTGGCAGCATTTGTATCTGAGGTACAGCACCTTAGAGTCAAATCCTATGAAGTATTAAGAATTGTTATTTTTTGGAGATTGGTAAGATCAATAATTCCCCAGATCAATACTTTATCTTACTAATTAAGTGCTGTGAATGCTCACTTCTATCTGGAGGTGCTCAGATAGATGTAATCATGCTAGATCATCCCTGCTGACAGCATCAACTCCTTTCCATTGACTCCTGAGGAGGGTGCATAGTTTGGTCTTCATTCACACATAAGTTACATGCTTACAGCAAGCAGTGTGGCACTTCTTGTCAGAGTTCAGCATATGCTCCATGGGAAACCTTCCTTCAGGGCCCCTGAACTTCACTTGCAATGTTCAGTTGGAAAAGCTGTCTCTCTGTAGGTATATTATCAGTAATGCTGGCAGCCGTGGCACTGCAATGTGGAATCCATTGGGCTGGAAACCAAATTGAGTGAGGTACTCCTGGAGAGAAGCTCTAGAGCATGCAAGCTGTCATGTAAAGGAAAGGTAGGAGAGGAGCCTCTGATACACATTCTGTTGTAGTACACTGAAGAGTACACCTACCTCCTGTGTGCTGAAGACCCTGAACTCTGCCTTGACCTATGGCTTCAGCTTTCAGATCCATCTCACAATGCCCAGCACTGAGTGTACAGCGCAATATGAGATCCTACCTACAGGAGCCTGATGCTGCTTGCTACTAGGATACGTAGATTGTACATGCATGGCATCAGCAAAGTGTGCTAGTGTCATGCAAGTGCTGTAGATTACAGACCATTTCGAGGAATGGTCATATCTGGTAAGGTATACATACAGATAGTCTGGTGTCAGTTTGTTGCTCTGTGTTTCAGATTCATAACTGTGCAGTAATTGGTGCCACACACATCTGTGTGTTTGCTCATGCGGTAGAATCACCTGGATTTGGCCCTGCTCAGAACCCTAGGTCTGGGTGGGAAAGACTGTGAGTTAGAGGGGGAAAAGTAAGCCACATGGAAACAGTCTAATTTATTTTTAGAGTGGTGAACTAGTAAAATTTTGTTTTAAGACAACCCTTCTCTACCTTTTAATCTTGCACAGGCTTGACACTTTTTTACCCAAATTCTCATTGTCTCAGTATTATCTTCTAAGACTGATCCTGAACCTTCTTAACCTCTTCCTTATCCCCCAAACATTGATACTTCTGTTGTCTTTCTGTACAGTAACAAATTAATTGCCTTCTCACACCAACTCTTTGGTGAGTATTAAAAGCCTATGTTTCCTACACAGATCCCACAATCCTGAGATGAGAGAACCTGTGGGATGATGGAAAGTGTGAAAAAATGCCTGATGCTGCCACGACAGGCATGTGATTTACTGTGATGCTTGTGCTGAGGCAACCAGGAGACAGATGCTTAACTTGCCTGAGGGTTAACTTCCCTGGGCACGACCACATGGTCTGCGATGATTTTGAGATAAACTTTTGGTTATGCAGTCAGCCACTGTCTTTGCTGGAATTAAAGAAAGAGGAAGTTGAAGTGTGAAACTGTTTTTCATGGGAATATTGTCATTCACATCACCTTAACCCAGTGATGATCTTAGAAGAAGGAAAGAAGTCACTAAACAAACTATTATGTTCTTGGCAGTAGGATTTGCTTTGCAAACATGAACATTTGTCAAGTTCCTACATTTTTCTCTTCAAGCTGATTTGAAAGCTGAGGAAAAGAATCAATATCAAATTTGAGGGTATTGAGTTGCCCTGGCCTAGCTAAAGTCAACAAGGTTTGCATGTCTCAGCAGAAGAAAAGGCAGGAGATCTACCTCCCTAAAAAAGAGGGACAAATATTGGGTTTTAAGGTTTACAAAGGGGTCTTCATTTGAAGGGAACAGGAAATGAGCGAAAATTAAACTACACAGACCTTATTGTACCTAGTCTTTTTGTAAAAGGATGTAGACTGGATGATGGGTATGTTGTTTTGTGTGTTTACCTGTTTGTATCTATATAAGCACAAGGATATGTAAGTGCTTTGCAACAGCTCCAAGTCTCCAGCATCTGTCAGTATCTCCAGGTGCATGTAAGTAGTCTGAATCCTACAGCCTTAATTGCTTAACACAGACATATTACAAAATATTACCACACCAAGATAATTTACATTATTTCATAACAAAAAGAAATACTCTTACAGAACATTTTTACCCTTAAGGGAAAACTACTAATTATTTAAAACATTGTCTGTATGTGTGTTTGTATTTATTGTGTAGGGGTGTATGAGCCTTATTATGGAAAAACGTAGGGGTGGATTAAAGCAGGATCTGTGGGATACAGCCCCGAGTTCAGAGGAGTTTCAACAGACAAGAATGTCAGAAGCTATGCAGGAAGTACCGGCGTGGTTGATTATGATGAGCTTATTGGGCTGATGTTGACCATTTAAGTCGAGGGGAAAGCAGCGCTTTTGGAGGGAAAGCAGCTGTGTGAAAGATTGTTATAAGCGTGGTCAGAGGACTTTGGTGAACAGCAGATATTTGGATCTCCAAGTGGAGTCCAGACACTGGTGTTAAACTTCTGCATTCTCTGGACTGTAATGGATTGCTGGCTTCTGATACAAATTAATTCAGTTACCTGTCTCATCTGTTCAAATCCATATTTGTTTCTTGCTGTAAGGCAATAGTACAATTACCTGACTGCTGCCTATGCCTTTCCATGCTTGAGATTTTTTCAGTGTATAAAATTTTGGTGGATTTTTTTTTTCATGACTGGTGAGAAGACCTGTGTTCTTGTTCCTGCTCGTGTGATTGCTTCCATACTTCATTTAGTGACCAAAATGGAGAACTCCCCACCCTCAGGTGGGTGTCCCAGTTTCCTGCCCGCGTAGGCTCATTTTTTTCCACATGTGTTCATGCATATCCTGCATCCATACCAGTAATTTGCTGGTCAGTAGTGCAATTTCAGTGGTTTTGAAGATTTCGGCCCTCTAAGCTGAGGTACCACACAGGATGCTTTCCTGTGAGATGAAAACCTATAGCTCTTCCGGAAAAGAGGTAGTGACTTATGATTGTCCCATGTCCAGGGTGAAACTCATATCACTTGCAGCTGTGCTGAAAACAGAAGTGAAGAAAGTGGTGGCTATTATTTTTTTCACATCAGCCTGACCCAATGAGTGGAGTAGATGTTCGCTGACATGTGTCAGACTCAACCTCTTCAGGGGTTGATAGGAGAAACACCTGGTTTCTATGTTTTAAGACAAGGGCTTGGGCATGAATGAGGTATCTAATCAGCTTGATCGAGACAGTTTTTAAGTTATTCTGGAGTGCAAAATTCAACACAATCGTGTAAGGGTTCAGGTGCTTTCATGGACAGTCTAGGACTGAGCATTTGGAGTTTTTTAGTTCTGAGGATTGTAATGTGGATACATAGTTCTTTTGTTGTCTCTGAGAGTCAGAATTTGCTTGAGCTTAGGATTTGCAAAATACTGGGGTTTAGACACACTTAGGCCTGATTCTTTTATAGAATAGGGCTTATTTCTCAGTATCCTGGTTTTCCAGAGAAGTGGACACAGCACCAAGCCTGTCTGAGTTCAAGAAGTTTTTGGACAACACTTTCAGGCACATGGTGTGATTTATTCTTGGGGTGTCTTAGACAGTGCCAGGAGTTGGACTTGATGATCCTGATGGATCCCGTCCAACTCAGCATATTTTATGATTCTATGATCCTAGTGGGATGAAACATGAAACACAAAAGACTACCTGCAAAGTGCAAGGAGCTCTGCAAGAAGATGACAGTGATGGCTGGTGTACTGGTGGGAGATGTAGCACATTGTGGCAATGGACCCTCAAGATTTTTAAATTAAAATATGTATGTGGTCAGAAAAATAATTTTTCAAAGTGCCTTTTAGGGGTTTTTATTCTTCTATCCAGAATTCTAGATTAATACAATGAAACTAAAAAATAAAACCCAAAAAAACCCCCCTACAAGTGGTACTTGGGATCTTCTGTCCGTCTGTCCTTCTTGGGACCCTTTATCCTCTGCCATTCTTGGGACCTTCTATCCCTTTCATGGAACACCAGCAGGAGGGAGTGTTCTCAGAGGACAAACCAGGCTCTGGATGACAGACAAGAGGACAGTATCCACAGTCTCCTTTTCATAGTTCCACTGCCTTACATTCTCACCTGCTAAGCTGGAACACAGCAGTTAGCTTGATGGAATGGAAACTTCACTGTTAGTCGGAGGAATTCCCCTCTCAGGTCAGGAAGTCCCTTCTTGGTCAGGTGTCGTAAGGTGACTTGGGAGCAAATGTGTGCTCTGCTGCCATCTTTCTCCTCCGGCTGAACTCTGTCTGTTGGGAAAGGGGTCTTTATGGTATGTAGATTCGGCCTAGAGCTTAGCAGGTGACACTGGCAATCAGGATACACAAGGTATTTCTGATCTTGCTGTTGCCTTGCATGTGCAAAAAAGATGGATACTTCACCCCAGGATGACAGGACTTAAGTCCTGTATGCCATCTTGAGGCTTTCTAATTCAAAGAAAAGTAAGTACTGCCTTTGCAGGGCAGTGCTGGGAAATAGTTTGTGCTTGTGCTCATTTACCTGTTTCCTCATAACGCAGGCTTCTTGTGAAACACATCAGAAGATGTTATTATAGAAGTGCACAGCTGAAAGTTCTGCATGATTTTGTGGCAGCTAGCACCATCCATATATTTCCCACACCTCTGATCTGTATCCTACAACTATTGCTACCTTGTGAGCCCCCATATACCCTTCTTCACGCAGCTCCTTCCAGGTTCCCCCACATCCTAGCTACCTGTAAGACAATATTTGACTGACTGTCCACTCGGAAGACAGGGGGATTCCATGTGTCGGACCATGCAGGGCATATTTTCACTTGGTAGAGGTAGATCAAAGTTGTAACTTGGTGTACCATATCTGTACCTGTTTGTCTTTCAAGCCTGATATATCACATCTTTCATCACTTACCCTAAACACAAGCATACCCCTGCAGATAGGAGAGAAGACAAAACTCCAGGACTAGTCAGATTACCCAGAGCTACTAACAGAGAAGTCTTTATAAAGAACTTGCAATTGCAACTGCAGCTGGTAGTCAGCTGGACTTAATTTGTGAGTGATTGAAGGGAGCTAGAGATGTAGCAGCTGAGAGGGGTCTTGCTTATATAGCACGTATGATGTGCCAGCACATGCCCACTTCATTACCAGTCCTCTGAGTAGGCTTCCCTTACAGTATTCTTTGAACTGACTTGTAGGGCTGCACTTGTCAACTATTTTAATAATCAAATATATGACGCCTTTTCATACAATTGTTTATATTATCAGAGTTTTCATACTTGACACGAGAATAAAATACTTGTATGTATTAAAAAATGTCTTGTAATATGCTGGCTGTCTGTGGGGCAATGCATATATGCCTGTGTTTATTTAATAGCTGTAAAGTCAGAATTCGCACAAACTGTTGCTTTTCTTTTGTTATCCAAGTCCTTTTATATTGGAATTATGATGAACTTACAGCTAAAGTTTACTCCCCAGATTATAAAAAGGGTCAAAATAGTTCTTGTGCCAGTTTGTAGCTGTATGCTACTAGATTTCTGTTACTGGCTTAGAGTAGCACAGCAAGAGGTGAACCCATCTGTGCTTATATGCTAAGCAAACAGTTTCACAGAAATTTTTTATTAAACTATAGATGAGTTCTCTGTTGTCATTGTTCCTCCAGTTGCAGCCTCTCCGCACAACTCACCAATGCCACAAGCAGCTCTAGGTGGTATGGCATTGCTTAAGCTGCTAGCAGTATTCTGAAGAACTTGTGCAGTGCACTTGGGTACTTGGATACATGGGTCTCATTTATACCTCTTCCTCTTGGATAAAGGGTCTGTTTAAACAGTATAAATGCTCTGTGGGACACAGCGTTTGATAGCAGATATCAGTGGCTTTGTATCTGGAATGGCATAATTAACATTAAAAATTAAGTATACCTTAAATTTAGCACTAAAATTTTCAAAAGAACTGGCACAAGCATTCTTCAGATGTGCACTAACTGAGTGTGTAATTGAGATGATGATTACAGAAGGGAATGATATGTAATTCTGTGAAATACATGCGCAAAACATAGTACATTTATGTATGTTTAGTATGACTATTACGTATAGACATTAATACGTAATTAATGTTGTCACATATGTACCTGTGTGCTCATCATACCCCTATGCATGCAGCATACTTGAATGTCTTTTTATGAAAAGAAGACAGCCTCTGTGTCTGACTTTTCAATTCTCGTTAGGACCAGGAAGTCCTAACGAGATCATATGTGACATGTCTAGTATAATTGCTGAGCCCAACGTCTTCCATCATCACCAAGGCTGCCAGCACCGGAGTCATTCTGGCTTTGAGGAGCAGCTCTGCCCATATGGCACAGCCCTGCCTCTGGGCTGGAAGAACAGTTTAATTCCTACATTATCCTTTTGTATTTGTCTCCTCGAGAAGGGTGCCCAGCAGTGACGCTTTTTGGTCAGGAACTGATTTACCTAATCTGGCTAGATTGGAACAGCAGAGACCTTGTGTGTGTGAGTTACTACGTTACAGTTATCGGGCTTCAGTTAGACTGACATTTCTCAGGGCTAGGGTGTCTTGTCTTCTGACTTGGGGCAGTCTTTTAACATTTAGCATTTGTAATTGTGATGTCAGCTCATTTTTACTCAAATTACAGCCTCAGCAGAACCCAAGTGCATAATCTGGAAGCTGGACATTTTCAGAGAAAGCACGCTTTTGTCCATGGCAAATACATAATACAAAATTTCTGAGTTGTTGTCAGTTTCCTTTTTCAGTCATCACTGCTTCTTTGCACTCATGTAGTCTCACAATGAATAAAATGATACTCCTGTTCTTTATCCTTCTGCTCAGAAGGAAGGAAGATCGGGAAGTTGGGAAGAGCTGGTGAAGAACACAGGGAAAAAATCCCTACCTTTGCCTTGAATCAGTGGCATAACTATCTGGTTTGAATTCATAGATTCTTGCCTGTCCCTAAAAGTAGAACCTTGGTGTAGTGGTGGTGGTACTTTCTGAAAGTGGAGTCCGTACTTCCTTAAAATAAAGTTAATTTATCTGTGTAAGCACTATGTAGTACCAGCATGTAATCTTCTCCATCTCCAGTCATCCAAACTCCAGAGAATTTAGAACTCCTTGTCATTGGGCAGGGTGAAGTTGTGAAACCCAAGCAGATATTTTTAGCAGATTTCAGTAAAATAGATTCTTGTAAAACTGAAATTTGCCCTGTCTGACAGGGCATTTTGTCTTTGTCCTCTATCATGTTGTTTGAAATGCAGGAAAATAAGCTGGTTTGGTTATTTGTGACACTATTGAAAGACAAAAGTTGAATGGAAATCCAAATATGCTGAAATGGTATTAATTGTACATGCACAATATTCTGGCTTGTATTAGTCATTCAAAATGTTTCCTTCTTTGAAAAGGCTAACACGGAAAAATTTGCATTATACAAAAACTTTTGCATGATTTGACTTTATGTGACTTGACAAACTGTGGAAATAAAGTTAACCAACCACTTGGTAGGACTGCAACTTTCTTCTGCTTGTTTTATTCCCCAGAATTAAAAAGCATCTTAAGATCTGAAAGTTAATTTATATTGCTTCTGACAGGACAAAATGGATAGAGTTAAGATTAGAGGATAGGTCTTAGATTTGTGTCACATTATTTCTTTCAGCTCCTCCTTGTGTCTTTCTCAAGCAAGTATTGTTCGTATCAGTTAAGCTGGATTTATCTGTGATTATACATTTAAGTTCCATTAATACAAAGATTTCTGTTTGTTTGTTCTAACTGACAAAATTCTATAATTTCTGGACCTGGTCTGTGTAGCAGAGTATCATAAATGACCCGTGCAAAACTCTGTGTTGCAGTGCTGGAAGTTTCTGATACCTGCAGCAACTTGCTTAAAGCATGTTAAAGCAGTCAGCAGTACAAACTCTCCTTCATCCGGTTCCCCAGAATGGAATATTTTGCAGTGGTTTTGTTATTGAAATGTGTTTCATCAGGGTTTTACTGATAGATCTTTAGCAAGACACTGTTATGGTGTTGCTGCTGCCTAGCATGGTGTACTGCCCCTGGCTCAACCTGACCCATGCACTGACCCAAAGTGTCTTGAAGTAGAAGGCAGAGCCATGCAGCAGCTGACACTGTGTGGTACCTGGGTGTCTTTTCTGAAACCAAACCTAGGCTAGTTTTCAGTTTTGAAGGGCATTTTGCTCTAGCATCAGAAACGTCTTGGGAACAGTGGGGACCATGAATGTAGTTGTTCTTGGCCTTCCTAGTGTTAAGTGAGATTAACTTGAAGGCAGGGCAACTGCTGATTCTGCCTTAGGCTGTCTTCCAGAGCAGACAGAATTAGCTCCTGAATGCTGTCTGTCTCTGTGGCTGAGGCAGTAGTGCAGGCAAGATTTCTGGGTTACCAGTGTGCTGGAAACCTCTACTTCAAAGCTGATGTACTGGCAACAGTTTAAAACTGAAGTCCAGTCATCCATGAGCTCTCTGAAAATCAGGGTTGCTTTGATTGCTCTTGTGACAGAGAGCAAGAATTTAATTTTTTTTTATTGCCAAATCTGTAGTTCAAAAAATCAATATTTTCTTCAAATATAAACTCTTAATTTACCACAACACAGAAAATGGTATTTTTCTAAAGATATCTTACAAAACCATTGAGCTGTGGCTTGTGGCCTTAAAGTCTAGGCTTTTATTTTCTCTAAATATACTCTGTTCTGTTTTCTATGTGTCTGTCATGTTGAATAAGTAACTGGCAGTGGGCACAGAACCAGGACTCGTGTCCCATGCATCATGTAAAACAAAACAGGCAGCTCTTTCAATTGTGAGGCTAGGATGCCATCAGGGGCTTCTTCTGCAGTCACAGAGCTGGATTGGAGGTGCTGGAATCCTGAGATAGAGCTACAGCTTCTAACACAAGATGTGCTAAGAGTTTTCTTCCTACATATAATGTGTACTATTCTAGTGCCTGCTTGGAATCCTCTGTAAAGCAGCCTCACCTTTAAAATTTCTTATTACCCTGCCTCAGGTTCCTCCTGAGCCATCCTGCAGTCTTCCTCCTCTGTTCCCTTCTTTGCTGTCCTTTACCAGTGCAGCATTCCCTCCCATCATGTCCATGGTCCTCCTGGTCTGCCTGCCCTGGTGCTACAGCTCTGCTCAGCATTGGCACAGGCTCTGGTATGCTCAGGTCTTCCACTTGCCCTTTCTCTGAGCAGTGCTTCAGCCTCTGAGCAATCACACAGACTTGACACTGGATGCTCCCTCAGCAAGTTTGCCAGTGACACTAAGCTGTGTGGTGCAGTCACATGGGAGGGAAGGGATGTCATCCACAGGGACCTGGACATTCTTCACAGCTGGGCCTGCCTGAACCTCATGAAGTTTAACAAAGCAAAGGTCCTATGCATGGGTTGTGGCGATCCCAGACACAGCTACAGGTTGAGTGAAGTGACTGAGAGTAGCCTGGAGGAGAAGGACTTGGGGTGATGGTTGATGAAACCAGCCACATCCTGGACTGTATCGAAAGTGTTGTGGCCAGCAGGTCAAGGGAGGTGATTCTTCCCCTCTGCTCTTGTGAGACCCCACCTGGAGCAGTGTGTGCAGTTCTGGTGCCCCCAAGATAAGAAGGACATGGAAGTGTTGGAGCAGGTCCAGAGGAGGCCATGAAGTTGATTATGGTAATGGAGCACCTTCCCTATAAAGACAGGCTGAGGAAGTTGGGGCTGTTCACCGCAGAGAAGAGAAGGTTGCTTGGAGACCTCATAGCAACGTTCCAGTATCTGAAGGGGGCCTACAGGGAAGCCAAAGAGGGATCCTTCTTCAGGAACTGTAGTGACAGGACAAGGGGGAATGGCTTCTAACTGGCAGGGAGTAAGGTTTAGTTTAGATGTTAGGAAGAAAGTCTTTACTGTGAGGGGGTGAGACTCTAGAACAGGTTGTCCAGAGAAGCTGCAGATGCCCCATCCCTGGAAGTGTTCACAGCCAGGCTGGACGAGTCTCTGAGCAACCTAGTCTAATGAAAGGCATCCCTGCTCGTGTCAGAGAGGTTGGAACTAGATGTTAGGGTCCCTTCCAATCCAAGCCGTTCTATGATTCTATTACATTCAGGTGCTCATAGGAACCAATGGCTAATCAATGGCATGCCCCGCCTGTGTATTATGTGTCTGCATACTGTGTGTGAGAGAGAGAGAGAGAGAACAGAAGCCTGTAAGAGTAAGTTAGGTGACTCATACAATTTTCTAGCCTGACATCTTCTCATCAGCAGTAGATTTGAATAGTTCACTGAAGTAATGCTACTACTGGAATTAAAAGGATTATTTGCAGACGCTCTCGTAGATTATTTTGGATCACACTTCTGAGAATACATTAGAAGGTTCATTTCATGCTACACCTTCCTTAATTCAGGGCTTATTTTATCTAAATGTCGTGGCCTATCTGTTCAAAAGCATGATTTGGTAGCTCTCAAGGCTGGTGTGCCAAACTTTTCCAAATCTGCAGTTGAACAGCTATTGCTTTATGGGCTGATCAGGGATTCCTTGTGCGTGGGACAGATAATGGTTATTGAACCCCTGAACAGTGACTTGTGTGCTCACGTCCCACCTCAACCATTCATGCTGTCAGCTGCTGGTTCTGGCAGATAAGAAAATAACCTGCTCTTTTGCAAGAAAATTACATTTTGTACATGTCTAAAGAAACCGAGTCCTGTGATGTCAGGACTGCCAACAACAGGTTGAATGTAATGGTTTAGAGGAAATTCTGCAAGATTTTTTTAAAAGATTAAATTCTTTTCAGGTTACATTAAAATTACCTACCTGTTGAAATGAAGAAGTACAGTTGATTGTTTCCTTTCTGGCTTGTTGTTGCTAAGTACCTAGAGGGTAGTATTTCAGGGAGAGTTAACTGGATCCCTTTCAAAATGCAGCTGTTGATCTTTCCTCTTTGAGTTTCTTTTGCCTGAGAAGTGAATGCCACTTCTCAGATGTTTTCTGTTTTGATTCTTAAATACTGTGATAAATGTTAGGGTCTGTTAAGTTTCAACTTTCTGTTTTTATCCGTTGGTAAATGCTATACCAGATGTGGGTGTGAAGGACCCTGAGAAACTGAGGGAGTTCTGCTTTTATTCAACAATTTTAGCTTTCATAACTGAGCATTTCAGCTCATTTTGCAGGGTTGTGTATGTGCTGTTTTAGGGTTTTTTAAGAGTTGAGAAAAACAGGCTTACGCAACTTAGTTTGCATAAGTGCAGTGAGTCATTCATATTTTATTTTTGCGTGCCTCTGTGTGTGTGTGTTGTATCGCTTTATATAACCTGTCTTTGAAAAAGTACTACTGCGAATGCTAAGAATATATTTCTCCTAGAAAACAGAAAAGAAATGTGTCTGTTAGGGAGGTAGCTGCTTCTTGGTGATATCTCCTCATAGATACTGTTCTCCAGGAGGGCACTTTGGTGATTCTTCTTCAGGCTGTGGTTCTCCAGTGGCAAAGTTTATGATGTGTAAAGAGAAGTTCCGGTAGCTCTATGCTTCCCTTTTTGTAAGCAGAGCTGAGAGTAACTCTGCATAATAATGATGGTTTTACATGTATATATGTATGTGGGTGTGTATATCTATATCTATATCTATATCTATATCTATATCTATATCTATATCTATATCTATATCTATATCTATATCTATATCTATATCTATATCTATCTATATCTATCTATCTATATCTATATCTGTGAGTTTCAAGTGTGCGTAGTCCTTTCAGCATACTGTAGCTTCTGCTTCCTACCATCTAGGGAAAACTGGAGCTTCCACAGCAATGTACCTCTGTGCATTGCTGAAATAAATTTGAGGCTTAAATCCTTCACATAGCTGTCAGACAGGTGTCCTTCATCAGGCTTCCTTACAAAGAAGTCCTCTGGAAGGCTTCATCTTTTTTGACATTGCTTCTCTCATTGCTTATGATCAAGTGTGCCATGAATGTCTGGCCATGCAGAGTCTATTGTTTGGAATGCAGTTACAGGTATTAAGTGTCAGTACTCTTTAGGTGCTAGAATTGCTATTTTATTTTATTTTGTGGTCACACGTTTCAGTTATGTTTTTCTTTGACGTCTGATGGATGATGCTGTGGGATGGAACTCACTGTTAGTTTTCCCAGAAAGGAGGAATGTGGTTCATGGTACAGAGGTGGGTACATAGGTCTTCTTGCCCTGTGGCTCTTCTGAGCATTGCCACATTTCTCCCCAGCTCTCTGCTGGGGATCATCCTGATCTGATGTGCATCCTGTCTGTCCATGCTGGAAATCCGCGCTGGCATCGAAAGTTCTCCACAGCAGCTTCACAATGATTGCTTCCGTGCACATTCAGAAGTCCCTCCGCTCTGCTCTACTGCCCTGTGTTTCACCAAACCAGATTGAAGACTTCTTTCTTTCTATATCCCAGTTTTTATTTCCGTTAAAACAAATCACAGTTTTCATTTGATTTCAGTGCTATCCTACATTTGATGTAAGTAGCATTGTTCATTCTTATGGCAACATTTTAATGATTCCAGTAATCACTAAAACAGAAAAACTGTGTTTGGTGTCCAATGCAGAGATATTTGTAGCTGCAAAATAAGGCAGTTGCAAAATAAATATTCTTCTACTACCTAGCTAGCAGATGAGAAGTATCTGGGGTCTGCAGAAGTGCCATGAAACATTCAGGTAATGTTTTGAATTGTCTATGGTAGGGTACTTAAACGAACATTAAACATGAGAATAAAAATTTAATTAGAATCATAGAATGGTTAGAGTTGGAAGGGATTATAAGATCATCTGGTTCCAATTCTCCCTTCTGGGGGCAAGGGCACCCTCCAGTAGACTAGGTTGCTCAGAGCCCAGTCCAGCCTGATCTTGAACATTTCTAGGGATGGATAACCCACAATTTCTCTGGGCAACCTGTTCCAATGCCTCACTAGTTTCACAGTAAAGAATTTCTTCCTAATATCTTATCTCAGCCTGCCCTCCTTCACCTTAAGGCCATTCCCCTTTGTACTTTTACTAAATGCCTTTGTGAACAGTCCCTTGCCAGCCTTCCTGTAGGCCCCCTTTAGGTACTTGAAGGCTGGTCTAAGGTCTTTCCAGAGTGTTCTCTTCTCTCAGGCAGGAGGGTTGCTCCAGACGGCTGAACAAATTAGTGGCTCTTGTCTAGATCTATTCCAATGGGACTATGTCTTTCTTCTGTTGGAGACCCCAGAGCTGGATGCAGTGTTCCAGGTGGGGTCTCACCAGAGCAGAGCAGAGGGACAGAATCCCCTCCCTCGCCCTGCTGGCCATGCTGCTTTGGATGCAGTCCAGGCTGCATTTGTGTTTCTGGGCTGCAAGTGCACATTATCGAATCATACTGAGTTTTTCATCCACAAACACCCCCAAGACTTTCTTCAAAGGTCTAGTCTCAGTCCATCATCATTAAGAAATTGGTTTCACGTAAGTAATTGTAGTACCTGTCTAGCTTCAAAAATATAAGCAGATTCCATCAATATATTTACATATGTAAAATGAGCTATACGCACTTAGATTCCTTGTTCAGTTGATGTTCAGAAGAGCAGCTGAGCTGGTTTGGGCTCTGATCCAATTTACATGCCCAAAGACAAAAATACTGGGTAGGAATCACATAGATATAACTGTTTTCTTCAACAGCGCTTGAAAATAAGACATCTCCTTCACGTAGCAGATCAAAACTGGCATGACATCTGGAAATAAGAAGGATCTCTGAACTTGTGGAACCATCTCCAAATTAGAAAAAAATTCCTACTCACACACACAAAAGCTATAATTGAGAGTAACTTCATAAATACTCTTTTGCACATGGTCGTGGACAATCTCTCCGTGAATGTAGTTATTCTCAGCATTGCTTGATTGCTTCAAATGACCCCTTGTGTGAGCAGGCAAATAACTAAATTGCCTCTGCCTTTGTATTAAACAGCTCAAACATTATATGTGAGAAATGGGAGGCTCTTAAAAATAAAATTACATCCATTTTTGGAACATTTATTCTTCTGTTTCTCATCAGGAAATGGATAACGTCCCTAATGGATGTTATCCTTGTGCACATTTTTATACCCATGCTGCATTAAGTCTGCTACAGAGTCACAGAATGGGTCAGGTTTAAAGGGACCACAGTGGATCATCTGGTCCAACCTCCCTGCTCAAGCAGAGTCATCCCAGAGCACATGGCACAGGATTGTGTCTGGATGGTTGAATATCTTGAATATCTTCAGTAAGGGAGACTCCACACCCTCTCTGGGCAAACTGTGCCAGTGCTTGGTCACCTGCACGGTAAAGATGTTCTTCCTCAAGTTCAGGAACTCTGCCTCTTGGCCTATTGCTTGGCACCATTGAGAAGAGCCTGGCTCCATCCTCTGACACCCTCCCTTCAGATACTCATAGACATTGATGAGGTCCCCTCTCAGTTATCTCTTCTCAAGGCTGAACAGGCCCAGCTCCCTCAGCCTTTCCTTACAAGAGAGATGCTCCAGTCCCTTGGTCATCTTTGTAACCCTCCACTGGACCTGCTCCAGGAGCTCCCTGTCTCTCTTGTCCTAAGGAGCCCAGAGCTGGACACAGCACTCCAGACGTGCCTCACCAGGGCTGAGTAGAGGGACAGGATCACCTCATTCAGCCTCCTGGCAATGCTCTTCCTAATGTACCCCAGGATCCCATTGGCCTTCTTGGCCCCCAGGACACAGTGCTGGCTCATGGACAGCTTGTTGTCCACCAGGACCCCAGTTCCTTCTCTGCAGAGCTGCTTTCCAGCAGATCAACCCCCAGCCTGTGCTGGGGCCCTGGGGTTATTCCTTCCAGGACCCTGCATTTACCTTTGTTGAATTTCACGTTTCTTCTCTTCCCATGCCTCCAGCCTGTCGAGGTCTGTCTGAAGGGCTGCACAGCCCTCTGGGGTATTGGCCACTGCTCCTAGCTTTGTGTTGTCAGTGAACTTGCTGAGGAGGCATCTGCCCCTTCATCCAAGTCACTGATGAATACAGTAAACAATACTGGGCTCAGTATGGGACCTTGGAGGACACCACTGATGACAGACCTTCAGCTAAACCCTGTGCCACTGATTACAACCCTCTGAGATCTGCCATTCAGCCAGTTCTCAACATACGTTGTCCATAGAAGTCAATAATCTGAGTCAGCCATCTCAAAGTACCGCATACAGTATCAGGGATTTAAAAAGGCTTGCTAGAAGGTGAATGTACACTTGCATGAAAGGATGGTCCTGTAAGACTCTGTGTTGAGTACACTTGTGTGCACTCTAGACACAAAGATAAGAGACTAGAGAATTGGTGTGGGCTAAGCACACAAGAGATCATATGGTTTATTCAGGGAAATATGCCCTCTGTTCTTAAAAGTCATTGAAGCTTGAGTTAAAATTAAACATTTGCTTCCTGGTAATGCCATTTTGCAGATTTTTTCGCATACTTAGTGAAGAATCAAAGATTTTGTTACTTACAGAAAGAAATAATTAACAGGCAGAGCAGTAAAGGAAAGAATAAAAGCTTTACAAGGCTCAGATTAATCTTTCTCACTTTTTTTCTTGCATGCTCATCTGACTGCTTGAAAACCAGTCTCTAGAACTAAATTTTTAGCAACTGGGTTTTAGAAATTTCACAGAAGTTCATACAAAGCATGTTAACTTTCTATAACCATGATAAAGTAGGAATAATTACATTTTAAGTGACCCTTATGATAAGTTTCCAGATGCCTGGAGTAGAAATCTGGGTCACAAATGCACTGAGTTATGATGTAAGACATCAGTACACTGCTGTATTCCAGATAAAGTAAATTGCCCTTGTCCTACTGAAGTCAAAGGAATGATCCTGCTCATGGCCATGAGTTTCTTCTGAGCTTGTCTGAACTTTGTCAGTGATATGCTTTCTATGCATAAACTAAAAGGCTTGTTAAGCTTCTTAATACATTCTTTTCTCACTGATTTGCCTTTGCCTTCTCTTAATTTTAATGGAATTTTTTTAAGATTGCCTTTTATATGGCCAGAAAACTGACTCAATCTGTTTTGGGTATCAGTGAGTTGAAATTTATATGAAACGGTATGTCCTTCATCTTAACCAACTACCTTGCGCAAGTCATTGCTACTGTTTCCAAAAGTACATGGCCAACAAGTCACAGTAGCAGAACAGCATGGATATCAGCTCATTGCTAAAGTTTATGTATAAAGCTGCTTCTGAAAAATTCCAGAGAAACATGGAGAATTTACTATCAGAATTGAGGAGAAGAGCATTGTTTTCCATATTCTTTGGGTGGATTTTTGGCACTAATGTAGCCTGGGATGCAGAAGCCACCCCATGCCAAGCTCCTGCAAGGCTATCAGATTACATCAACAACCTACTGGGAAGCAGGTATTCAACCTTACCAGCCTTGCTCTGGGTCATAGGAATGAACTTGAAATAATACATATGAAAAATCCTTTTGAAAGGTATGTGAGAGGGGAAAAATAAGCTTCAGCAACCTATTATTGGAGACTTCTTCTTGAACCATTTTTTTTAATTTGTGAGCCAAATACTGCAGTAATTAAGCTGCAAAATGAAGGGAATGTGCTTTGTTTTTAGCAGAAGTTAACATTGGTTTTCTCCAGGCATTCAATCACTTAACTCAGTTGTCTTTTTATATTATTCAAATGTGATACACATTAGTTAAACATAAGTGGTTGAAGAATCTTGTTGCAGAATGCCTCTTGAGAGAGAAGTATGTTATAAACATTTCTACTAATGGAATATTTATGTTGATGTAAATTAACTCCATAAGGGTACAAACCCTTTGAAAGGTGAATGTGATGTTCCTGCTGCACAGTGATGCTTTTATTATTTTGTTACTTGTACAGCACAAGGAGTGGTGTACAGGCTTCTGCTGTAGCCATCAAGGAATTTGCAAATGCAGATTTGGTGACCCTCAAGAATGAAGGCCTGCCACGCAATGAAAATATAATGCAGAATTGTGTGATGCTGCAGACAGGATGGACATTTTCCAGAAATAATTCTAAGAACTGTGATCTGAGAAAAAATGCAAAATTAACTGAATCTGTAGGAGAGTAGAGCAAAACAAAGGGCTACAGCTAGCAGGTAGCAGATTTACTGAGATTGATAGAGACAGTGATAATTTTGAAGTGATCAGTTGCCAGCAATATTAGGGATAAGGACCTAAGAATGACAAGAAATAATACCGTCATTGTCATCTCTGCTTCTGGTAATTCAGGATATGAGCATTTGCTTAGAGGTATGAGATCTGACAAAAGCTGGAGGGGTGCAGGGGACTAGTGGCAGATCTTGCCTGTAAAGCATTTCCATTGTTGTGGCTGAATTCAAGACCCAAACACTATTCAGGGAGTGGAAGCAATGGCTTTGTAATCTGGTCTGGGTAACCTGTCTGCAGTGTCTGAGTTTTTCTATTTTCATATGTGTATATACATAAACGTATATGTGTATATACACACACATGTGTGTATATATACAGGTGTGCATATATATACATATATATATGTATATATATGCACACCTGAATCCTGCTCTGAGGGAGGGGTTGGGCACAACAGCTTTAGGGATGGTGAAATAGAAAAGATGGTTGCACCATCTTTTGGAAGATAGACAACAGAGCCATGGCTGCTTTAATAGTCTCCAGCACTCACCCTCTGCTCTTGTGCATAAAAGGAAATAGAAGCCCTGGAGGTTAGGGGCAGGCAAAATCCAGTGAAGTTGTGCCCAGGGTCTCTGAGCACATGAGGATTTATCCAGCTGCCTGTTTTGAAGTTCCCTATCAAATGTAAGAACAACCTGCTAAAAAATCTTAGATACTTCAGAGATTTTGTTTGCTTGTTTGTTTTTGCTGTATGCAAATTTGTTATTAAAATTATTTATATTGCACAAAGTGCTCTGTCAACTGTGTTTTATTAATTCAGGAATGGCAGTGATAAGATCTAGTCCTTTCCAAAGAATTTGGTATGCCACATCTCCCAGATGGGATCACATTACAAAGACAGTTCAGCTCCCAGTTAGGCTCTTCAGTGAAGTGGTTAGATTTTTGACAGCACTCAGCATCCAGTGGGTCTGGTGTTCATTTTCAGGAATGGGAGCTGGTGAGCTGTTCTGAAAATGTAACCTTTTGTACTTAAATATTTGTGTGTTTTCTCCCAGTCCTATTTTCCATAAAGTTGTGTGATATTTTTTCATTGTTATTTTCTGAGTTTTTTTCCTTGCTCAATAAGCAGAACTGAATAGTTCTGCCAGAGTCCCACTGCAATTCTGTGCAATGGGATTTTCATATTTTTGTGATTATTTGTTCATATTTTTGTGATTTTCATTATATTTAAACCCCAAGTGTTCATAAATAAGTACACAAAAGAAACCACAAATACTGTGATGAGTTATACAGTAGTGATAACTCCAAGTACAAATACTGAATTTAAAATGTAAGTTGTTATCTGTATATCCAGTTAACATGAATGACTGATGAATCACAGTAAATCCACAAACACATGCTGAACTGGGTTTTTTGCACATGTAAATCCATTTGCCTTAATGCCTTGTTCCTTGGATAAATATGGCAGTTTTATGTGATTTACATCTTTCCAAGAACTACAGATGACTTTCTTGCAATGGAAATCAGTATGGTGGCCTAACCCACATTAAATATTCCTCTCTTCCAGATTTTTTTTGAAAGATCTCTCAGTTTCAGTTGTTATGGAAGTTGTTAGCTTCCAATTCCTGATGAATACATGTGAATACTTAAAAAGAAAGACATCATACAGCCAGACTGGTATACTGATAATGCCAGATAACTCCAAGATACCTCTAAATCATTGTCACCAGTGTCATCTCACTCATCAAATAGTCTCTCTTGTTGTCTTTCCACACAACTCTATCTTCACCCTCACAGCTCTGCTTCCAGTCTTCATGGTGCACACCATGCCTCCGGCATTGATGCTGCACGTCTCTCAGGTTCTTCCACACATTGATGTCATTTGTGAGATTCTCATTCCAGCACTTCCCAAAGACCTGCTTTTTATACTTTACCAAAAAGGCACTCATTTCTGCATTAAATTTTCTCATCAAGAAAAGCCAGTCATGATTTCTCTTGTTCTGTTCTCCTTCCTCATGTCAACTGTCTGACTTTTATCGCATTACCTTTGTCCTCCCTGTGTGTGTCAAGTTGACTTCTGCAGTTTGGATGTGTTCCTGAACAAGTAGCAACTCTTTTCCTTGCCACTGTAGCATGTCTGGCATGTTCTGGAGTCTTAGTTTTGATATAGGTAGTGATTAATAGTTGCAACAATTCATGAGCTGCTACTGCTCTATGTCAGCTGTCTTAGTGGTCTCTATTTAAATCTTACGAATCACTACCTAGGCAAAATAAGCATGGTCATCCTGCAAGCAAAGTGAAGGTGAGCAATGAGCTGTGACTTCTTTTCTCTAAAATATTTTTTAAGTGTTACCTCATCTTCCCATGCCATCCCCTTCACGCATTCACATACTCATTGCTTTCTTGGTCTGACTCTGAGCTCAGTGTGCCAGAGTCTCTTTATGCTGGTATTTACTGCTGCATACTATTCTGTAGCTTGTGTCCTTGCCGCATTCCTGATTGTGATGTTAATGGATTGCTGTTCAGGATATAATAATGGCAAAGGTGGCATGAGATAGGCATGGAAGCATTATGCTGGGACTGGTCCCTGGTGTAATCAACAGAAAGGGGTGGTTGGGATACAGGTGGGACAGGGGTCTTCAGTTGCCTCCTTCTCAGCTGAGCTCTGTCTGTTTCATGTCTGTTCAAAGGGTTTCATTCCTCATGACAGGCTGTCTGTCTGACCCCTTTTGCAAATACTCAGATCAGTTTCAGCACATGAAAAAAGCAAAGGTCTGGTTGCATGGATCTGGGGGAGAGGCAGCACTGCATAGCTCCAGCAGAAAGTTAACCTTTCCTTCCACTGTTCTGCCGTTCTCCCTCCTCCTGCTGAGCCCTGCTAATAGAGATTAGCGATCAGACTGTAAATTCCCCAAGTACAGAAAGTAGTAAACCTCCCATCCCCTCCCCAAGAGGACTTGTATGCTGACAACAGCCTCATTCAATCTGACACCTGTTTCACTTTAAAACAGGCCCCTATAAATAGAGTGTATGTAAGCCTAGGTGGCATTGCAAAATATTATGGAAAACATGGCTTACAATCCTGAGAAAAAGGGGGAGTAAAGAGAGTGGGGGTGGGCCAAAAGACACTATCTGCCATAAAAACCTGGCAGCTTCATGCAAGTGCTGTTGCTTTTAATTTAAATGCTCATTTCTTATTCTATTTTCAGATCCTCTTTGGGATTTTAGGAATGTTGAGACGTGCTGGTTATAAAGCCCTAAGTACAGAATGGTCACGGATGGCTGGAGTGAGGCATGTTCTAATGGAAACAAATCGCTTGTCAGTAAGCAGCCTTCAAACTTTTGAACAAAAGCTCAAAAGGCTCAGGGAAAAGACATGTTTGTCGATTTAAAATGGCTGGATGCAGGTCATCAGGAAGGCATAGGCTTCAGCATTGTTGAGGTAACTCTTCAGTTCTATGAGTTTTAAATGAGGTTAAATACTTTGATGGCAACCACAAATGGAATGAGCAAATTACATTAAACAGAAAGCTCACACATTATAAAGTGAAGTGTGCGTAATACCAAAATGTAAAGCATGTGCACCACTGCAAAACAGCCACACAATGGAGCTCAGTTGTGGGAACTACATTTAGGTATATAGACATGAATGTTTGTGAAGAAGACTATGCTATATCTACTGAAATTTAGAAGGGTGACCAGCATTCCTGTAGATGTCTGTGATGCATTGATATTTTTGTAAGTTAAAATAGTGTCGCTTAGCTTTATAGTGATGATAAATCCAAATCCCGATTCTGTTTATTCACCCTTCTGTAGGTTTTAACTCTAAGTGAAATTCTTCAGTGCAGTAGTTAATTTTTTTATATTTGCTAGGAAAACCCATAATGAGGTTCATGAGCCCTAGAACAATTATAATGAGGGATCACCTCTTCTTTTTCCTATATTTTGTATTGCTCTGTGAAATGAATAATGTTGGTCTATAATAAATTGTACAAGGTGGATGAATTACAGTCCTTATGGAACATCATGTTGAATCTTCTAATTCTACTGTAGCTTGGTTTCATAAGAAAATTATTCAATCTTTCTTTATGATCAGTCTGTCTGTCTGCTATTTGCCCTCACAAGGAGCTTCTGAGCTTTTTCAGTCTTCAGCTGGATTTGAAGCATGTTTTCAGTTAATTATATTTTGACTAGATTTGTGGAAACTGCTTTCTGTCTAGAAGAAGAGAGGCAGAGGCAGTACCTCTGCAGAGAGGAAGGCAGGTAAAGAAATTGTCAGGTCAGCAGTCACCATGGGGCTCCTTGGAACAGCACACAGTTTTGTGCATAAAGGAACGCAGTGAGGACTCGTGAGGCAGGTTTGGGCACAGGTGACTGGGGAAAGACATCTGAAGGGAGAAAGGTTTGACCTCCATTAGTAACCAGGTTTCATTTCAGTGTTCCGGGAATAATTTCATTTTCATATGGAAAAAAGCAGCAGAAGAAAAGGGAGTGACTCTGTGTTGTAAAATGATATCTGTGAGCTTCAAAGTGCAGGGCAGTCTTTTGGTGTTTCTGAGGTTTACTCTGCTAAGTAAACATTCATTCTTTCAACGGAAAGAAACTGAGACACTTTCTTCACAGAGTTTTGACTTGCTGAAAGGCACCAAATGACTCAGCAGCAACCAGGTACAGCATACAGACATTTAGGTAGCTTAGAATCGTATAATCATTTAGGTTGGAAAAGACCCTTCAGATCATCAAGAGCAAACATAACCCTAACACTGCTAGCCCACCAGTAGATCATACCCCTAAGCACCACATCTGCACATCTTTTAAATACCTCCAGGGGTGGCAGTGATTTAACCACTTTCTGGACAGCCAGTTCCAACTCTGATAGCCCTTCTGCTGAAGACATTTTTTCCTATATCCAATCCCTCCCCAAACTGAGGTGCAGCTTGAAGCTATTTCCTCTCATCCTGCCACTTACAATCTGTGAAAGAGGCCAACCCCCACCTTGCCACAACCTCCTTTCAGGCAGCTGTAGAGAGCATAAAGTCTTCCCTGAGCCTCCTTTTCTCCAGGTTAAACAACCCCAGCTCTCTCAGCCACTCCTCACAGAACTTGTGCTCCAGACCCTTCACTAGCTCCACTGCCCTTCTGGACAATCCTCAGCATCTCAATGTCCTTCTTGTAGTGAGTGGTCCAAAACTGAACACAGGATTCAAGGTGTGGTGTTACTGTGCGGAGTACAGGAGGACAGTCACTGCCCTGATCCTGGCCAATGTGGCCAGCAGCTTACACAGAACTTCACCCACCATATGTCCTAGCCATGCCAAATATTCTCCTTCCTCAAGGCCCTGGAGCTCACCAGTGCTCCCCATTCCTGCTTTTTATGTTGCTCTTTGGGTCCTTTAAATCTTTGTCTGTTAGTATTGCAAGAGGAGAGCGTTGCCTGTTCAAGCCCAGTAATCTCTTGCCATCCACAAAGGCTGTTGCATGTGTTGCCATGACAAAGAAAACATCTTCCAAATGCCACTGGTCGTTTTGCTTTTCTGCCAGAACTGAGGCCGTGCTGCTGAAGAAGGATTGCAAAGTGGCCTGCAGAGAGCTCCAGGTGGTACAGACCAAAGCAGCCTGATACCTGAGTTGGCTTTGTTTGAAGTTAGCTGGGGTTGTCCATAGTATCCTACTGTGCTCACCTGCCTTTGATACAGTAGCTGATGGTTAATGCTTCTTCTTTCCTGACCTGTCCATCATGTGAAGGACACTCTGAGACCATGGAGAGGAGTAATCGAGGGAGACACTCCATGTCTTCTCTTCAGATGCTACCCTGCCTGGATGAGAGCTTATCAGTAGTTTGGGTTTCTCAGCATTGGTGCAGATGGGTTTGTAAACACCTTATATTTGTGTTAGAAATGGCATTACCCTTACGTACAGGTCACTGCCTCAGTCCTGCTGCACCCCTGAAGCTCTGTGTTGAAGCCCGGTGGTCCATCGTAGGCTACTCTGGGTCCTGGGGTAGAGAAGGCAGGAGGCAAGGACTGAGATTTGCTTTCAGTACCATGGTTAGTTTGTATATAGAAGTGCAGCAGCACTGGGAAAATGCTAAAGGTTGGGATGGGAGAGAAGGCAGCTGTACTACTGCAAATTGCTGCTGTGTCTCCCAGTAAGACAAGCTGATTTCTTTTTGCCCAAATAAGCATCAGATAGGAAAAAACACTTTTAGGAAACTTAAGGCTTGGTACTACATTGATTTCTGGGACACAATTATGCCTGCTGCTCATGTGGATTGAATCTGATGTATTTGCGTGCACACACACACACACACAGAGCATTTTTGTGTTTTATCACGTGGCTGCCAAAAATAACACTGAAACATGTAAGTTAAGCATGTTGTTATAACACAATGGCACTTGATTACTGTTCAGGGGAGCTCAGGTTTCCGTCTGAGCATATCACCAGCAGGCAGTAATGGAGGAATACAAAGGGCAAATGAAAAGAACAGTGCAACCTCATGGCATTTTATCCTAAATGTCAGGCACGGTCAGTCTTCCCTGGTGAGTTCCCCAGTGTATGGATTTAGCATCTTCAGAAATTGTCTGTCATGGTGTTCAATTCAGCAATAAATAAGGTAATATCAAATTGTCTGCTCTTGGAGGGTTTTTTATCCAAATTACAGCAGTTGGCCTTAAAATAATTTCTCTTAATCAGCAGAGTCTCTCTTTCCTCTGTAACTCTTACTATCTTATTTTAATAACTTGTTACTTCTCTGTCTTTCAATTAACACTTCATTTACATTCTTTACTTAGACACTGTAGGTGTAGCCTTTTGAAATTCTTCCCTAATGTGATTTTAGTGCTGTCACTTCAGTTAGGGGCATGGTAATGACTAACCTCTGTTTCTGTACCTCTCTTGCTATGTTGCATAATGACTTTTCAGAAGCTCTGAATTAATGCAGGTCAGTTGATAATTTGGGGCAACATGGCAATATGGTGCCTAGAAAAAAATCCATTTGTAATCTGAAAAATCTTATGGGAGTATTGCATAACTTGAGAAATATAATAGCTCATTAGTTAGAAGTCTGTAGTGTGAGAATGAGTAAACATGATTAGTATCACTAAAAAGAAAAAAAAAAAAAGCTGTATTCCTTAAGTAGTGTTCTCAAAAAACAACATCATCGTAGCTCCAGGTAATGTTAGGTGTTGCAAAGAAACCCTTCTGCTCTGGAGTCCTGTCACCTACTAAGGCTCATCCTACATGCTGGCACAGGGCAACCTTTGCTCTGAGTTTCCTTGCTGAATGTGCCACGTGTGGTGCTGCTGTAGAAATTCTTGCTGTGCCATTTGCTCCATTCTGACCCGTTCTAGCTTATATACCACCCAGCAGCTGTCAACAGACAAAGAAGAAAACTTAAATCACATGAGGTCATTAGCAAGTAGGTTTTTAGGAAGTTGATGGAAGAAAACACAGCAACTAATATCTATACATTGTGAGTGCATTTTCTGTTTAGAATATAAGGGATTTTTCCACACTGATAACAAGATTCTGGATTTTTTAGCTCATTATGTAATGACAATTCAAGATGAAGTCATGATAGCAAGACCACAGCAGTTATCAGGCAGTATCCTGAAGCACTGAGTAGCTGGTGGAGAGGGTTGTTATGAAATGGTTTTTAAAAATAATTCTGGAATTCTACCCCTCTTTTTGCTTATTTTAAGATTCGTATGCGATGTCTTGAATGTCTATGTCATGAGTTGTGCTGCTAGTAGATCCCCCCAGCTGGTCTGTCCAGTAGTAGTATCATGTTTCTGTGTTAAAACTTTAAAAATAATTTAATGATAGCTATGTTTAGTGACATCATTTTAGCACCCATATGACTTGACTATCCCTTGCACTCTGCCTGAGACAGTACAACAGCTGCGTTGTACCCACATATGTCACATCACTTCAGGCACAGTCAAATTTTTAGAAAGAGGGAATTATACTGTCACTGATTACTTCATCTCCCTCAGCTGTATAGGCTCTAGATTCACTACACAGATGCTTGAGCCTTCTTTAGTCTTCATAAATCTTTCAAGAAAAAGCATTAAACGTTTCCTAGAGGAAAGTCTGTACTGATTATTTTTAATAATATTATTCCTTTTAGGGTGGAAAACATGAATTTGGGGACAGAGGATGTCTTGTTAAAATACTGTATTGCCTTTATTGTCACTTAAGTGCTCCAGGGCAATATTAATAGGTTTATTCTATTAAGGAAGAATAGCGTGATCGAAATAATAGTTGAAAGATACTGATCTTCCCACTAGAAAGCTTTTGCATAGAGAACCTCTATTGTTTGGGGACAATTATTTCTGGAAAACCTCCTATCACCTGTCTTCCCTACCTACCTGCTTTGCTATTTTCATGCTGCTGTGATTTGGTATCACTTTGATGCTAGTAATTCTTTTTATAGTAAGATAAAATGCAGCATAGTTACTGGTAAGAATTTGCTCTTAGTTACATTGCTGACAATTCAGAGTAAGTCGGCCAATATCATTGACAGCTGCAGAGCTGTGAACAGAATTTGTTTGCCTTTTTCTATCAGTCAGAGATTTCTTTTTGTCCATTTAAGAATATATTCTTTTCATTTTCCTGTGTAGTGAAATAGTGTTTCTCTTGGCCAACATCAGAATATTTTTCCATCAGTTAAGAAAAGCTCTTGCTGCAGATAGCAGTGTAATCTCCTGATGTGGTTAGAAGGGTATGGTGTAAAAAATGAATATTGAGTATGATACGTCACGTGTCTCTAATGGCATGTAATGCCTTATGTTTGTATTTCACAGGACAGCTAGTTCAGAGATTGCTGTTGAAAGTTTAAAACTATCTTTACCACAGGAGAGATAGGAGGACTACTTTGCCCAGTCCAGTTCCAGTTCAGGTATAAAGCTGTCATATTGTAGCCTTGAAGTCTGTGTAGCAAAGATGTCTGAGCAAAGTCCACTCAGGGCCATGTATGGATTTAACTGTCCCTGCTCTCTCTCCTTTCGAAGTCCAGGCTGCAGGGTAATTTGGTAGGTAAACCTGGCTGTGCTGTCAGTTTCACCCTGGAGAGGGTGATTTTTTTAAAAATATGATTTACATGACAGGCATACTTAAAAAACCTGTCCTGAGGTGTCTGGTGGCAGGTGACAAAACGGACATATTAATAAAGAGAAGAGCTGATAATGCAACCTGTGTGATCGATCCTGTGCTGTGGTCTGTGTCCTCAGAGGGATGAGCAGCAGCCAGGCAGCTAGGAAGGCTGTGTGGTGTGCCACAGCTGGCTGCTGTTCCCATCTTGTTATAAAATTCGTGTTAAATGAATAATAAATCCAGTTAAAAACTATTTAAGTAAAACAGTCTGACATGGCTTGTCAGATACAGTATTGTGTCAGGAATCCAAAAGATGCTTTTGCTCCCAGTTTTCTGTCTTGTTTGGTAACAGTAGGCAAATTGGCCATGCTTCCACTCAAATCCATTGTCAGTCCTGCTTGCTGGGCAGACAAATTGCTTTGGGAAGAGGCTGTATTTCAGGGTGTGCTTCTACGATGTCCAGGTAGGCCATGGCCAAGACAGGAAGCCCTGACACATGTGAGCATGTGTACCACATGTCACTGTTACAGAGGAAAATGAATCCCTGTGCCCTTGAATGATGACTCCTCTGCTCTCTGTAATCTGCACTAGGTTTGGGAGATGTCTCACTAAAACCAGTTTTCATAGAAGAAATCATGTCTTCAGGGAAGAGAGAGTGAAATGAGAAGGACAAGAAGATTGATGTTGTTGCCTGAGTTAAGAGGATGACATATTATGAAATGTGGGATGTAGGGTGGAACCTCGTTTGAGAGCAAAGGCACTGTGTTTGCAACTGACATAACATAAGACAGCAAATCTGTGAAGTGGCTCAAGTAAAGGTCCCAAATGTTTTGCCTGTCCTACATAACCATGGCAAGTTCAAGTACAGTTATCTGACCTGAGCTTCCAGGGCTTAGGAATCATCATGCATGGGGGCTTTTCACTCTCCCTAATTTGTGACTGACCATGAACACAGAAGTGATTTCCTCTCCTGCTGGAATTGAACGCTCCATGCCTTGATCCCAAGCCCCACAGGAGAAAATTGGAAAGCAGATAATTAATCTGTTTGTCTTCTTGTTTACTGAGTTGTGAGTGTAAAGAAATTCAGCTGCAGCTGGAGATGGAATATTGCAAAAATGGTGTTAGTGAGAAGAAAATAAGACCAATATATTTTTCAGTTGAAGCAAGAAGAAAAGCTGGGCAATTTCATGAAGGTATTTGTTCAGTTTCTTTTAAAAATGTAAAGAAGGTTCAAGAGAACAGTGAAAAAAAATTTGAATAACATTAGCACTTTGTTTCATAGCTGCCTTGTTCTGTTGTTGATCATTCACTAAAAGTAAAACTTTGGGAACTGATGGAGTTCAGAAAGTAGCAGTGAAAATCCTTAATGGGATGCTGTCATTTGCTTTACTAAGAAAGTGGTTGTGGCTGACCTATACAAAGTGCTGTGAAAGGACCAGTTAGCATTATGGATGGAAGTGAAATACTGATTAACATGATTAAGATTATTAAATTGCCAGACGAAACAAAAACAAAGATGTGTCATATATTAGAAGGTAGAATAGAGAGGTGAGGATTTAGTCATATTTATTAACTTTTGTCTAACAAAATCACTTCATTGCATACCATGATTTTTAAAGGCAATGTTTCCAAAAGGTAGGTAAAAAAAGAGATTCTTCTGATGCAGTGCATAATGGTGATATAGGGCATCAAAGTTAGCATAAAGCACCTAAGTAAAAAAGATTAGATATGTCCAAACAAACTGAAGCAAGCATTTGAGTTCCATAAAGCAAATGGGTACTGCAGGCATTTACCTGCATTTGTATATTTTGGCCCCCTGATACTAAAAGAGTAATTTCACACAATAAGAAAAATCAGGTGCTTTAGTTACTTCACACTCACACCTGATTCACCTGTGCAACTGTAGCTACCTTGCCAGTTGGCTGAGCAGCAATTCTAGGTAAGTAACACTCAGAGCAGAAACTCTTAAAATGTGGCAGCATGTGTGAAAAAGAGCAAAGGACCGACTTTCTGTAGCTGTGCTATCCAAGCAAGCATTGTTTCATGACCTTAGTGGATCACCTACGGACTTCTTCCCTCATATTTGAAGACAGGTTGCTTCATGAAATAGGATACTAGGGATTGTGCACATATCCAAAAGCAACATAAATGCATTGCTGATTGGTTTTGCTGTTTCAAAAAGCATTCACATACACAGTCTTGAAAGAAGGTGGGAGTGAAGCCAATGTAGAATTAACCACACTGAATAACTTGCACATTTTCACTGAAGTCTTTCATGTTATTCTCTGCTCTTCAAAAGTGAACAAGGGCCAAAACCAGCCACATCACTTGGATTTGCTATAATGAACTCCTGCTTCTCTGCAGTCTGAATCTAAGCCACTATCCTACACTTACCACATCATAAGAAACCACTGACCCTAACCATGAGACCAGTACATTCATGTCTCTACAATATGTTCGTTGCACTCACATTAATAAATGAATATAATGTTACAATGCCTGTGCCATTAAACAACACCTGTTCCATACAATGGAAACAAGGCACTCCGTCATTAAATATATTATCTTCTTAACAAAGAACTGCACAACTGTTTGGCTAGAGCTGTGAAGCAAATGGTCTATTTACATATGAAAAGAAATTTGTGTACGTTTGATGAATGACAGAATAATTGCAATATATGGCAAGGAAAAGGGAAGTAAAATATTTCGTATATTCATTATACTGCTATTGCAAATAAGTTGGAAAGGCCTTGATATAGCTGTGAATGTACCTTTCTTGACCACTGCAGCTAGGCAAAGCTTACACAGGCTGCTGGCAGCGTCACAAGAGTGAGCTTTAATTCTAGGAATCTTAACCAGAAAAGGTCTGGTACAATGTGTTCAAATCATCCCCTACAAACACACATGAAATGGGTTTTGTTCACTTGATTTCAAAGCTCTGAGATGTGGGTCTTCCACCATTGCACTTAGCAGCCTGATCTGGATTTAAATAAATTTCTGAGTGTGATAATTCTTTCCTTTTTGTTCAGTGAACATTCTTCTTTTTTCTTGTTTTTGTTCATGTTATTCTCACTATACCTTTTAAACCACTTACAATTATGGGTCCTGGCCCTAGAAGCAACCCCAGCCCAAACCTCTGGAAGCAGTGGGGGAAAGGTTAAAGGGGTAGAGCACCCCAAACTGGGTTCTAGACCTTCAGCAACAAGCTGCAGGATAGGAAAGGAGATGTGACCAGAGGGTTTTAGACAAGATACTAGATAAGGATAAGGGAAAATGATAATTTTCTTCTTCTGTCACCTCTGCTACACACACATGCATGCACATACACAAACGTGAGGAGAGACTTTTCATTGCAAATTTCCCTTGAAATTGCTGCTGTCAGCAGTTATTTGGAGCTAAATACTAGATACAAGAGTAATGATGCTGCCCTTGCTGCAATCCAAGTCTTACTGACCTGGTAGGAGAGGGAAGATGGCAGCTTTGGTGCAATGCAATCAGTGAAAAGGTGAGAAACAGCAGGTGAAGAGAAGGATCCTGGATGGGTGAGGAAGAACAGTAGGTTCTTGATTTAGGAATATCCATGTTTAGAGGTGTTGATCTGATATGCAGAAATAATGAACCCTCTCAGCAGAAACTGGTAGCAGTGAGAATCATATTCAGCAAATATAGAGTGCTCTTAAGTACTGAGAATTGTAGCTGGCAACTCAAACTGGCCACACAACTTGGCTTACTGTATAGACAAATTTAACTTTTTTCTCACTGAAACGCATCTTTTTTTGCATCTAAAAATGCTAGTAATGACATCACACTTTTAGTAAATGTATTCAGGTTTATTTAAAGGGAAAAAAAAACAAAACAGGAAACATATTATGATGTAGAGGCCAGATAAAAACCTGAGAAAAAGAAAAGTTCTCTTTTGCTTGTAGGGTTTAAATAGCATACAGCAAATGACACCTGAGATCTCGTGCTGAATGAGTAGTATAAACATAAGTATTGAGTAACTGCCCCTTCACTGAAAGAAGGCAAGGTTCTGGCAGAAGAATATCTGGCCGTGTTTTATATTGTGTACTTGTCTATAGGAATGGGATGTGTAACAACCTGGCCATGGGAACTGAGCTTGGCGAGCATGGTGGGGGGACTCAGTTAAGAGGCAGAGAAAAACCTTAATCCTTGCTTAATTTACCGGGGTTCACGGGCTTGATTTTGTGAGTCTAATTTTTCTTTTCACAGTTTTCTTCTCCAGTGCAGTTCATGGGTATGGAAAACAACAAGAACACTTTCTGAAAGACAGCTGGCACAGCTGGTTCCTCAGCACACATGACCACAAACCAAACCTCATACTGTCAGCTTAATCTTTGCTTTGGCTTGTTTAGATTAGTTACCCATCAAAATGTGTCAGTGTATACCAACCTTTTCTTCCATAAACACTTTTTCCCTCTTGTAGCTGATTTTTATATGTGCAGCATACTGCAAGCTGCGTAAGTATCAAGCTCCTTGTGGTTCATAAGCATACCCAGGAAATAGTGATTGCCTGGTAAAGCATTTTAGGCTGGCAACTTGGGATCTCTGTAATGAGATCTTGCACAATGTTTGTTCAGTCTTAGAAGATCAGAACGTTCCTTGCCAAACCCTCAACCTTTAAGTGGAAATAGGACATATTGCCCTTCCAAGAAGACACAGATAGGATAGCACAACTCTTCTGACATAGGCAGAGGCAAAGAGACCTAAAAGAAGCAGGTCCTCTCATTTAAGATGTGTAACCACAATTTTCCTCTTCTTACTCACTCTTGCCTGCAGGTTTGTGCATTTGTGTTTTGGAACATAATGCATAGCAACCATGTGTGGGCAAGCAAGAAGAGCTACCACTACTAGAGCTTTCATACCTGGTGAATAGAACTGCAGCTCATAATAATGTGATTTGATCTGTTTTCAATCATTCCTCACATTATTTTTAACAAAATACAGTTTCTCACGATCACGATGATAAATGTGATATTTAAAAACAGCATTTTATCCAAACTAGGAACTGTAGTATACCAAGCAAATGCCCTAAATATGAGAAACTACTGTACTGACTTCTTTTCTTATATTTTCTAGTGGTGTTTTATTTCTATTTCCATTTATCTTTTCAAGGATATTGACAGTTGATAAAGCTGGTAATGGCACAAAAGAGAACGGCAGCTATTCTTCCTTCTTAGATTATCCCCAAATTCTGATCATCACATGATTTGTTGAAGCTAATGACCCTAGGAAAAGAAACAGGTAAAAGAAAGTTTTTGAAACAAATAATAGTTTACCAAGTAATTTTTCAAAGTGTCAAATTATAAATTGGTTCATTGGATTTTTCAAAAGTGCCTTGGGTCATTTTGGAACAATCAAGTTTTAGTTTATGGTCATGGGTTAAGTAATGTTACATTGTGTTGGGATTAGCATAAGACTCAGTATAAGATGTATACTAAACTCCCACTGTCATTTTTGAGTGTCACTGTCAAGAATAATTTGAAAGAAGGAAATATTCAGTTACTGTTTTAACTTTAAATGAGACCCACTGCCAGAAAAAGTTACCAGGATAATACAGTTTCTCCTGCAAATGTTATTCTTCTTTTCTGTCCTCAGTTAAAAAAACTTTGTGGACTTAGTGAAAATACATGGTTTTATTCAGTGGGAAAAGGGTTGGGTATTTTGTTTAACAATAGAGGACGTTGTGTTTATTTCCCTAGATTGATGCAGGGATGCAATATCACAAAGTAAGCAAACGCTTGTTGCATTCCAGCATCTTTGGCCAGTTTTGCCTTAAGCACACTGTTATTAGGAGGTGATGAGGTAACTGTTAGTAAACAAATGAACAGAAAGGATGTTAATACTAAGATATGCTAAGGAGGCCAGCTAGAGCACAGAAGAGGCACTTTTGTCCTACTTCTACTTAGGCCAGTCAAAACTGTAATCCCAAGATTTACATAGTGTAATATCAGATATGCTCAATGCATAGCATGGCCATAGCACAGTAAGACAGCAGATGTTATGACAGACAGCCTTCAGCTGAGGTTGTCAGAAATTTATGTGGCATCAAAGCATCCCCATCTCACCAGATGTCCTACTCCATGAGCCAGATAGGCACCTACAAGCTGGCTCCCTGGCTGGCTTTTTCTCTGAGGCCCCGAGCAAAAGACAAAGCTGATTAGCTTGAGATCCAAGCAGAATACAGTACTAAGCAGAACTGATAAATTCATTTACATTCTTTTCATAAAGATTGTTTCTTGCAAAGAAAAAGTTTCAGATGTGTTGTCTACTCCAGAGATATTATTACACATTTCCCCCCCTCTCCCTGCCCCAGTTTAGGTTTTCTGTTGAAGAAAAGGTATGTAGCTGGAAAAAGCTAGATCTAGACTTTGAATTACAGTGCATAATGTTGCTTTTGCAAGTAATAAAGTCTGGGCACACCAAATTTGGAATGGAAACAACAACGAGTTTCAACCTCTTACAACTCTTACCCAGCAACAGCCCACTTACAAGGCTGGCAGAAGGGAACAGAGAGGATGACTGCTATAGAGCAGCATGCACGTGTCTGTCATTTGTAGAAAATTATGTGTCTTATGTGGCATTGTCATGTACTATATTTTTCAGTCTTTCTCCCCTATCATTTTTTTCCTTGAAAAGGCAGATGACTATTTACTTCATCTTTTCCATTGGACGGATGTGGTTTCTTTTCCCTTCCTGTTTCTCAAGGTTATTTAAATAAGATTCTAGTGATTTTAACAGATATGAGAGATGTCATATTGAAAACCCTGACAACGAAGTCCTGCATTGGCTTCATTTATTAAATGATGACACAACCATGTTTTACACAGGCTGCAGCCAGCTGACCTTCTGAACAGGTCAAGGGCAGGTTCTATGCATTTGAAACTAATTCAGGGTTTTTTGTTTATTTCCTTTTGAACTCTCTTCTAAAGCTGTGTCATGGTCTTGATGCTAATGATGCTAATGATGGCTCTATTTGTATTACCCTGATACCACAAGCATGTCTTGGTTGTCTTGGGCATCTGTTGTACTCCAGCAATTTTAATGCCAGTCACTAATGACCAAAGATAGCCTAGTGCACTAGCTAGTACCTTTAAAAGTATGTGTTAATTAGATTAATGAGATCATTTCCCAAAAAGTAGCCACAAATAAAATCATAAAAACATAAGAATTTCCTTAGCCCCACATGTACGTATGCACAAATACGTACTTTTATATTCGTACAGTTCCCAGTGATGTGGTGATTCTTCCAGTGGGCAAAGTGGTGGGATCATTGCTTAGGTACTCATTTTCAGTTCCAGTAAAAGACAGTCTGTCTCTTTAAGTATGGCAAGTAAACAGCGTTGAAAGATTTTTATCCACATTTTTTAAAAATAATTTATTAGGTTTTTCAACTAAGGAATTAAAAATCCTGACTGTTTTAATGTCAGTTTAAAAAGGGCTAGGAAAGCTGCAAATAGTATGTGCTGTAAATCTGTGCCATGGCAGAAACAATCAGAAGAATAAAGAGTAATGATTAAACATTTAATCAGAAGCGTTATACTTTGTTGTGTTCTCATTGTAGCTGCAGGAAAAGATGTTGTAACAGATCTTTAAATAGAAAACCTGAGGCTAAATTCTACTTCATCCATCAAAAGCAGCTGCTAGGAGATGACCTAATTTTAGTGGCTTATCAATTCCTTAGTGCTTGTTGGTTGATGTAACTTTGATCCTCTGATGCTAGATGACTTTTGTGCTGAATATAGCTAGAATTTAATGTGAATCTTTTGGATGGCTGCCCAGCCAAGCTGCATAATCCAAACAAAGAGAGCGAGCAGTACATGATTCAAGCTACTCACGTGTACAATAATACAAATATATGTATCCTGATTCCTTTGAGCAATCAACTCCATGTCACCAAGCACATATTTCAAATACAATGTCCTTGTGGGTTTTTTTTGGTCTGGTTTTTTGGTTTTTGTTTCTGTTTTTGTGAGGTTTTTTCCCAAACAATGCTCCGCTTCTCATTGGAAAAACAACACAAGATGCAGTGAGACTCAGCTGCTGCCAAGAAATAATGATAGAGTCAATAATTGCAGGACGTTTTTAATGAATGTTTTCCAAGCAAATCATTGCCATTTCAAAGGGCTGTTATTTCTATTTATGTAGAGATTAGCCTACATGTTATCAAGGAGAGGGAATAGTGCCTCTTTTTTTTTTTATCATTAGTTTTTATAGCATTTTAAGAGATTTTTTTTAATAACACAGAATGTCTTTGTCTCTCTTTCTAGCTTACTCTTTATCTGGACTTGTTTTCCTTTTCCTTTCTCTCCTGTTTTTGGCTCTTCACTAAAACCATCTGTGACACACATGCAAGTTGATGGGTGTGTGAGCAATGCTTCACACATATTTGCTTGCCCTACTTGGCATTATTTGCTAGTCATTAAAGATTATGCAGGAGTTTTTCATGTCCTATTTTTTTTATTCTCTTAGCAAATTGAGATAGGAATAAGAGTGTGGTCAAGCTATTGTACAGGGGTTTTTTTCTTTTTTTTCTTATTTCTTGGAGAGACTGTGTCTGGAGTTTAAACTGGGGAGGATTTAGACTGGAAGGATTAGACTGGAAGGATTTCTGGGTTTTCTTCCTGGCACTGACAATCATGCATTGTGTGAGCTTGAGCCAGTCACTTAGGGCCTGTTTTTCACACTCCAGTTGAAATAAATGGAAACTGCATGTGCTCAGCACCTCTGCAAACCAGGTCATTTATCTCTTCTCCTTTCATTTATGCACTGATAAATATAACAATCTTTGCCTTTGCATATGCAAACTGGATAGAAGGATACAAATATGGGCAATTAAACATGCAAATCCCTCATTTTGATGCACAACCATCCATTTCATACAACCAGGGATTTCTACATTTGCCTTGGGTCCTTTTTGAAAAAATGGACCATAAATAACAAAATCAATACAGACTTGTCAGGGAGGCACAGCTGAAATCGGTATGTTTCTGTAGCTTCTTTTCTGTAGTTTCACTTCTGTTAAAACTACTATTGGCTATAATACTCATTTTAGCCTACTTTATTACTGGATTAAACCATGTTGTCAATATGCAAATGCCTTGGGCATTACATGCAAATTGTGGGTTATTACACAAGACTCAGTGTTAGCTGTTTGACACACTTTGGGATTCTTAGGTGGGCTTAATTATCCTTTCATGGTACCTGCATTTCTTCAGTGACAATAGAGATGTCCAAACTACTAGGCAATAACTCAGGATTGCCCCAGTGAAATGCCTGCAGTGTTTCAGTGTGCCTTCTGGACATATAGTAAGGGCCAAATCTGGTACAAAAAGCAGGAGAAAGTTTGTAATAAGCAGTCAGATTGACATCTGCTTTCACTTTGCCTGCCACTGCCCCCCCCAAAAAAGTACTAAGGACAAATTTCTTCAATGGAAACTAACACGGTAATTTAAATATTACTGTTCCTGATATACAATGTCAGTGGCTCCTGGCTCCGGGCTTCTGTGTCCTGCCTATGCAGGAACTCAATGGAAGTCAGAAGCGCTGAAGTCTTTCTTGCAGTCACAAGATATTGTCCACCACCTTCAATGCAATTCTGCTGCTTTAAAATTACCAAATTTTGGTGAACATAGCATTTTTAAAAAAACCCCATTAATATACTTAGCTTTGTTGTGGAAAAAAGTTGAAATGCTCATGTTTTGCCCAACGTCTCACAAAGAGACTAGAGCTTAACAAGGACATCCTACCTGGAGCTTCATATCTGGATCCTGCTTTGCTGGGACAATTTTTCTGTCTATACCCCCTTATTAGCCACTTTCCCTAGGACCCCACAATCCCCCCTTTGTCATGGGATAGGCAAGCCCATCACACAACTGAAATGCAGATGGATGCCCATATATCCTAGAGGAAGCCTTCTAGCCCAGGGTATTGTGTCTTCATGTCTCTGGTGCATGCATCAGTCGTGGGCTGAGGAAATGCTTGGATTTTCCTTGCAGAATGTACACACTTCTAGTGATGGCACAGGAGGATACACAGAGTGCATGCAACCACAGCTTCATTTCAGGCTGCAGGAATTGCCCTGGCCAGAAGATTGGCCATGCTTGTGGCAGAACAAAGAGCTGAGTGCACAGCTTTTGTGTTATTGCCCCAGCCTTCCGCATGTGCCAGTCAGCTTCCCAAACTGAACGTGATAATTACAGAGTTGTGTGTAACCATGAGTTTACCAGGAGTCTTCAGTGAAACTGGACCAGTTTAAACATCTATGACCCAATTTTGTTCTCACTGGACTGCACAGATTATTAACTTCAATGGAAATAATCTTAGATGCTCTATAAGTGTCAGAGAACAAACAGCTGCTGCCTCTAGAAAGGAGTGATGTATTTTGAGAGTGGGGCTGGCAGCCAGGCATTCCAGACTCCTCACGCTGGCCTTGGGCAGATTCTGTATTCTTGCTGCCTCGTCATCCCCATGTAGCACAGACAGAACTGTTTTGCCTTCTTTCATTGTGGGTGTGTGTGAAGATTAAATAAATCACCTGAAAATTATAAGCATTAAAATTACTATTACTTCCTACAAAAATCAGTAGCCTCTTGCTTCTAATCAGCCTCCTGGCTTCTGATGTTTCAGTTAAAAATTCATACTGGTAGGATGTTTTTCACTGTATTTATGGCTCTGTACTTCATTGAGGAATTTGTGATCCTTGTTACTAATTAAGAAAGCTCCTACCTTATGTGATATTCTAAAGATTAATTTCATACTTCATGGCAGTGAGTCAATATTGCGAAATGCCAGGCTTTACAATTGTCAAGGCTGTATAAGCAGTTGGGGCTAACAGCGAAAGTGCCTGGCTTGCAGGGTGAGCTGCTAAGCAGCATCGCCAACTGGCCCAGTTGCCTGGTTTACAGAGGAAGCCAGCTGAGGCAAGGATGGGCTGAGAACCCAGATGCATCTCATTGACCTGGATGTGGCAGCTGTACTCTTCTACCTCTTCTACCTGAATGTAACCCACATTCTGGATATCTCTGGATGTGGGTTAACCAAGCTGCTGAATATCCCTGTGCATTTTTCAACCCGCTCACTAGGTTTGTGAATACAATGCAAATGAGGCTGCAGTACTGTATATTACCTGGATGAAAACAGGCTTTTAGATCCAGGAGTGTCATAACATGGTTACAAGACCAGATGCAATCAAACACGTGAAATGACCCTGAAATGTTCTTAGGAGGCCAGCTTGTTCTACCAGTACGCTTGAACTTTTACATTTCAGCAGTGTGAAAGCCAGTTTAGACATGAACTACTTGTTATAGAGACATCATCACCAAGTGTTACTAAATGATTACAAATGAGCAGTTAGCAATTTGAAGGCACTCAAATTCTGAAATGTTTATTTAATGGAACTGATATCCTAACTAATACTTGCTACAGGTCAAGTGAAAAAAATGAGGATATAATCCCCATAGATACAATAAAAGATCCCCAAGATATAATAAAAATACATGCCAAATTCTACCCTGCTTTTAGATTTTTATGCTTATTTTCACTTTACCCATGAAGTACCGTGTACAAAAGCTCATTTTTGTAAATCCTTGTGCTTTGCACCACTGTAGTTGCTGTGGTGTGCTAAAACTGAAAACTGAGTTTCCCTGTCCAAAATACTATTTATTGCTGCAATCAGACACTTGTGCATGGAACAACAGCATAAAAATACAAGTCTGCCTTTCAACAAGTAAGCAGAGTCTTTAGGGCATTTCAGCACCTTCTGAGGAAAAGATCTCATATATTCAAGAACCGTCTGGACACAAATCCTGTGCCATGTGCTCTAGGTTGGCCCTGCTTGAGCAGGGAAGTTGGACCAGATGACCTGCTGGGGTCCCTTCCAACCGGACCCATTCTGTGACTCTGATGTGTGATTAAAGTACCAAACACTGATCACAAGTGTGCAGTCCTTGTGCTAGTAGTCCATAAAGCTCCACCTGTTTAACTAGATTTTTGGGAAATACTTTGAGTAAAAAATTGTGTTTGGTAGTCAAAAATGAGACTCCAGAAAACACTCAGTCTTGATATTCTGCAACATGTGAAACCCATGGCACTGGAAATACAGTGTTGGTGATGATCTTGACTTCATTGGAACTTTAGAAGCAAACGAGTTCGTGGCTTTTGCTGTAAATGGTGTAACAAACATCATCAGCACTGGTTTGGGCCAAAAACCTAGAAGCCCATGGTTCTTCCTGCTGCAATAGCGTGAAATCAAGGAGGGGCAACTGTGCACTGCAAGAGCCAATAGAGCTCTAGAGGCACCTGACCGAGGCTGTAAGACCTCTGAACGGGCACATCAAAGTTGTGCCTCAGTTTGTTACTGGAAATAGCTCTGTATGGCTTGTACAGGTTCACACACCATAACTATGAGTTGCAGGGAGTGACCGCAGGTCTTCCACATCCTTGGCAAGGACCTTGGTAATGCAGCAGTTTTCTTAACTTTCTTTGATGTTTTAAGGCACAGAAGAAACTGGGACTGAAGAAACAGTGAATCTGCTACAGCCAGGGTGACTCAGACAACTGTGAATTTTTTTGCTGTTCTGGTGATCTGCTGTGTAAGAAGAAATATAAAAATTAACAGTGCTGCAATAATGAGGGTTATAACAGAGATAGTTACCAAGTCTAGGTTTTCAAAAGGAATTTCTTTATTTTAGGTTTTTATTTTCTTACCACCTGAGAAAATTCAGGACACTAGACCTGTGTTATTTAAAAATGCTCAGTATCTTTTTTGGAATGAAGACCCAGACTGTGCTACATTACCGTCAATGGAAATGTGAGCTGGGGGCCTAATTCTTTTGCAGCAGGGGAGATTAGAGAATATTGTGAATATCATTTCAGTATATATACTGAGTTTCCCAAGGGGATCTCATCAACAACAGCTTCAAAAGTTACTTTCGTGCCACTTCCACTCAGCTGACAAGAACACTTGACATTTTGAGAAGGTTTAGAATAGAAAATGTTAGCAGTTCGTGTTGATCATGCAACTCATTGGCAAAAACACTACTGTTTAAATATCATGTTCAGTCATCGCTGGATTGCGATCTAATGAGCGTAAAAGATGAGTACTTCTCAAAAATGACTTGTTTTGTAACTTCTATGGTTACAAACTTGCAAAATGAAAACCTTACTTCCACCCAAATACTGTTTTCAAGGTCAATGTCCTTTTGTGCCTTCGAAACTCATTCCAAAGAGCTGTTAATAAATAGTCAGGATACTGTACTTTCTGCTCAGTGAAATCTCAATAGGAAATTTTCATTATTATGAACAGGATGAATAATCTTGCTAACAGTATAGCGACCAAATGCATTCTAGCTTGTCTTTGAACACCTCCAGCTTTATGGATATATTTAGCCATTTTCAAGGAGTACCATTCCAGGTGAGTCCTCAAATAAAAGGAAATACAATGTCCTCTCTCTTCAAACTGGCATAATCACTTTCTGACTTTTCCTTCAGTTGAACCAACTAGTGTTTAAAATTCACTTTGTCATGGATCAGGGAGTGGGATTGTTGATGTCTTTAACTTGCTTGTTTATTTAACTTCCCAGTACATAATAATTTGTATAAAAATTACCTTCCCCTAAATATATCTGAGTGGCTGTTATATTATACTAATGACTGCAACATGCAGAAAGCCAAAACAAGCACTTTTCCAGTATCGACAGAAATTATGAAAATACAGTTTGCAGCAATGTATGAATTACTGCTGCCAGCTTGCAGTTCCCAAGTTAACTCCTGATGAAGTTATAAATTGTGACAATGAGTGGTGTTTCTATCTTTAGTAACAGTGTGGCCCAATTTCTGCTGTCATAAATGAAGACTAAAACCATTACAATTGGGTGGTTCTATTTCTGTCCAACTAGACTCAGAGTTATCCTTCCAACAATCAAATAATGACGGTGTGAGATGGACACAGGCATACACAGTAATTTTTTTTGTGTGGTTTCAGCCAGTTCAGGTACAGAGGTGGATGATAACTCAGTGACTCAGTCTGGGAGTTAACTTTCACCAAGATGTGTGGTTCAGAGCTTTGTTCACTAACAAGGAGGTAAAGGAAATCTAATTTCAAGCTCCATTGGAAATTGAGGGGAAGCAAACAATAACTGAAAGATAGAAAGCAAGGAAGGGATAGGATAAAAATTGGGGTGGGGAGAGGAATGGAATTGTTTATCTGAATCCTCCCTGAATGTCTTCAGAGACTTCATTCCAAACCCTACTAGTTTTAGCTTTTTAAAAACACATCCTCCCTCTTGTTTTAAATAGGGGTATGCTAGAATTAGAAGCACTTATCCAAACCATCCAGGCTTAAACTTTCAGGGTTCAGAAAAAAACTGGACCTGGAACTGAAACAGCTTTGGTTTGGCTTTTGCAAAGACCACACCACCCCTTCCTTTCCTCCCTGTAGTTAGGCTAAAGCCTCAGTCAGAGAACTAGCAATGAATGTATAAAAACAGCACAAACCAGGAGGACTAAGCACTAAACACTAAAACAACTGCAATTCAGCTACTTCACTCTATGCAATGCTGACTTATGGGCTACTGCAAAGATAGTAGAAATGTTTCCACCCAGAAGTAGCTATGAGAGGAAGCAGAATCATTTGGGAAACATGGAATTGGATTGATGTAGCGGCAAGGTTGTATCCACAGACTTCCACTGATGTTACGTCCCAGATGTATCTGTGACAGCTTGCATCTTGGTTGACAATATCTTAAAAGTCTGAAACATATTTAAGTATAGTATGTGTATCCTGTTTTACTTCATCACTTTCCTTCATTACTGGGATAATCTTCACTGTGTGTGTTTATAGAAAGCTTGTTCTCCAGGTTTGAAAACAAGAATTGCTTTGATTGTTGGGCTTCATCCAAGCTCCATCATTAATTATAAATATATCTTCTTCAAATCTTTTTTACACAATCTTTTGTTTGGAAACTTCACTATTTAAAGACCTGGATAACATCACAGTTTGTCAAAGGCTGTATTGTGTAAGGGGAAAGAGTGTATCCAGGATGAAATGCTTTTCTTCTTTTTCCCCTTGTGCAATAATGCCTCATTACTGTTATTATTTGCAAAAAGGATGATTTTTCTATTATCAGCATATCTCCTTTACTGCACTTTCAACATTTAATAGCTATTAAAATAAATAAATTTTAAACATGTTTTGCTGCAGATGAGTTTGAATTAACTCCCTGTCAAGCTCTAAAATCTTCGGGAGTTTTTAAACAGTAATTTCCCAAATTTTTTTAAGTTTCTGGAGCACAGAAAGCTTGTCTATTCTAATCGTAATGGAAGCATTTTTAAATTAGTATATTCCTTCTGAAGATATGTCCACTAACAAAAAAAATTATATGGAAAAAATTAAAAATATCTCAGAAAAAATCCCAGGCAATCCTAGTGCATTTATCATGAGATAAATCTCCATTTTATGAGCATTCCACTGATCCTTTTCAGTTCCTTCATCTTCTTGTCTGTATGTTTTTTTAGAGAATAGTTGCAAATTATTTGTTTTTTCCAGGTAGAATATGGAAGGGTTGTTGTGTCTATCCTTGGAGTGTCTTGGTCAGAGTTTTTGCTGGAGAGAATAGAAATCATAAATACTTCAGATGCTTTCCTGCACAAGGAAAACTGGATGCTCTAGGACACATTTTAAAATTAAAATATTGCATAAAATTGTAAAACCTACCTAACAACAACTTCCTTACCATGGAAAACATCTGTACAGGATGATGATGTGTACAGAACTGTGATTCAGTATTAGTGTAATTTCCTGTAACAGAAAGCCAAATTTTAGGACTCTACATAGAAGATAAACATCTTCTGCTGACTCACCCTTGTCTTGCTCCATATTCATGTATTACAGTATTTCTGGTCAGTATCACCCTTGGGTTGATGCTACTGCTGACACATCTGTCCTGCTTTTATTCACTTCTATGGAAGGAGCTTAGACCCAACTTAAGCAAGATGTGAAAACAGGTGAAATTTCCACCTGCTCTTTCACACCCTTTTTCCTATGCAGGAAAGTCTGGGGTCTGGGTTGGGTTGGTTTTGGGGTTTTTTTATAGTTTGAGTTAACATCACAGATAAGACTCATGGGTGGGTATATATCCAATAGATATATTGGTCTAAGAACAGGTGGGAATAGCTGTGGGGACTCGTTAGTTTTATTGTTCTAGTGTTGCTGCCAGAAAATTACATGCTGCTTTTCCCCAGCCCATTTTAAAGAGGAAGAGCTGCCAGAAGCTTACCCACTGTTTTCACATAAGTAGTATATGATCTGAGTATATGAGTTTTGGGGCGGCACATCCATTCACTCACATCTGAGAGAGAACCAGAGCCATTTGGTTTAACCTGGAGAGAGAGGCTGTTCAGACTCACTGGGGGAGGAGTTACTGATACCAGTACCAGACATGGGTCCCCTTCTCTGCAGATACACATTTGCTGGAGCCTGATGGATGGGTCTGTTCGTTCCTTGCTGGTGAATGCAAGGGCAATGCATAAATGCTGTGTGAGACTACACAGTAGCAGTAATGGTAGGCAGACGGTAAAGTATAGGATTACCTGATATCTTGCCTTCTTGAGAAACTAGGATCACTAAAACTGGAAAACAGTTACTTCAATCTACAGGAGAATTGGCATAGAGAAGAATTGTGAGATTTTTTTATATTCCAAAAAGAAGCAAAAGAAGGGACTTCAGACATCTCTACTACTTCTGCCTATCCTTTTTTTCTGCAATAAGTGTTGGAGCATGCTGTCCTTCTGGCTTACAGTGAAATTTCCTCTCAAGTGAAGCATTTAAATCTTTGGTGGTGTCAGCGAACAGAATGTCTTGTGGGAGCTCAGTGAAAAGAGTGAAGTATTGGGTTTGGGGACAGGTGCTTCTACTGTTGCTGATGTGTCTTGGTGATTTGGAAACCTTCAGACATGACCATTCCCAGGGAGCAGAGCAGATCAGCTTGCTGGGGGAGCGTGCGCCATCCTCTACTGTGCCGTTCTACTGGCAGAGAGGCTGGGAGTACTGCTTTAGAGCAACACTCAGTAACTGGTTTGTTCCTAGAAAGAAGAACACCTCACCCAGGAAGGATACAAGAGTTTTTCAAAGGATCCCGTAGTAATTTGTGGACTGAGATTACACACACCAGAGCATGGGGTGAGGAGAGACAAAATGCGAAATGCAAGATGCTATAGAGTCTTGGCCTAAGAGAGGAAGAGTATGTAGCAATGTTAAATCTAGGTTGTCTCTGTGTGTAATGCTCTTTGTTATGCTAGATAATTTAAAGAATTACAAACTGCACTTATGAATAAACAGATCAGAGGATTGCTGCAGGCACACTGAGAGCACAACATGCGCATGAGATGTTATATGATAAATAATGGGATGTTGTCTTCCTGATATTGTGGCCACATGCTTTGCATGGAGGACTTAAACATTTGCTAAATTAAATCCATTAGGAAAGACAATTGTTCCCTCATAGTGACTTTCTCCAAGCCAGCGCAATGAAAATAGGCTATTTCCTTCTCCAGACATTCCTTTAGAGATGACAGGAACTCCCCCACCACAACCTTAGCGCAGGAACAAGTTGCGTTAGTGCTTTGTTTTTACTAAGAATTTTGTACTTTGGACTTTGTTGATGTACTTCTGCTGCCATCTTAACGCAGATCCCAATGTGATCTTGAATTTAGGGAATGGAAAATCCTAATAAACATCCGGGCTGCTAAATGCAAAGGACAAAGCCTTTGTAGTAAAATGTCTCTGACATACGCCCATGAGAAGTGTTTGATGTGCTGTAAAAGACATCTGCCTGAAAAAAAAAATGTTTTTCCTCTTTGACTTTGTTGAGCAGACTGTAGAAGTAAATGACATAAAGTAACCCTTCTTTTCCTCTCCTACTGCCCCCCTCTTTGTTTGATCTTGCAGTGATGTGATAATGGTGAGTCTGTAACTTGAAAGTAATTTCTGTAAAGACTTATACCATGAACAGAGAGGGTTTTATTTTCTGCTGCTAAAGGAAGATCAAAGTATGATCTAGAGATTAGACCTGTTTTGAGAGAGAAAACTGAGTGGCCTATTTCTACCCCTGTCAGTGAATTGCTGCATCAGACTGAGGAAGTCACTTAACTTCTCTGTGCTCTGGACCTTCACTGTGTACTGTAGCATTCAGCTCTTGTGCTAATAACAAACATTTTGCGTGGCTTAATCATAAATGATTGCCTGTGTGCTAATTAGCCACACTCAGTGCAAAGTTTATTGTGCTTGTTTGCAACCTTTACACCAATTCAGGGAATGTGATTGCTGGTTTTGATTTAATTTTGGTCACAGCTTGCAGGAGGCAAAGGAAGAAAGCGCTGAGATCCACAGAGGAGCTGGAGGCAATGACACAGACAGCAGGCTGATGGGAATTTCTGGGCTCAGGGCTGTACTCTACAAAGGATGCTGGCATCAGAGGAGCATTATTACAGTGTTTTATATTGGCCTGGATGAGTTTAAACAACCAGCTGAGGTACTAGCAGCAATGTACACAGTGGAGGCCAACCTTCCAAATAAGTCCTGTCTCTCACACTGGCTGCACTTTTGGTCACCAGGTTTTTTCTGTTGCTCATACTAATAACACTAGCTGAGGTATGCTGGCCTCCTCTCACAGATGTAGTCTGGAGGTAGTGCTTGCTTGTGAGCTCAGACTGGCAAATGAAAAAGTCAGGTCTGTAGTCTGCCAGTGTGCTTGCATCTGCACGAATGCACAATCTGCTGAAAAGCACTCAACTGCCCAAGCCCTTCAAATACCAGGGTAAAGCTGTGTCAACAGTTGTCTCCCTGACAACCTTCTGAGCACTCTTACACATGGGAGAGATCAGTCAAAATCAGTCTAGAAGGAAAAAATTTGTGGAAATCCCTCTGCTCTAGACAAGGCAGCAGTTTTACCATTTATAAAGAGAGAAAGATGTCAGGAGTGTCCTGTTCTGTGGCAATACTGGAAATCTAATCTGTAAGTATATGCAAAGGCAGTGTGATTAATTCAGAGGTACAGGAGCAATATAATGCTGTTCTGTGCACAAAAGCAGGCTCACATCAGTTCTGCATTTTGTGCACGGGCAGCCTAAGAGAAGAGACTCCATGATTAAAAATGTCTGCAGTCTGTGTGCCTGGAGAATCAGCAGGAGTTGAAGAAAACTTCCAAATGTTTTATGCATATGTGAGGGGAACAAGACAGCTGCCTTCTCCCAAGGTATCATCAGGTAAACTGAGGAATAAAGGGATTAACAAGTTCTGTGCATGATGTTAGGGTTTGTTTGGGTTATGGTTGTGGTTTTTTTTTTAATTTTGATGAATCTGAGAAAGAAGCAAATTCCCTGAATTTTCCAGTATGACACGGCAAAGCAAACCCCATGAATCCCTGCAGCAGTTGCAACAGTGTCTTCATCCGCTCTGCCCTTTGTCCCTCTAAGGGGGAATGTTGGGTGGTATACAACATTTAAAATGTTAATGATAGGCTAGCCAGTGAAAGAGAAGACTTGCAGCTTTGGGTTGCAGCAGAGAAACAGGAGGGCAGCCTGTTCATACCAAGTGTCTGAGAGTACCTTATTCACGGGAAGCACTGGCAGACTATAAAGTACTCTGTTAATTATTGTTGACATTGCACAGAGAGCTTCATGCTGTTCTTTCTCTGCCTACTTTGACTTAATTTGTTTGAGAAAGTACTTTTTCTGTGCTGCAGATTATGTAAATTCATATACTCTACTGCACTGACAGATGTGTCTTTGTTTTAGAAGAAGCCATTATTTTTTTCAGTGCTGAATGTGAATGGAGCATTTCACACTGGTGGCTTCCAAAAATATTTATAAAGTGAAGCTGAGCAGCTCAAAATATTTTGCCCTCCTACACTGACATTCACAAGCCTTTATAGCAGCATTATCAAAAGCATTTGCAGTGGAACATGCATGAGTTGGCCACAAAGATTGGGTTCAGTCAACAAATGACTGAAGGCACACATTTTAGTCAGCTCTACCCCACACAGTGTACAGCACTTACAACTGTAACTAACAGGGCAATTATTCTATATTGTGGGTCAAAGACTATCTTATAATGATCCCTTGCTCTCGTAACTCCTGCATATTTGAGGAAACAGGATGAAGAAATAGAAAGTGAGAAAAATTTTCCTTTCTTCCTCTTTCAGCTAGTAAAATGTGGTTTGACTCTTTATTGACTACCACAAGCAGTGCTTATTCTGAGGGTTGATAGCTGCTCATGGGTCTGATACCTGAGTGTGAGTGGTGGCATTGTTTGCCTCCCATATTTACATTCTGCTTCCACTGACCATTGCCTAGGTGTCCTTCAGCTCACTCTCCTACTCCTTGATTCTTCCTGAACATGCTGCTAAGAAATGAAGTATGCTGCAGCCACTTGGGCAGAGAGAAAGGCTCCTTACGAACACACAAATGCATCAGACTTAACTCTTAGATGTAACTGTAAATTAAAGTGACCTCTCTGCCAGTTGATTGTAATGACTTCCATAATCTTCACCACTGTATTGAAACCAGGGCTTCCTACAGGTTTCTTCCCACAAAGAGTTATCTAAGAGAACTACACCTGCAATCAGTGTCCTCCAGCTGCACATAGAAGAATGTGTCTGACTAACTTCATTGGTATGGACACAATAATTGACACACAGTGATTTCAGTGATAAGACCAAATGTACTCCATGTCCATTCTCAGCTTTGTGCATTTCCATCTTTGAAGTTTTAAAATATATAATGAATAGCAGTGAGTCCAAGGAATCCTACTTATAAACCCACTAACTAATGTTAGCTCCATTGGCTTTGGTCAGCCCATCCCCGTTCCAGGAGTTGGGGCTATGCACCATAATTAAACACTCTGATTATCCTCAGCAGGCAAATGGATAGGACAGACATTTTAAACAGGGGAAGTGTCCCCTGTTTTAGGGGGCACTACTGAGCTCATTACTATACCTGAATTAGTATAATAATGAGCTCAACAGCAGGGAGAGGGAGTATTTGTCATATGCTATCCTGTCTTCCTAAACACAAGTTTGCATTGATAAAAAAATGGTGAGCAGTTTTACTCAGCAATGAACAGGCACTCCAACTAATCCCCCTTCTTCATTATTTAGGAGATAAAATACCTCTCTAGTAGACCAAATGATTGCACCTAGCATAGGATGCCATTTCCCTTCAATGGGTGTAGAAGTTTCTTTCCTCATAATCCTTGCATTGTTTGGACACAATCCTTTTTTGTACATTTGCATTTTTCCATTGCTAGATGATTATTTTTTTAATTGCTGATGAGTGTGTGACCCTTTTGTTGTCTATATGCAGTGTTAATTCTGTGGTATTTAAGCATGTCTAAATGAAAAGTGTCTCAGCTGAAGATCATTTTCAGTGGTTTTTTTCTGGTAAAAAGCCAGTTATTTTGGGTTTCTTGGTACATTTTGGAGGCACGTGCATTAAAGTTACTTCTAAAACCTTGAAACAGGAAAGAATAGCACACTTTAAAGCATGTGTTGCCATGTATTTGCTACCCTCTTGCTTATAACTTGCAGCAGGTGAAAAAGCAGTAATGGGTGACTAAGAATGCAACAAAGGAAAGAAGTCTGGAGAACACTAACAGCAAACACATGTCGTCTTTTGTATTCTTTTGTATCCTGTGACGTATTAATTTCCTTTAGTGAATTTGTAGCTTAATTTTAAAAACCCCAAACAAAAACAACAAACAAGCTAAATTTTCCCTTTTTCTCTGCACAAAGTAAGAGAATACTAACAATTTTGATTAAAATATTACTGAAGAAGCTACGCTTCTAGTATTTGTGGACTTGTTTTGAACAGAAATGAGATACAGAGTTTTCCTCTAATGCAACTATGCCAAGGAAAATGGGAATTGATATGACAGATCACTTCAGACTGTATGAAGAACTGGGTTATAGGATGAGGGTTGACAGGGATGTTCTTCTAGCATGAGGTAGCCCTCCAGAAGAAGGATTATGTGTGTCTGTGCAGAAGGCATTTGTTTTTGATGGCCAAGCCATGACTGTGAAGTTAGGCTTCCTTTCCTCTGGGACTTAATCTCAGATTACACCAGCTCCTACTCCAAGTGAAGAACACCTTTCTGTGACCTTGACATTACTGGAATAAATGTTTAGGGGCGTGTAAAAATCTCAAAACAAACACTCCATTCCTTGGGGAATAGATAAGTGAACAAACACGTGACAGATGATAGTGATGTTACTTAATGGGTGAATGGGTGACCGATTCGCACGTATGTTCTGCTCTCGCTGGAGTGGTAAGTGGCCACAAAAGAAAAACAGGTCATGTAACCGGTGTGCCTGGTGTATTAGTGAGGAGGTCCGTAGGCGTATGCCTTGACATAGATGCAATGTTTGAAGATACTGGATTTCCCAAGGAAGCCCTAAACTTGATGCAGAAGTCTTGCTAGAGCTTTTGAGCTTTGTAAAAATTCAGTTTCAAAATTCACCTCCCACCCAAAAAGTACAAATGAGTTTCTGCAATCAGCTCATAAAATCTTCCCATTGCAACATGGTGACTCGGTCTTGAGAAAGACTTTTTTGGAAAATTTTACTTGGGATTGGTAGGTGTACAGTCTTTATGTGAACCACGTTTTATCGAGAACAGCCTTGCCACTGCCCCTCATCAGGTGGAGAAAACAGATGCCTAGCAGCAGCTACAGGTGTGTAATGCTCACTGAGATGTCCAACTGCACGGAGAGATGGGAGAAACACGAACTGGTCAAACTGGTTCTGGAGTTCCCGTTAGGGGCTCCCTGATGCTGGGTCTTGTTCAGGCAGGCTGTGAAGCCCGGTGCGACAGGGTGGCTTCCATTGGAAAGAGCCTTGCACCCCAATTTTTTTAATCCTCTCTCACTCCCATTTTTGTCCTAATTTCTTCTCCCCTTTTTATAGCGTTTTGTGTGAAAGAATACACTGGCAATGCTGAGTGCTGCATTGGAGAGAGGCCCCAGTTAAACTGGCTCCAGATGTGCTCGAACTGGCCTGGCTGTGTGCGCTGAAGAGCTAAGCCTGCCTCTTCGGCTGGGAGCAGGCACCCATGTGCCAGGCGATGCACGTGGCTGGCTGCCACAGTTACTAACCTAGTATTAACTGCATTAATTGTGGACATAAACAGTGTTTAGTGCCAAGCATGTCACAAGCTGATTATAAAAGCCGTGGTGTAGGCAGAGTTTCAAATTGTGCTTCACTTTTAATTTCCAGCGCCCTTCCCACCCNGGGTGCAGCTGACCTACTTTTTCTGCATTTCTCCCCACACTGCCCCGATCCCTCCCACGCATGGGGCTCGAAGGCTTTTAACCCTTCGGAGCACAGCACAGCAGCCGCAGCCGCGGCTCCCCGGTCCTGGTCGGCCCCGGGGCTTGGAGCCAGGGACGCGGCGGCCGCGGAGCGCGGCTCCTCGGGCTGGGCCGCCGACCAACCTGTGCCCACAGCACCACCCACTGGGCAGTGTGCGGACATGGACCGGCCGCACCGGGCTGATGGGCCGCTTCTGGCTGCTCGGCTATTGCCCTAAGCTTCCCCGGGGCTGGTGTCGACTCGGCCACCCGCGATTCTCCCCTACTTCTCCCACTGACGAACCTTTAACAAAAGAAATAATAATCGTAATGAAATACGAGGTGCCTAGAATTCACAGAAATGGTGCTGTTGGCATTTTTGTACAATGCAGGCCCACCTTCCTGCAAGGGACGGGTCATCAAAGCGTTTTGGAGAGGCTCTGCCCTTTGTGGCTCATGCTCTGGCATTTGGTCTGGGAAAGGCTGTATGATCATGGTGACAAAACACGTCTGATACAGCATACACTGAATACTGGCTTGATGTGAAGAGCACATGTAAGTGCTTTGTACTTGATGTGCTTAATGTGGTCAAATAGTGCTCAGTGTGATATTCAGCTCATTAACTGTAACTCACTTTTGGATTGTGCTTTGCCTTCCTGTGTTTTTGCTAAAACAGTGGGTTATCTTTCACTCTTTTTAGAAAAATATTAAAGGAAAAGCCCTTTAGTTGCATGAAAGGGGGAAGATAATATTCTCACATTTTTAAATATAAGACTCTTTCTAGAAAGGTCAGAAGTAAAATGTTCTGAAATTAAAAAATTGCCTTGGGTGCACACCTTTTAACATGCAAAAATCTTTGCTTGTGTTGAAAAATGCCTGCTGGGTTTAAGTAAAAGTTATTAGGCAACTGTGGAACTTGTCATCAAAGCATTTCCTCAAGTATGTAAACACCACTGACTATACAAACAAATTGCATTCAAGTATACAAAGATAATGGAATGGTCATTTTGCCCGAAAAAGTTAAAGTTTCCCTGGTGCAGCTGGTGAAGCTTGGAGCAAAAGTAAAACTGCTGGGAAAGGAGTTTCCCAGCAGCATGAATTTCATATGTTCGGGACCAGTGGGCATCCATGGAGTAATCAAACCCTGTGGTCACTGTGATCGTGGAGGAACAGCTGTGGGTCACTCTTTTGGCTGTTATTGAAGGATGGTGGGGATGGGCAATGGGCCTTGTTCCTGTTCTAGGGGAAGGCCACTTACCATTGGTGAGAGCATTATCTGTGTTTTGAGAATGTGCTCAGCTGTGCTCCATTGCTTTAACACATTTCCAGTGAGTGGCCACTGACCTATTTCTAATCTGTTTCGCAGAAGTTTTATTTTGAGTGTGGTAAGTGGTGAGTTGCAGGGACATCGGGCATGATCTTCCCCCTCCCATAAAGGAGGCACCTTCAGTCAAGCTTTGGGCTATCTAACGGTGTTGGATTATCCTTAGCTAATGTCATACTGTCCTGCTGTTAAGGGTCATAAATAAATAAATCGCCTCCAGACTGTCAGATCTTTCAGCAGCCTTGATAAGAATAACTGCCAGGTGTCAGTGATAAGGCTGTGGTCCTTGGCAGCACTTTAGGGTACTGTCCATGAGATACTGGGGTAGTTCCTGGAAAAGCAGGATTTTATAGAGGGATTATAGGTATTTGTTCATCTAAATGGGTCAGGGTGCTGCTGCTTCCCCTATGTCTTTCTCAAAACACAGTGTGAATATTGGGTTGCAGATGGCTGTCACTCAGAAGTATAAATTAGAAGGACTACAGGATACAGCCAGTGAAACTCTCTACCTCCTTTGCAGTTGTCTCTGGATAACTATCCTGGTTACCAGATAGTTCAGTTGGGCTTTGTTTCTTTTGTTTGTTTTCAAAGAGCTGTATGCAAGTTGCAGCGAACAGTGATGTTAAGGGACAAAGAATTTGCACTTTACACAGGGAATAAATTTTAGGTACCCATCAAAGAAGAAACATGAAGATTCTGCAAAATAATTCGTAGGCAAAAGCATCTCGACTCAAATTTAGTGATCAGTTTACTATCACAAAGTGATCTTTAGGGGTTTTTTTACAAAAAAAAGAGAATTATTTCTTTACATCATTAATGATTTCAAGTAAAAAAGTGAGTAATGACTTCAAAAGTTTGTCTTAGTTACAGAGTTCATAGGATAAACTTAATAAGGGGAATTTTTTGCTTGTTTTTAGGTTAACCCAGAGAATCTGTGGTATGGGAAGTAAAAACGATGTTGAATGAGTGCCACCAAGTGTCTTCCTGCAGTATAGGAAAGCCCAGTTCTTGAGGTGGGAGCAAAAACAACACTGCACCACAGAGTTCTGTAATTTTAAGTGGGGCATCTCAGAGGCAGTGAATTCTGTTAGAGGAGCCATAATTATTATTCCCTTGAAGTGCAAGAGCAGCCTCTGGAAATCTGATAAAGGTGAAATGTCTGCGGTAGGGGCAGAAAAAAGGACATAATGCTGGATATCCATCCAGTTTGCCTCTCCGTTCCATTTTGCTTATCTTCTGTGTGAGTGCTCGACGCTGACACTGCGCTGTGTCTGTGCTGTGTCAGATGATGGTATGATACACCTTATCTCTCTTTAGCAGGGCTGGTGTGTGTCACAGGACCTCCTAACAGGTAACAGATCTGGCTGTTAACAACTCCATTTTGGCCCTCATTCTGCTACTATTGATCCCAATGCTGACCATATCAACAGCTGCCCTGGGGGCAAGGCCGAGACTTGTGTGTATGGATATCAGAGATTCAACAGAAAAAACAAGTTAAGTCTTGCCAAATGTCCTCCAAGACAGTTTCATCTTGGCTTCCCTGCAGATTAGATGTTCCTGACAGTTCTTTAGATGTTCAGTTTCTACACAAGTGTGACTAAAGAAGGAGGATTTGTATCAGTCTTACAACTTTCTGAATTTCAGTTGATTCAAGAAATAGATACCCGAGAGTGTTGAAACTCCAGTTGCATTTTTCTATGCTGGATGTTGGGGCAAAGAGTGGTACCAAAAAGCCATCTTATATTGCACACAATAATAACTGCTCCTTGTCATGCTGGAGTTAATTGCCTGAATTTCCACATTGCAGTCAGTGAGTGAATTTCCAAAGCAGCTACACAAAGAGTTGTGGTGGGTAGCAAACTAATTATCTCTCCTCAGAAATGTGAAGTGCCTTTTGTTCTGGTTAAACAGCAGAAGGGGAGTAGACTAGGACAAGGGTCTAGCCAAAGAGACTGGTTATTTCAGGGTTTTGGTAATGTACTTACTGGGACAGAAATAGTTTAGGTCACGAAATGTGCTGAAGCCTGCATACAAAAATTGAACATTTTTTTTCTGGAACATATTTATATACAGATAAACTTCTCAGTTTGTGGTACATGGCACCCATAACACTTGGAGGAGTGCCAGGGAGCAAAGAGGGCACTATACATTTTGGGGACTCTGAGCAGTGAGTGAGCAGGTGCAGAGTCTCTGTTTAATCAGCAGCCCATTTTAAGTCTCAGAGCCTTTCCACAGAAGTTAATGGGTGAACAGATTTCTGCTGGCACAAATTTCCCATTGTAGCACTCTTTGTTCTGCTCTGTTTTATTATTTCACCATAAATTAACTTAAAAGAGTCAGGTTTACCATTGTCTGAGCATGCTGTGAAAAAACTCACCTTTGAAACCGTGTATAACTCTTCCTTGCGTGATGAAGGGTGGAACTGCAAAGTACAGAGACAGGCATCAATGTATTGACCTTGAACTATTTGGAAGGACTTTCACTATTTGTATAGGTGATGTATATTTTGTGGTACCTATTGTGTCCAAAGGGGGCAACTGTCAAGTGATTTGGTCTCACTACTTGTAAAATTCATGCTATTGATTTGGTATTTACCAGTATGCAGGGCTGTCTAAGCACCACCGTGTGGTGTGCTGGATAACTAGACTGCCCTCTGTGTGTGGGTAGGCAAAGCAAAGTGCTAGACGTATATGAACAAGGTGAGAAGTACCTTTGTAGGCTCAGATAAATGTCTAAGCTTTCGTTTAGTCAAAATTAACTTTCTATACAGAACATTAAGTAATTAGCTGTCCTTTTCCTCTTGCGCCCTTGCCAAGCACAATAGACAAAGTTATCAGTATTCTTGCCAGTAATTCACCTATTATCTCAGTTTAAAAGTATTTCATTGTTTCAAGGACAGTTTTTAATATACTGGAGAATGTTCCTGTCAGACTGTGATATCTGGGCGTGATTTCACCATTCATTCAATAGGAAAAATAAAAGCTTCTTCTCTGAAATGGCTAACCTTACTACAGCTTTAAAAGCACTCTTTGGGGAGCTGCATAAAAGCAAATGGCAAACTAAAAGGTGTTGCTAAGAAACAAATCCAGATGCTTCCAGATTTTATGGGGGGGAAAAAAAAAGACACAAGGACACACCCACTAAATAGGACTAATGATTTCCAAAAGGAAACTATGGGAGAGATATTCTTCTATTATCCAACAATGCTAGCTTACTAAATAAGGAGATAATAAGAAAATAAGAGCTTTGAGAGACAGTATAATTAATAAACATGAATAAGAAGGCTCTCCAGAGGAAAAGATTTGCACAGGACTTAAATTTATAGTAAACATTCTACTTTAATAACGTCTGTGGAAAATGACTTAAAGAAGTTGCGCAGTTGATTGGACATGTTGCACTGGCGAGAATCAGGTGGAAAACCCACAGTAATGGTCCACTTTGACGCAAGGAAAGTTCGTGTTGCCATGACGACTAATGTGTGATATGTGCAGACATGCCCTGCTAGGCGGTCCCACACTCCCAGCCACTTACCTGTAGCAAAATATGTTCTCAGCTTCCACTTTTCAGCTATTCAATAGTTGTAAGGGAATGACCTCACAGCTGTAGCTGCTCCCAGATAAGCTCCTCCTTAATGCACACAGCTTCAGGTGTTTGGTTTTCTGTGTTACCAGTCAGAATTTCTTCATGTTTCTACTGAGCTTAGCTGGCTGATGAGGTTTGGTTCTCCTTTGATTCTTAGTCTTCTAACAGTGTGGGTTTTCTCATTGCATGTATGAAGGACCATGTTAATGTATCTTAATATCTGGCTAAAAAAGGGTCAGAAATTGTGGGAGCCATTGAATATCCCAATCAGAGGATGAGAGAGTCCCCTAGAGAGACAGACCCTGAGATGTCCCCCTGGGTTGGGGTGGGGCCGCCCGGGATGCTTTGTTCTGCCGTGCAAGTGTGTCCCGGTTCTGTTTCCCTGGCTGGCCTGTTGGCTCCCTGCCCCTTTTCCCCTGTGTGCCGGGGCCCTGCCTATGTCCCGCCCCCCTGAACACAATGCTCTCCCCGCCTCCCGTGTAAAATCTTTGTTTTCCCTTTGTTCGAGGCTTTCGTCACTGGTTTTCAGCATGGAATAAACTTTGCTGGAATTCTACACAGGAGCCCTTCCCGTTTTTTTACTGCCGGTGTGTCGGAAAAGCCTGCCAGTGCAAAACCCCGGCACGGCACCCGACAAGAAATTATACAAAACAGTTCATGAATAGCTGATGCCCAAATAAGTCCTATTTTTTTTAAAATGTGAAATCTTGTCACAACTTGCTACAAGAAATGTTACCTGTGAACAAGTAAATGACCAAAGTGCAGATCACTGGGCACAATTTACCAGAGTAGAAAGCTATGGAATGCCTCTCAAAATGAAATGGCCAGTATATTTTTGGTGTTGGATAAAACTGTGGTTACCTTAGGTTTTATTTAATTAAATAACATAGGAATATATTGATTTTGTGACTCTATTCTCCGAAGTTTTTCTTAATGCAATTATACCTTTATATGTCTTTGTCAAATCTCTTTTTTTTTTCCAAGACAAATAGTTCATATTTTTTATTGCACAGAATTATGTTAAAATGTAAAAATTATTTTAAATAATTACATGACACCTAATTTTCCTCCTTCAACAATGAAAATACTTCCATTTCTAGCTAACAGCAACAATAAAATTTGTTTATTTTGTTGAGGACAGCTTACTAACTCCATGCTAATTGATGCTTAATACAACTTCTTTTGAAGTATTTCTGCTAAAGGCATTTGGAATGGACTCTGAAATACTGGTTCATATGGAGGAAGATAGTTATTTTGACTTTTTTTCTTAAGGTTTATTGGACATCCCTTTGGCTGTAGGCTGAAAAAAGTTGGCATTCTTCAAAGAGCTGTTTCCTTTTATTAAAATCTGCAGTCAGAGAAACACAGCTTTCATTGTGCTGTCTCCTATCTGAGTCATGTTCTCCATGGGTGATTGATCAACACCTCGTCAAGCCTGGACATGGTAAACTACAAAAGCAACATGATGAATGGAATTTAAAATGCTTTTCGAAAATAGAGCTCCTTCTTTATGATCAAAATGAAGGAAAATATTCCACCAACACCTTGGATCCAAAATAAAACTGCCAAGTTAAACATGACGAAGTTAATTTAAGATTATATTCTGACTGCCATGTAGACATTGAAGAAAAAGTCAAACAGAACAAGACAGATCAACAAGTGGACTAAGCAATGTTACCTTTGGATCTCGTAATTACTCAAGCATCTTGAAAAATCAAAAGAAAAGTGACGGTATTTGGCCACATTCCTGGACTAAACTGTCTCTCCTGTCTCTCCTCCTATCGTGTACCTCTAGTCCTGATCTCTGTGGATATGTCCAGAAGGAAGATGGGAGTTCTGCCTGCTTGAATGTGAGGTTTTTGATTACTGTGATTTCCTCATATATTCAGTCTTCTGGTTTAATAATATTTTTCTTAATTTTTTAAGAAATGGCACCTGGAGGTATCACAATATTCTTCCTTTAGATGCCTTTCTTTTTTTCCCAGCTACTAACCTCATAATAGCAGATTACATAATGAATAATGAACAGCTTTTTTTAATCTATAGTAGCAAAGCTGGATTTTAGTGTGACAGTTACTTGAAATAGGGATGACAACATTTTGCAAAGTTACTATTAGGCAGCTGCCAGTAAACAGTGGCCTGATAGTAACACCTTGTGATCAATGTCTCCAGGAGTGGCAGTTTCAAAGGTACCCATGGCAGAATCTCAATGGCTTTTTTTAAAATCCTTCTTCTGGTTGATGAATGTTGGTATCCTAGCATTGAGACATATGCTTCTGGTCATCCAACACACACAACTTAGATGTGCTCATTGTTAGATCATGTGATTACTAATGTGATTGTGTGTGGCTCCTTAGCCTGACTGGGCAGCCCAGTGTGCTGCTGGAATGGTGGAGAGCCCCAAGAACCCTGTGAGACACCCTGCTCCATCTCCCCTGGGCTGCTCCAGGGAGCAGTGGGACCTGTTGCAGTGATCCATATTGTGTATGTATACGGATATGTGTCTCACTAAGGGACCTCATCCTGACTAGCCAGCAAGGGCACAAGACAAGGTTGCTGACAGTGTTTGTGTTTGCATGAGGGCTGAGAATGCCTGTGTGTGTGTTTGGCCCTGCCCTCCCACTGGCTGTACTGGGGCACACGGTGTGGTGTCACCCTGACCTCTATCAGGCCACCAGCTCTGTCAACCCCAAAGTTTCGTAAATCATTTGCACGTCAATAGCTTGCTGTTGACAGGGAAAGTGACACAATACAGCAATTCCAAGGTATTTCAGATGTCATCACAATAACATGTCTGAAAGCTTAAAAAGCAAACAATGCCTATTTATACACTTTATTCGGAATTTTAGATTGCATGCATAATGTGGAAGTATGCTCTTATAGTTTGATTAATAATATCTTTTTTAATAAATAGGGTTTTAAATGAATGGTGATTGTTTTTTTCAGTGTCTTCTCACAGGAGACTGGTCAGAGTTTGCATAGGCTAACTTAACTTTTTTGTATCCCAAGAATATACATGGAGGAAAATCCTTTGATAAAGTTGAAATTATTTTGTTTGGTGGATACTGTTGCCCCCTGGAGGCCATTTCTTAGTTATCACAATATTAGATTGAAACTTAAATTAAAACTTAGAAATGTTTGCTATTATAAACAAAATATTCCCTTTAGCAATTAAAAATATTGTGACTTTAATTAAAAGGGTTTATGAGCTTATCAGAGAAATAACTGATTTCTTACTATGCTAATTATTTTTCTACATTTTCTGTTTAGATTTGCAAATTGCTAGAGAGTAAAATTTAATTGGTTTTTAAGGGAGATGAATATTTAATTTGAATACAGTACTTGGGAAAAATAAGGATTTTGTGAATATGTGTGTGTGTTTTTTAAACAGTGTAGATAATCAGCCTAGGGAGTGTGAGTGTCTCCACGCGCACTGTAGGCAGGTTTGTACACAGTGCTCATAGAAGTTGCTCATTTTGCTCACAGAAGTTGCTCGTATTGCTCATAGAAGTGCAAAAGAAAGGGCAGTGCAAGGTTGTGAGTCAAGGCAGCACTGGGCCTCACTCAGGCTTTGTAGGTGCTGTATTGCACCTGGTTGGAAACAGCTCTAAAGTCGAAAGCAGCTCACGGAGCTCAGAACTTTGTGTGGCCAGTGACAGAAAGGTTTCAGCTAATGGCCAAGTAGGCAGCGACTCAAATCTCACGTCCATCTCCTTCTCCACTGCATGGCCTCCTGGAAAGGGAGCCCTGCTGGGCTTTGTTCTGGAGACACGCAGAGCGGCCTTCTGAAGTGGAAACAACATCTCTGCATTTGTGTGAAAAGTGCCTCCTCTTTTCCCTTCGTTTCTGGGTCTGCTAGAGTCTTTGGGCTTTTTACAACAGTTTGGTGAATGGCTATCTGCAAGTGACATTCAGCCTAGACAGCAATGAATGTCAGTCACTGACCATTGGAGTAAAATCTGAACTACTGACCCAGTCGCATTGTTAATAATTAATTGGAGTGCTCACACACGGAGATTTTATTTTATGTGACTACAAGCCTATTTCTAAATATTTAGTTTTAACTGGCATTTCTAAACATTGTCTCTAATGGTGTAAATTAAGTGTTAAGTTATACATGTTAAATTGTTTCACTTTTGTAGTTATTGCCTTGTCTATGCTTGTAATAGACTTTTTTCTTCATAGGGGTTGTACCACTCAGCTGGTGCTCTGATTTCTGCTGCCTCCCCAGCATTATGTGGTGCTGGAGTCAGTTTTGCTATTCTACACCAGGATTCCTGCACCGGTGAGCACCAGCATTTCAGGACATAGCCATGCTGGCAAAAAAATAACCCCATACTAGTGCAAAGAGTATCAGGTCTGTGAAGGGAACAGAGTAAGGGCAGTGCTGGGTACTATTTCTCTTGTGTATTGTCTAAGCCCAGTGAGGCTGATATATCTGGTGGTTAATGAGCCATACACCAGGACAGACTCCCTGTTCTAGACCCCTTTTTGGTACTTGGCTATTGCTTTCCATCCTCACATCAATCCCATGCTGCAGGAAGTCTGGCAGCTTTCTGAACAGGCATATGGAGAGCATTTGTTTCTCCTTGCAAACTCTTTGTCTGAAAGCTGTAAGTGTCCCTCCTCTTGCTCTTTCTTTTCTTCCTCCTCTCACCATGGATTCAGTTCTTCACTTTATGCAAAATGTAATCTGATCTGTTGCACTGAGCTTCATTAGCACTTCATCTAAGGTGAGTTAAGGCCTTTAAAAGTGCGGAAAATCAAAGAAAGGGTGCCTATTAAGGAGTGCAACAACTGGGCTTGAACTGGTTATTTTCTGCCAGTAATGTCAGTACCACATGCAGTAGGTTCAAGTATTATAATATAGCGGGGTAATATCAGTTCAAATTATTACTGTTTTTTCTGGGCACACTTGTGAATAAAGGGTTCACATAATATGAGATGCCAGGAATTTGTAGTCAAAGCTCTCTTGATATGCTTCCTAACCAGTTAAAATAATTAAATTTTCTGCTGGTGGAAATGTTCAGTCCATGGCATAGCTCAGCAGTGTTGATAAACTGAAAAATATTTAAATTTTGAGGACAATCTGATGATTCGAGTCTTATCACATACATACGCCTCCACCTTGTTTTTACGTATCTCTTGCATATATTAAGTCTAAACACTTATATGTAAACCAACATTAACAGTGTATTTCTGTTCCTTCCAAAATTCTAGCTTTAGAAATTAAGACGTACACAGACAGAAAAGCATTGAGGATGCTCATTACAGTGAATGGAAAAGTCTTTACTCTCCTGCCTCTCTACATATTCCCTCTGTTTCTTCCTGAAGGCTCTCAGCCTGCTTCTACATACCTAATCCTCCAGCCAGAATCCTTCTTATGTTGCTTTCAGTAGATATAAATATGCATAAACATAAACACAAACATAATTATTTTAATTCTCCCCAGTTCCTGAATGACCCTAGATGTCAAATAAATAAGGTTACCCCACAGTTGCCTCCCACACTCCTACTACAGAGGTGCTGGCCCACCCTGGGCAGATGGGGATCCTGGCTGAGGCCACAGTCCAAGGGATCTGAGCAGCCACTTTCCAGACTGAGGCAGAGAAGAACATCAGAGAAGGAGGAGGATGTAACTTGGAAGGAAGGAGAGGACTACAGAGACTTGGACCCTGTAAACAAGCCAGTTCAGAGGCAGGTGAAGTTCTCTTAAGAGAATATCTGGAACAGACCTGCCAAAATTGTCAGAATAGGTCTGATTGACGGATCTTAGATTGGGGTGCAAAGGGGCTTTTAAGGTGTGCGTGATTAAGTTTCACCAGGTTGAAAGTGGGTGAAATACCCATTTGCTATACTTTTGAAAGGGAAAAATATAAATCTATGCATTATTCACAGACAGGAGGCTTAAAATGATGAGCAAGTATTTTGATTTCACCTGCGATGCAGTTAATTTTCTTCTTAGTAGATGTGGTTTGAATTCATTATGATAATAATGTTGATAACACACCTATATTTTGTTTGTTACTATGTAGTGCTAACCCTAAGTCAAAGACAGCTGGCCTGAACTGGTAGAATGTCATGCCCAGTGTATAAACTGGGGAGAGTTGGCTGGGAGCTGCTGATCTCTGCTGCGAGATGGGCTGGGCATCACTCAGCAGGTGGTGAGCAACTGAGTTGTACATCACTTGTCTTTCTTGGGTTTTATTTCTCTCTCTGTTTTTATTGACTTCCTTTTAATTACACTTAGTATTATGTTATTTTTATGTTTTATTTCATGTATTAAACTGTTCTTATGTAAACCCACCTCCACATCCCCACTGGTGTATAGGGTGCAGTAAGTGAGTGGCAGCATGGTACTTAGTTGCCTACTAAGTAGGGGCTAAACCATGGCAGGGAGAAATCATTTTTGCTTTCAAAATGTCATTTTTAATCTTGGTTCACTTGAGACTTTGGTCATGACATCTCTTGAGAAATAAAGACTGCATATGAAATGAGGCCTCTTGGGAAAATGAAAGGGCTCAGGCCTAGGACTGCAGCTGAAGGAGGGTGACCAAGGTCAAGGCAGATCAGCAGCACCATCTGCAAGATGATCCTGCTCAGCTTCCTTTCCAGTGAATGTGAACAGAGAGCCTTTACCATAATATTTAACACACAGGGAGTGCTTTCTCAGGAAAGTCTTTGAGAAACCTGAGCAGCCATTATGGGGAGGCTGAGGCAAAGAGGAAAAATGAGGTGTCTCCCCACAAGGCAAACATGGTCTCAGAGATAAATAATCCTGATATGCTGACTTCTGCTCTGTGTTCGTTCCGTTGGTTAAAAAGCTGGGGAGGGGGAAGGTAGATCTTAAGGCCATACTGCTTTGGAGAAGAGAGGAAGTTAAAGTATCAACCACTGTTTGAAATATGCCTCTTTTTCCTGTTAAAACCTCCAGTTTTAGGAACAGGGCTTTAACGGTCACCACAAGGAAGATTTAGGCTAACCATGGTACATGGACAGCTAATCCCATCTTCTGTTTCTGCTCTGACCACAAAATGCAAACACTAAGAGGTTTATAGGCAGCAATGAGGTGAGAGCTGCCCTGCCTGCATGCTGGGTGGTATTTACAGCTACAGAAATGTGAAAAAAGCGTGCTCCAGAGGCGAATTAATTGCCATCAGTTATGAATACCATGGCAGGAAGGAGAACTAAAACCAAAATGTGGCTTCTTTTGCTGGTGATGGAGGGCAAGTACAGCCACAAGCTGAAGATTTGTGAGAGAAAGAGGTATGTGTAATTAAGAGCGAGGAGGAATTCTAAATTGGAGCAACTTTATGGTGACCACAGTGCAGCCCTGGGGCCATCAGCGCTGCCAGCATGGCCAGAGCTTGGCTTTGTCTGCCATGGCAAACAGGTGGATAAACAGAAGATGACACTGCTGCATGTGTGTGCATGAAGCAGCTGGCCAATTGGCAGGACTTCCAGCACTTTTCTCCCTACCAGAAGAGAATTGGAAAAAAACCCCAAATCAAATAGACTTACTGACACAAAGAGGTGTTGGGCATCATGATGCACCAATAGCCTCATCCTTAAAACTGCTGAAAATCAGTAGCTAAGTGTTCTTCTTTCCAGCCCTAACTTACTCAGCCCAGGAAACCCCAAGCCTGTGCACAGCTGTTCCGGTCTAAGTCAGTGTGACTGACTTGGGGAAAAAAACACACAAGACCTTTAGAAGGTCCCTTCACATAGATTGCTTCCAATGAATTATTTGCAGTTTACATTAGCAGCCACACTCTACGTGATATCATTAAATTTTACAAGGCTGTGAATGAACAGCTGCATCTTACACAATGTTTTTTCATCTTTGCATGTAAGACACTATTTTTTTCAAGGCTGTTCCCTAGGCAAGTAACATTATTTTTTTCATTCAGCCACAGGGAAAGCTGCCATTACTTCCTTGAAAAATTGTACTGCTCTTTAGTGTGAAGTATTAACAGTATTTCTTAAAAGCTAGTTTACTTTGGCCTTACAGGTAAGGTGTGTGGGGGGGAAATGCTCTCACAATAATTCAGCAAACGAGTTTATTTCAGAGTTATGATTACAGTTTACAGTGCTAATGACTCATGGCATAGAAATCTTCTGTTGAATACCTGTGTTGGAGAAAACTTCCTTGCCTTCATTGTCATGTTAACATGGGAACTTATGCAGTTATTAGATCAAAGGCTCCAGGAGCTGCCCCTGCTTAGAGATCGGAGATGCTCTAAGCTTGGGCAAACAGCCTGGCAGGGTTATGGTATTGAAGTCGGTTTTGCTTACATACAAGCTGACACAACTCAAGGAGAGTCCAAGAAGATCCAGTACCTGGGATCTGACTGGTTATAGGGCTTTCTGTATATAGAGGCTAAGGTAGACAGGGTCTTCTGCAATGGACTTGATAGGAGTCTATTCCACAGATGCTTCAGAAAGTGAAGATCAGTGAGGACAAATGTAAAATCAGTTATTTCCTGTAATACTAAGTGTGGAAATGTTAACTGGAATCCACACATCTGTGTGCCAGTGACTAGATAAAGCTGGCATAGCAGATGTACCTGGAACGACTATGTAGCAGTCACATGTGGGCATCTGCCAGACTCTTAACCTCTCCCAGATTTCAAACTAAGAGACAGGGCCTGGTGGTTCCTTCACATCTTGAAATGCCTTCACAGCAGAAGGGATATGCCTGTACTTCCCTTCCCATTCCAGGCCCTCCTTCTTGAAGGGACCTGACATAAGGATTTCCAAACCAGAGGACAGATCAAAAATGCGTCACCTGGAAGAGAGGATGATGGACGGGGACAGATGGACAAGTGCCCTAGGCCACTGCTAGCTGGCTTTTCCCAAACTGTCTTGCACATTTGTAATTTGTTTCTGACTTAAGGAACAGCATCCAAGTGTGATTTGTTAATTGACAAATGACAAGTGATTAGGTGGCTGCTCTTCTGCTTTCTCTTCCTTATAAGCAAGGATTCCTGTACCCCCTGCTGCTCAGCAGAAGTAAACAATATTCCTTGGGACAAAGTGTAGCTCTCCACAACACTTAGCTCATGACAGTTAGTGCTATTAGTCAGAGATCTCCAGTTTAAGTGCCATAAAGTATTAATTATAAGGTGCTCAATGTCTCTCCCCAGGTGTAGCTGCTCAAGATGCTGCTGAAGTCCTATTGGGTAGGAATTACGGGGACAGAAGGAGAAAGGTGTTTTGTTTGTGATGTGGAGGAGATTAATTAGAAAACTTCTCACATTATTGGTGAACTTAATTAATTTGATTACTTTAGAAGAGAGTCCTGATTATACCTGGAAAAGAAAAGCACAATAGCAAATTATGGGTAATTTGATACAAGACCACTCAAGTTTATGGTTACATGGCAACTGCATGTTTTGCTGCCTTTTGAGTAAGAGTAGTGACTAAGACCTGGGCAGAAGGAGCGACACAGAATATCCATGGGTCAGAAATTGCCTTGGTCTGGTTTCCTGGGAGAAAGTCCTAATGATTTCAGCAAGTGAAAGAAGGTGTTGCCATGGAAGGAGACTCACTGGTCGTTCCTCATTTTTACTAAGTAAATTATGTCTGGAAATCACCTTTCCAGTGATGCTATTCGTCAAACCTTAGCTATTTGCCCTGTTTAAACTCTATTACACAGTATTAATAAGCCTCTTTCTTTATTCTGTCTGTGGGTTTATAAATAACTGGACTTTGTCAGAGATGTTATGCACATAAACTTAAACAAGCTCTAAGTTTCTGTGATTTTCAGCCACCCTTCTACACCTGTCCTTTGTGAAGACGCATTTCAAAAGCCATTTTCCCGACAGTAGCTGAGTTGGTGATACGTGGGATTTCATTAGCAAGGCAGACAGATGCAAGCTGATGTCTTGGCTGAATCAGCTATTGGAGCTGGGGGTTACAGAAAATCCTCAGGGATGTGTGAACAGGCACATTGGTGAAACCACCAAAGAAAAGAGCAATATAAAGAAAGTCTATATCTTTAATATTTCTCAGAGCTGCGGTAGTTGTCCCAAAGGTTAGTCTGGCTTTGGAACTACTGTCTGAATGTAAAGAAAAGCCCTTTTGAGCTAAACACATGCCTTTTATTTTGCAGCATCTCCTTCCTCATAACACATTTACTAAACCTTGCATGTTAATGTGATAAATACATTGTTAGATCTGGCTTGCTATTGCCTGTTGCTATGAGGTCCTGGGAGGTTGGCAGAGCTTCCCAGGGGTTCACCAATGCTGGGAAGTCCCCCTGAGGTTTTTGGGGCACTCCTTCCCTTAGCTGCCAATCCCAGTCTGGGTTCTGGCAGCACAGGGTGGGGGAGCAGGCCTCCTGGGCATGTGCTGCCCCATGCCACTGCGACATGCAGCAGGGCATGAGCACAAGGCCTGGGATGCTCCATGGAACTGGGAGGTTGTATGTGAGCATCTGACGCCTTGAGTGGTCAAACAGGGGTTCTGTAGTGAAACAAAGGAAAAATGAAACCTCTTCTAGGACCTCTGTTTATACAACAGCGAAGTTTTTTTGTAAAAAGTATTTCCTCTCAGCTGTGTTGGCAATTTTTGGCTTNGGGTAATTTGACACAAGACCACTCAAGTTTATGGTTACATGGCAACTGCATGTTTTGCTGCCTTTTGAGTAAGAGTAGTGACTAAGACCTGGGCAGAAGGAGCGACACAGAATATCCATGGGTCAGAAATTGCCTTGGTCTGGTTTCCTGGGAGAAAGTCCTAATGATTTCAGCAAGTGAAAGAAGGTGTTGCCATGGAAGGAGACTCACTGGTCGTTCCTCATTTTTACTAAGTAAATTATGTCTGGAAATCACCTTTCCAGTGATGCTATTCGTCAAACCTTAGCTATTTGCCCTGTTTAAACTCTATTACACAGTATTAATAAGCCTCTTTCTTTATTCTGTCTGTGGGTTTATAAATAACTGGACTTTGTCAGAGATGTTATGCACATAAACTTAAACAAGCTCTAAGTTTCTGTGATTTTCAGCCACCCTTCTACACCTGTCCTTTGTGAAGACGCATTTCAAAAGCCATTTTCCCGACAGTAGCTGAGTTGGTGATACGTGGGATTTCATTAGCAAGGCAGACAGATGCAAGCTGATGTCTTGGCTGAATCAGCTATTGGAGCTGGGGGTTACAGAAAATCCTCAGGGATGTGTGAACAGGCACATTGGTGAAACCACCAAAGAAAAGAGCAATATAAAGAAAGTCTATATCTTTAATATTTCTCAGAGCTGCGGTAGTTGTCCCAAAGGTTAGTCTGGCTTTGGAACTACTGTCTGAATGTAAAGAAAAGCCCTTTTGAGCTAAACACATGCCTTTTATTTTGCAGCATCTCCTTCCTCATAACACATTTACTAAACCTTGCATGTTAATGTGATAAATACATTGTTAGATCTGGCTTGCTATTGCCTGTTGCTATGAGGTCCTGGGAGGTTGGCAGAGCTTCCCAGGGGTTCACCAATGCTGGGAAGTCCCCCTGAGGTTTTTGGGGCACTCCTTCCCTTAGCTGCCAATCCCAGTCTGGGTTCTGGCAGCACAGGGTGGGGGAGCAGGCCTCCTGGGCATGTGCTGCCCCATGCCACTGCGACATGCAGCAGGGCATGAGCACAAGGCCTGGGATGCTCCATGGAACTGGGAGGTTGTATGTGAGCATCTGACGCCTTGAGTGGTCAAACAGGGGTTCTGTAGTGAAACAAAGGAAAAATGAAACCTCTTCTAGGACCTCTGTTTATACAACAGCGAAGTTTTTTTGTAAAAAGTATTTCCTCTCAGCTGTGTTGGCAATTTTTGGCTTTTTGCCAAATTGATCTTGCATCTAGAGCTTTTGCCATTGTGTGTCAGGCAGGGAATGAAAAAGAAATCAAAGCTGCGCTGACAGTACCTTTCAACACTGATGAGGAATCACACACAGAGATGAGAGGTGAGTAAGTGACTCAAGTCCACATTCTGCTCCAGCTATGCAGAGACAATATGCTGGAGAACAATAAAGTGGAGCAGTTTGCTTAGGAAAGTCTCTCATGGCTGTGGGATTTTGGATATGTGCCCCTATTCTTTTGGAAAGTAGTAGCATTAAGTCATGGAGAAAAGAAAGGAAGACACATACTCTTCTGAAAAACCAGTCTATTTAGTGTCTGGTTTTCTTTCTCTCAGTCCAGGGAAAATATTGTGCAATGCAGGTGATGGATGTGTTGCATTTACAACATCAAAAGATAAAGAGTAATTTCTTGCAAAACTTAATCTGGGTTGTGTAAGAGAATAGACTTGACATTGCACATGATCTGATCATGAGTGGTGTCAAAAATAAGAGGCAGCTCTTATTTTTATGTAAAAATAAAAAGGTCTTTATTCAAAAAGTGAATCAAGAAACAAGCCGCTTCCGCAAAAATCAAAACCCCGGGATCACAGGGATCCGAGACCCTTCCCAGCCGGTATGGCTGTTTCCCCAAAACAGGGATCCTCAGCGTTGTGTTGGCTTCGGTTACGCTAAAGCCAAATATAGTTAATTAAGTCCCTGGATAGGGTAAAATGGCCGAGAGCCGCAACGCTGGTCTCCAACCCGCAGCTAGCCTGGGGCTAAGAAGCACCTCCCCACCTTCGGGACCCCCTTCTTATAACCCTCGGGCCACGCCTCTGACCGCCCGCAGTCCGGCCCCCATGGTCCATCAGGATTGGAGGACTCTCCCGATGAAGTAATCTTCTCCGTCCAATGGCTCGTTGTCTCTGGGGAGCGTCATCTTTGGGTGATGTCATCAGTTTTTATGGCGGGAAGAGTCCTCATTAAAATTCTGCCTCACCATGGAGACCAGTTGCAGTCCAACGGACGGTTTCTATTTTTAGCCTCGGAGCCTCGAGGTGCACCTTAGAAAAGCCCCTTTAGTCACTGTATGGGGAGAACTTGAACAATGAATTAATAAAGTTTTTAAACCAATAAAAGGTTATTTAAAACTGGAAACCAGGTAAAGGGGTAGGGATTTCAATTATTTAACTGGGAAAAATTCCAATAACCTACAATTTAATTAATTAACCTTAACAATTAATTAATCCAAACTCCAGGTTAGTGTGAATGCAAAAGCCAACCTTCCAGCATCATGCATGACAAGTGGTAAGTTATACGTGTATTTCCATAGGTTAGGGATTTGTAGCAGATTGTATCCTGCCCCATCAAACTTCCATGCTATTAGTAGAGTTAGGTGGTGTGAGACAATTTCTGTCAGGAACTATGGCAAACAGAGTCTCCAACTGCTCTGGGCCTTGCAGCATCAACCGGAGTGTTTGTGACATGCAGAATTTTGATCTACAAAATTTGAAGTGTTCAGGTTTGCACACAGACTGGCAGTCTTATCTTACAGTCTTATCTTTATGCCATAGTTTAAATCTTGTGAGTAGGATCTCAATAAAAGACAGATGTCAAGTCTTTGTATAAGCATTATTAGTCTTTGTTGGATATGTAAAGTAAAGTCTGAAGGTGTTCTGCCCACTTCAAACTATCAAACCCATTCCTGTGTCAAAACTTACATCACACTGAATATTTACTTGCTATAACAGTCCCATATAAATTGTAGTAATGCCACTTTAAATATATTTCTCTCAATGCAGACCTAACATAACTGTAAGGCATGGGATTTTTTAAAATTCAGTTGCTAAAGATCTGGCTGTTCTGTACCTACTAGCAGTACTGAAATGTTTATAATCATGCCAAGCTGAACAGCCATAAGATGTTCAGGAACACATCCAAAAAGAGCTGAGACCAGCCTGCATATTTAGTGGAGAGTATTTCTGTAAATAGAGAAGGAAATCAAGCATGCAGATGTTTGGGAACAAGTTTCTTGATTTATGGAACTCACTGGTGCCCACGGGAAGCTGGTGAAGCTATGAAAGCTCATTCCCTGTAGCAGATCTGCCTTTTGGCTTCTGCAAATGTGTCTTTTTATGGATAATGTGGCACAAACTGAATGTGGCCATCCACAGTGATTAATGTCCTCCTATGGGAATAGGACACCGCTGTCAAAACCATAACTTTTGCACAGTTACTGTGCTGCATAGGAACTGGAACTATTCTTTTTGGCAATGCAATACAATGATGCTACAGCCTGCACTCAGACTCTGTTTCTTACCAGTTTCTTCTTAAAAGCTCTCAAATTACATCAGTGGTAAAACTCCTGTTGCCTGAGAAGAACTATCTGGCCAAACCAGAATGCATCTAAAAACTTCACCATATATCATTACAGCTAAGAATATGAAATCACCTTTCAAGGTATTGGCTAGGTCTTACTGATTCCTACCTGTAACAGGGAGACTATTAAATAGTTTCAGGATAGATTTCAGTACTCATCTTTGTATCTTTATATGGATTTACTGTTACTAATTGGTTTTCTGAAGCAGATAATTTTGCCAGTATGTGGAAGTGAATTTGGCCCTAAAAGAAAAAGGGAAAAATCCATAGTTATAAACCAGAACTACTCACAATGAACTTGTAAAGGAAAACAGTTTGCTAACCCTTGTTCGAAACACCGTGTTATTTCTCTAAATTGATTCCTACTCATTTTCTTGTCCCTTTTGGTTATGACATGAAGAAACAGAATCAAAGTAAAGGATGAAAGGCTTATGCAGGGCATTAAAGCAGCGATAGTGAAGTGCTGGGACAGATTGCCTGGAGAGGCTGTGGAATCCCCATTACTGGTGTTTGATGTTTGTCTTACCTTGTCTAAAATAAAACAAACATTTGTAGAGAATGACAGAGATAGTGATTTTTTCCCGAGAAAAAGAGCGGATGGCTTCTTGAAGTCTCTTCCAGAGTCTTGCCATCCTCCCCTCTATTTTCCCAGTGATTTACATTTCCCTGGGGTTTCTGCCTGCCCTCTCCTATTTTCTTAACTGTGTATTATGGAGGCCTCAGATATAATTGTTGAATATTTGAGTGCAACAAGCTGTTTTTAATTTTCTTTGATTTTTCAATTACATTTTGGTCATTACATATCCAAACTAGCATATGACCTTGTTAAACTGCAGTTCAGCAGACCATAGTTTGGAACGAAGGATGCAGATTTGGATTTGGAGTTCAACAAAGAACAAACCAGTCTCATGCCACTGTCCTGCCAAAGAAAATTGTGGTATGTTTGAGGTGAGGGTCCTCAGAAGCTGCTCAGAGACCAGTGAACTGTCTCCTCAGCTGAAGTATATGTGTTGGATCATAGGGAGGGTATTAACCATCGGATCGTCTAGGTGGTCTTCATGCCTCAGCCTGGCTGATTCACAGACTATGCAAATCCTCACTCTGCAGATGAGGAAGTGCAAAAATGGAAGACTACTTCTTTTCATGGTAAGTAAACATATTTCACTCTGCCCTTCAATCATGTTGCTTGAAGCCAAATGGTTGAATCATGAAGCCGAAGGAACCACTCAGTTCCCCTGTGATGTTGAAAAGCTAAATCACATTTTCCAAAAATAGTTTTGCATGGACACATTGGGATGCCCTTTCTTGAGGAATTTTACAAAATGTCCAGAGTAGAATTTGAAGGTTATTCTCTCTTTAATGCACATATACATACATATATGGGAATATGACTATGGCCAAGTAAGCCTAGGCCAGCCCTGGGTGCTGCAGCTCTTACACAGATAATCCCCTGACTTCATTTTGAATATGTGCCACAGATAAAGCAAAAAGCCTCAGGAGGATTTGCAAATCTTGACAGCACACTACCTTCTCAAAGCCTCAACCAGCATTACCTCTGAATACAAAACATCTGTGTGTTTTATCTCACTGCAAGCACAAGTGACAAGTGCCATTTCTGCAAGAAGCAGAGCAATTAGATTGTGACAAGGTTTTCCTTCTCTCATCAAAAGTATAGTGAATCAATCTGAAAAACCATCTACTGCTTCCTTGCCCACCCTTTGTGCTTGGAGCACCCATTGATGCAGACAGATACTGGTTTAAGAGTAAGGGTACCTGGGTTTCAGACAGTGGCCCTAAGTATTGGATTTCACACCACAAAATTGACCTTAAGAATCAGCTATGAAAATAATGCAGTGGTTAAAGTGAAGAAAAAGAAAAAAAAAAAATTGAGGCTATTACTAGATATTTGTATTGTGTTGACATGAAGGAACCAGTGCCTGAAACTGGCACTTGAATGATTGTATTTGATAAAGTGAGTGTGAATGTGTGTGTATGTGAGCAGGGTGTTAGTTTCTGTTAGTACAGATCAGGACTCCCCTACAATTAGAGGCTGCAGGTCATGAGGTCCTGCCATAACCATGCTTTCACTTTGTCACCTCACTCAAAAATAGGATTTGGGGAAGCACAGAGACGTGGGGGATGTTGCAGGTTTTTGGTTTTTGCTAAAGGTGTACCTGACATAGTAACATTGAGTATGATTGATATCAGTTTAAAGCAAGCTGGTTTGTTGGTTTTTTTTGCCCTTAACAAAACCTGAGAAGCAGTCCAGAGCTGTGGCTTCAGCAACCAGCAGCGTGAGGCTGGCTGAGCTGTGTACAAAGGGTGTTTGGTTTCCAGGAGATCTCTCAGATACCAAGCCATTAGATCCTGCCACAAAAATAGTTGTGTAAAATATCTGTGCCTTGGCTGGACTGTTCCCCTTCACTGAGTGCGTCGAAATAGCCTGCTTGGGCTGTGGCTTCTGTCCAGCAAGCCTTCTTCCTCCATGGGATGGTGAGGTTCCTCTGTGTGGGAATGAGAAAGGGAAGATATATATGGGAGTTTTCCCTTCATTTTTACTGTAGTGCTTTTAAAAACTGATACGCATTTTCCTAGCAGGCTGCTGGCACCTAGGTTTGCCAACAGGAGGGGTGGGAGAAGGAGAACAGCAAGGCCTAAGGCTTCTGACTACTTTTAGGGGTGTTGTTTGGCTTCAGGAAAAAAAAGGATCTACAGCCAAACCCACAGCTGATGCCAACTGGCAAAGACCAATGACAGCAGCACTGGGAAGCTGATTTACACTGAGCATCTGGCCCTGCAGAAAAAGAGTGTTTTGCACTGCAGAATATGAGATAATTTGGAGCCTGCACGCTCAAGAGCATTTCTAGTGTCAAGACTGCTGTTGGTCATTCTTCTCTTTTCATGTGCTTCCCACCTGTGGCCTTTCCTAGCCTTGCCAGGGGCAGAGCTGTGCTTTGCAGAATTTGAAGATGGTGACCACTACTGACCACCACATAGACATATTTTTCAGCTAATCTCCCTACAAAAATCATGCCACAAATTCTCCCAGTTTCATTTAAATCAGTGAAATCACTCAAAACTGCTGCTTTTGAAAACAGAATCTTCTTAGGCAGAAGAGGCTGTGTGTTTTGTTTAGGGGGTTTCAGACCTGGCTGAAATCTGTCTCTGGTGTCTTTGTTGTTCTTGGCTTTATGGGGTGTGTACTGTCAAACTGATCTGTGAAAATGGACCAGGCACCACACCCAGAGAAGCAGTAACCTTGCACCCTCATCAGCAAAGTGATGGCATCACTTGTGCCATCACTTGTCACATCTGAGTGTGACAAAACCTATGTTGCCTGATTTGCAGGCAGACTGAACTTCCCCTTGGGAAGTTCAAGTGTGTTGCAGCCACATGTGCACATGACTTTTACAACCTTCACAGCCTACAAGAGGCAGTATTTTATGATGTGCCCGCAGTTTGTTTGTTTATTTCTTTTAGAAGAATCTTTAACCATGGCAGAGTTTTACGTTTTCTATGAGAAGCACTATAGGACAAGAGTGAGAGTATGAGCAATGGGAGAAAAACGTGATAGGTTAGTAGAGCAGTAGAATCATTTAGGTCAGAAAAGACCTTTAAGATTATTGACTAAAACCGTTAACCTAACGCTGCCAAGTCCACTACCAGACCATGTTCCTAAGTACCATGTCTTTTAAATGTCTCCAGGGAGGGTGACTCAACCACTTCCCTGGGCAGCCTGTTCCACTGCTTGACAACCTGTCTGCTGAAGACATTTTTATTAATATCCAATCTAAACTTTCCCCAGTGCAAATAGAGGCCATTTCCTCTTGCCCTGTCTCATCACCCGGGAGAAGAGACCGACTTCCACCTCACTACACCCTCCTTTCAGGCACTTTTAGAGAGCGGTAAAGTCACCCCTGAGCCTTCTTTTCTCCAGGCTAAACACCCCCAACTCCCTCAGCTGCTCCTCACAGGACTCATGTTCCAGACCCTTCACTGCCTCTGTTGCCCTTCTCTGCTCCAGCAACTCAATGTCTTTCTTGTAATGAGGCATCCAGAACACAGGATTTGAGATGCAGCCTCACCAGTGCCAAGGGGCCATCACTGCCCTGGTCCTGCTGGCCACACTATTGCTGATACAGGCCAGGATGCCATGGGTGTTCTTGGCCCCTGGGCACAGCTGGCTCCTTTTCAGTCGCTGTTGACCAACACTCCCAGGTCCTTTTCCACTGAGCTGCTTTCCAGCCACTCTGCCTGAAGTCTGTGGAACTGCCTGGGGTTGTTGTGACTCAAGTGCAGGACCTGGCGCTTTGCCTTGTTGAACCTCATACCATTGGCCTTGGCCCACTGATCCAGCCTGTTCTGATCCTTTTGCAGATGCTTTCTACCCTCCAACAGATCAACACTCCCATCCAACTTGGTGTCATCTGAGAACTTACTGAGGGTGATCCCCTCACCCAGATCAGAACTGGCCCTGATACTGAGCCCTGGGGAGCTGTACTAATGTCTATCCATCAGGTGGATGTAACTCCACTCACCAGCCTCTGGGTCTGGCCATCCAGACAGTTCTTAACTCACCTAGGAGACCACCTGCCCAAGTCATGGGAATCCAGTTTCTCCAGGTTAATATCTGGGAAACAGTGTAAAATGCTTAGCTGAGGTCCATGTGGACAACACCCACAGCCTTTCCATCGTCCACTGGGTAGGTCACCCTCTCACAGAAGGAGATCATGTTGGTCAATGAGGATTTGCCTTTCCTGAATCCATCCTGGATGGGTCTCATTACCTGATTGTACTGTACTTATTGCATGATGGCACTCAAAATTATCTGTTTCATGACCTTCCCTGGTACTGAGATCAGGCTGACAAGCCTGTTGTTCCCTGGGTACCCCTTCCTGCATTTCTTGTAGATGAGCATCGCATTTTCTAATCTCCAGTTACCTGGAACCTCCTTGGTTAACCAGGACTGATGACTGACAGTGGCTCTGTGAAAGCTTCACCAGCTCCCCCACTATCCTTTGGTGGATTCCATCTGGTCCTACAGACTTGTGTATGAAAATAATGTAGTAGGTTGCTGACCACTGTTCTTTGGATTATGGACCTTAATTCTTCTCCCCATCCCTTTCTTCCATCTCAGAGGGCTGGGTACTTGGAGCACAACTGGCCTTTCTATTAAAGACTGAGGCAAAGAAGGCATTAAGCATCTCAGTCTTTTCCACATCTTTAGTCTCTGGTTTTTCCCTGCGTCCACTAAAGGATGGAGATTCTCCTTAGCCCTCCTGTGTTGCTGATGTATTTATAGAAACAATTTTCATTGTCTTTTACATCTGCAGCCAGATTAAATTCTAGGTGGCCTTCGTCCCTTCTAATTTTCTTCCTGCAATGTCTCACTAGGTCTGGAAAGCAAGAAAACTAAACAGACAGTACAAAACCAACCACATATGTTCAGAAGAAAAATTCATCCTCTCACATGTCCTGTCTCTGACATACACTTAGACCAGAAAAAACACATGCTCCTAGAGCATTCTTCTATCAGTATTCTAGCTACCAGTCAGGCTCAGAGACTTGCCATGCTGGAGGTCGTTGCCTCTCTCTCTTCAGTAGTTCTTTTAAGGACTTTCCATCCCTGGCTTTCCATAATAGCTTTCTGAAATTTTTTATAATTCTGTTACACAAAACGTCCTGTGGTGGTGAGTTTCTCCATTTCATGAAAGGAGGACAGAGGGAGGGGCTGTCATTCCGCAGGCTGCTGCAAGAGCATGGAAGCACAGAGACCACAGGGAACCCCACTGGATGCTGGCACCAAGCACTGATGTGAAAATCAGAGAGGTAAGGTGGAATGCCATATGTCTTATGCCATGGAGCAGCAACACCTACTACTAAATAAATGTTCTTGCTAGCTTCCTTCCAGGTTGGAATGGTACAGAGGGCTGGTGCCAGGTCCTGGTCCTGGGTGAGATCCTGACTGCTAGGATATCAGCAATATTGATCACTTTTAGCCCAGCAGTACCTACAGGCCTTGGATCTGATCTGCATGTTCAAATGCAGTAAAAAGGCAGCTCAACTCACCAGAGCTGCCCATTGGAGCACTTAGTGAAAAAGAGCAGGCAGGCTTCAGTGGGTGCTGTAGATAGCCCTTACTTTTCTTTAACTGTTTCTGTATTTGCTGGATGCATGATTTGGTGCTAGACTGTTGAGGTTTCAGGAACACCTGTTAGATCATAACCAGAGAAATGAGGAGTACCAGTTGCTTTCTTAGCAACTTATGATGCCCTTTGAAGCACCCTCTGCCCTGGCATGAAGTATGGGGCTTTGTCTGATGTATCTGCCAAATTCATTTTTTCTCCTGATATGCCTGGAAGGTGTTAGTTCAGTCAAAACTGAGACTCTTTTCTTGTCAGCATTAGACTCTCAGAAAGGCAACAGAAGTGTGTATCTGCATGCTAGCCAACACAAAGCTCCCCTGTGGAGGAGTTTAAAGGGATGGGTGCCCAGATCACTGTCTTTGCTCTTTGCCTTCTTTGAGAGGTTTTAAGTCTGAACCATTGTCTGACAGTGAAGAAAACACAGCCTCTTCCTCTGTTAGCTGCAGGGTGTTTTGAAGTAGGTTGCCAATTTCCCTACTAGTGATAAAAACATAACCCCTATTAACATTTTTTTTTGTCAATAGACCAAGATGTGTCTGAACAACCACACACAACTGATATCTTACAAATACTTTTCTATAAGGATCAAAGCAATTTAGGAGTTTAAGCTGCAATAGGTATCTATAGGTGTGTTTCTCACAAGCACCTAAAATCTCATTGATACCCTTGTGTTTCGTATGCAAGTGTATTAGTCCTAAAAAAGTTTCTCGTAAACCACCTGCAAAAAGTGACACGCTGTAGAAAAGGAAAAGCAGCAACAACTGTGTTTGTACAGTAAGTACACACAAAGGATTTGTACCTTTTCAGGTTGACTTTCAGATCAGAGTTGAAGAACTGCCAGGAGACTTCTGCAGGCAGAAAAATCTTGTGGGAACAGGGTGGAAATGGCTCAAGCTGTTGATACAAGCCAAAACATGATCATTTATTCCTAGATAATTGCATCAAATCATGTTTGACGTACATGCAATTGTGCCTGTAGAGGGAGATAATATAATGCAGCTAATATAGAATAGGAACATAGACGTCATAAGCAAAATTAATTTCTAATATATGTAATAATTAATATATAATTAATAAATATTAATTCCTAATACCAGTGGAATTGGGAGGTATTACCCAGGCAATGAATATGACTCAACTTGTCATATAGAAATGACTGCAGCCTTTTCAATATATATGAAAAAGACCTTTTTAATATGTTAGTAATCACTTTCAATAACGCTATTATTAAATGCTATATTTTCTAATGAGTTAGCTAGTCTTGGGAGAGGTGCAGCAAACTGGCACACCTGCTTATTACTACAGCATTTTGAAGTGACACCATAGACCACAGTATATTCTGAATTAATTTGAGAGAGGATGTTTATTCTGCCAATATCCCTATAACAAAAAACAGCTTCAAAATACAGCTGTAGTGTCCCTGAAATTAAGTTTCATGCTCTGACCACAATACATTGCCTAGGGTTAACAGTGATTCTTGAAATAAAGTGTAAAACAACTAATTGTGTAAAACTACTCAATCTAAGCCAACAAACTACTTCCCAGAGGTCAAGATGATGAGGTGCCTCTAGACCATCAGGAGATTTCACACTGGTATTACTGTCAGAGAAAAGCGAAGGAAGGAAACATGTTAAGATCAATAATCAAGAGAAGAAGTTGGGCCAGAGCCCTCATGTGGGAATGGTGCTTGGGGAGCAAATCTTCTTAATCTCTCCACCTTAGGTCTGTTCCAGCCAGCACATTGATCCAAAAGGTACCCAAGAAGATGAGAAAGTGGGGGCTGAAACTTGCTGAGACAACTGGCTTATCCTTTTGTTTATGTTTATGTACCTTTTTTTAATCTACTTCCTCCTCCAGACAGCTTGAGGAGCATATTGAAGTGAAACTAGGATAAAATTTGTGTACTGTAAAGAACTGCCCGAAGCTCTGAAGGGTAGTGATGACACAGGTCATACTTACCATTTGTCTGTACCAAGCACTGATCACGATCTTGCTTAGTGCCTCCATGAACTGTCAGACCTGCAGTATGACTACTAGGCAGACTAGTCACAACACTGAGAAAACATGAAAGATGTCTGAGTACTCAGAATCTGAAAGGAGGATAGTGAAAATTGGTTATTTCACTTTTGCTTCAGCCCCCTCTAAACACATGAAGAGGGTAGAGTGCGTGTTTCTATTAAGGAAATAATAATGAATGGGAAGTGTGAAAGAAATGCAATCTAATGCTGCTTTGAACAGCATTACCTTCCCTCCACACTGGGCCTTCCTCCTTTTCAGCCCTGCTATGGGCTGAAGTGGCTACAGTAGCTGCAGAGTGTCATGTGTTGGACAGCCAAGGAAGGCAAAGAGGGTGGCCAGCAACCACAGGGGCAACTTGCCCTGGCAGGCTGTTTTCCCACATGGTTCCTGGCACAGGTGCTGTGGGCTTTGGCACCTGTCCTCTGCCGTCCATCCTGTCATTGCTGGGGACACCTTGGCTCCTGCCCTCATCAGCACAGAGCCTTGCTCTGCCAGGACCAGGCATTTCCCACTGCAGCAATCACAAAATGTCAGCTAGCCTAGAAAAATTCCCAGGAGAAGGACATTTTCATGTCTACCCCCACCACAGCACACATTTCCTGGACAGGTCAAAGAAGAAATCATCAACATTACCTGTTCTTGGCCTCTGAAAAGAGAGACAGGTGATTTTCACAGACAGAAGAGGAATCTGCTTTTTTGTAAATATTTATTTTTACTAGTGGATATTCTCAGTAGGATCAGTGGTTCAGCACAGGGTAAAAGTGGATAATTTCTTCATTTTTTTCTCTGGGCTCACTGAGTGGTCTGTGGCTCACCAGAGACCCCAGGACAGTGTAGAAACATAGTTTTCCATATGTTTGTTTTCAAGTAAAGGACAAGACCCTTGAGTTTGCTTGGGATGCATTGAGGCATAAAGAGTGTCACTTCAGTGCAGGGTTGGTAAATTTGTCTTAATTTACTCCTTTGAACAACAGTTTAATCTGTGTGTCCATAAAAGATTTCCTGATATGTGTGTGTGCATGCCTGACAAACATAAAAGATGCAGTAAAGAACTGAAGATATTGAAAAGAAATTCCATAAAACATTTTTACATGAAACAGCTGTTTGCCAGGCCTCTTTAGTTTTATGCTAATTTCTGACAAGAAGCTTCAAATTTTTCAGTGCAAGAATCTTGTTCTTTCAGCTATTATGTAAAACTTCTCTTTTAAGCCCAGGCATCAGCGTTGCTCTCTTTTCTCCTCTTTCCACACACATCTACATCAGACAGATTATACTCGTTCAGCAAGACAGCTAGGGTCACTGCCTTTCAAATCTGTGCTATGTAACACATTCTCCTTGACTCTCATTTTGAATAAAACTTTGTTCTTCATCTACTTGTAGACCGGGAAAAGGACAATTTGGCTGCAAAAAGACATGCTCTGGGATCAAGCAGGTTAGGGGAGAGGGGCTTGTGGAGTGGGTGCAGCTCCACATCTGCATTTCTATTCACCTTCATCTTCCATCATCTGGGGTTTTCTGGGTTTAGCAGTAATCCCAGCAGCTCATTTTGACAGATTTAGAGTGTTTCCTATGTTAATTGGAATCTCACTGCTTTAATGTCTTCATTCAAACAGTTTCTCTGATCATGTCACTGAAAGAGAAGTCTTATGCTATACATGGCTTTATATATTAAAAAAAGGAAGTTTATGTGATTATGGTAATAGTTCATAAAATTCATTAGACAAAGAATAATTTAGAATTCATTTATTCATAACAGCAGAAGGTAATATTCTTGCCTACAAAAGATTTTCAGACATTAATCTTTTCTTCTGAATTTCTGTTATTTTTGCAGAGGTAGTTTGGATTGCTTCACCATTACCGTAGCCCAAACTCCTTTTTTTCTTTTTTTTTTCCCCTTTTTGGTCCTTTTTAGTCTTTTCAAAATATTGTTTTTCCTTAAGTAAATAATACTGATTCCATTAAGATGGTATCAGAGCTGTCTTGCAACTTTACTGTGGATTTATGTAAGTATTTGAACAGAACATTGAATTCTGTTCTCTGTTTTCCAGCTAAACATTTTAATGGTGCAGAATAAATCACTTCCCTACGACTGAAGGTTTAGGATTTAAACAACTTTACATATCCTTTCATAATTTGAGAATTTCTGTTAATGGTGCACACTTACTTTGGGAATAGGGGAATAATGTGTGGATTTCTGTTTATATATGTAATTTCTATTATTTCAGTAGGATAGTGATTTTCCTTTTTTTTTTTTTTTTTTTCTGCTGCTGATCCTCCTCTATTTCTTCAGCATCTTTCTTATCTAAGATGCTTCAAACCTTCCTAAATGTCATTTTGAACTGAGGTCATAAAAGGCTGGCAACAGCTTCAAATACTTAACTAGTTACTTGGGACCAAATTGTGTACTCCCTTGGCCTGACTTTGTTGAAAGCTATGCAGTTGAAAGCAGAAAAATTTTGGCATGTAGCCCTGAGAGAATTGAAGAGTGACAACCATAGGAACAGTAATGCAGATTAATCTTTGTATTAAATTCACTGAACCAATACATCTGGAATATATTAAAACAATTTTGTTGTGTGTTGTGTCAGTTCTGTGCTATTATTCCAGGGTCTTTAAAACCCTTTCCTCTAGGTTAAATGAATTTTGTGACTGCAAAGTGACAGATGACAGGAGATGCTTTTCCTTTCCATCTTTATGGGGGGAATCTGATGCATTTCATATTAGGCCAAATGCCTTTTCATTATTTTACTGTGGAGTCGAAAATATAGGAAAAATTGCTTGTAATCAAATTTGAAGATGACAACACAAACAGAGATTGCTAGAGAAATAGGAGTATAGAGAAGGCAGGAAATTTCAGAATCAGGTCTTGTTATTTGCCTTTTTTTAAATAAGGCATGTTGGCTGGTAAGTATCCCTGACCCGGGATGACTCTGTGTGTGTGTGTATGTGTATGCACACAAAGATAGAAATAACACAGTTCTCTTTCTTGTTAAACTTTGGTGACCTGTGGTGAGCCTCTTGCTCACTCACTTTACCCAAGAGTTCTTCAGCTGGGAGGGGGTTTTGTCCTTTGGGTAAGAGAGAGGTTGGATGAGACCTCCTGTTCAGGCCATTCAGATCTACAGCTGTGTGCCCCTGTCAACTCGCCAGTTTCAGAAACTTGGCTGGTTTGAGCCGATTTTCTTTGTGGCCTTGTTGAGTTTATGGCTGGGGAGCATTTCCTGGAGAGCTTTAAGAGAAGTGACCTTTTGGTTTAGTCATTGTCACATGCAGACTGTGAGGAACAGAAACAAACAAGCATCATAGAACCAATCTGAAGTGGTTTTGAGTTACAGGTCAAATTAAAAAGAAAAAAAAAGACCTTGCAATTCATGGGCACTTGGTTATTCACTGTAAAAGACTTCTTTCTTTTTAGCTTCACTCGGTCATCTAAAGATAGGTATATGTTTTTCAATCTGAACTAAAAGAGGGATAAAGCTCAGTTCAAAACTCATGCTCTGCCACAGAAAAGAGACACCTTTCCAGAATATAACAAAAAATGCCCACCAACAACATGAACATGTGCTCTAACGTCATTCCTGTGATGACAGCTAGAGCCTCATTTCTTCCCTTGCTTTCTTTACACAGACAGGTAGACGGCATTCCTGCTGGGAGAGCCACAAAAGAGCCTGTCTGAAATACGAGAAGAGGAAACAATTCTTTAGGCTGATCAGCATTTGTCTAAAAGACAGAAACTGCACTACTACCAATCCTTCATCTGAGGTTTGCATTGACATCCTCAGTGTGTGCCCCTGGCTCACCAGCAGGTGGTGGTACTGCAGAACAGCTGTGCTGTGTGGCTGTGCCAGGGCTGTTGCCACCTCAGTGGAACAGGATCCCAGATCATGTTCCCCAGCACATGGTGGTACCAGGTGTTCTTTGCCGTTTCACGAGTGTCTGGAGCATTTTCCCACAGAAGTCTCTTATGGCTGGCAGCTGTCCAGTGCCCTTCACACAACTTGCCAAGGGTCAAAGGAGTTTCTCTGCGTGGCAGAGGAATTGCTCACAAGTTACGGTCGGCCCAATGGAAATACAGAAGGCCATAGAGAAGCATGGGAGCAGTGAGCATGCAGCAGGATCTGCAGGCTTTTATTCCTTGAAATGGGTAGATCTGTACCAGGTTTGTCCTGCTGCTGTGGGCTTGCTGCAACCAAGAGCAAGACTGGAAGGTACTTGCCCATTAATTAGTGGTGAGAATAAAATATTTCTGAAGTAAGGCATAATTACACATGGTTGCATGTTGCTAAGCACAGCTTAGGGAAAATAAATAAATCAACCAAAGAAGGCACATGAATTTAATCTTACATGGACATTGTTTTTACAGAATGAAAGGCCTTTTTAAAATTGTGCTCTATCACTTTGCCTCTACAAACATGGTACTACTTGCTAGGCTGCAAGTTGAGCCTTCTTGGTGACCTGAATGTTCCAGACCCAGTTTCCAGCTACTTTAAATTTCTTAGCTTATGAGTGAAAGTGCGTTTCATAGTTTTTTTGCAAGTGATGAGTGTAGTGTCTGTCCCCTTTCCCCTCCCATCCCACCCTGCCTTTTGAAGTTACTGATTTCCTGGTGACCTCCAAGAAGTACTCAATAACATCTCCTAGCCAGGACACAAGCACACCAGCAGCAGGTCAGCTCCTTGGGTAAGAAGGAGCAAGGACTGGCCGCATTTACTGGTTATAGGGATAAATGCTCCTTCCCTTTCAAGCACATGTCCCAGTTTGGATGACATTTTCAGTGTGTGATGTTTATGTTAGGTGCAGAGTGTGCGGTATTTGGGGTTTTATTCCACAAATGCTTATTAATGTGTAGTAATCAGCAGGTTCCTGCTGAGGCTTGGGGGCCAAGCAGTGAGACATGCTGGCTTCACGGGCCTGGCAGCATACTATCACCAAGACAATTTTCAAGCGAAAGATGTAGGTACCACCAGTCTCACAGGTCCAGTCTCAGCATCCAGTTTTGGTGTGGCATCTGAGGTCTTCATTCCTTCTAGCTGCATTTCAAACACACTGGGACCTTTTCATTTTGGGGGAAAGAAGGACAGAGACTGTCCTCAACCCAAGCAAATGTTGAGTGTATTTCTTTGTTCAGGCCTTGACTTCCTTGCAATTAAATGACTCATAAAATTGCTCACATACAGTTCTGCAAACAAACACAAGAATGTGTCATATTATTAAATCTTGTTGGGTTTTGATGTTTGGTTAGGTTTTTGGTTTTGGATTTTTTTTGTTTTTTTAATATAGCTGGCATGGAAAAAGCTGTGGGAGTTTTGGGAACAAACTGTGAGCTTTGTACTTGTGCTTGTATAGCAGGAGTTCTGGTTTGCATTAACTTGGGTACAATGTGACACTGGAGGGTGAATTTCTGAGACATGATTCAGTCTGTGCTTTTTCCTGTAATCTAATTTGTGTAGTACTCCAGCACCAACAAGAACCACTACTTGTTCTGCTTATTCCTTACAAGTAGAAACCACAAAAAGATGAGGAATGCCATGCTCACTCCCTATGGCAGCTACAGAGTGGAGAGACAAAAACGAAGTCATGGCTGACTGAGGAGTTTAAAAATAGTACCTCATTGCTGCATGCCCCTGGGGAAGCAGTAATACCAGTGAATATAAAATTTTAAAATAGTCAAAGATATGCATTTATCTGTGAGAGAGTCAACAACACATTTACAAAAGAAAAAAAAAAGAAAAAAGAAGAATTTTTGCTGTAGTGCATTAGACATCTGCAAAAAATGAGGAGGCTCCTGAGTGCAAGGTGTGTGTAGGGGTCCTGTTACACTGATGTAATGTGAAAATAAATATCTGTACCATTTTGTATTTGCTGTCTTAAAGAGGATATATTGTCTAGAAAACCAGACACGCCAGCAGAAGGAGGTTGGAAACCTTCCTGATGGTGGTGGCTGAGCTTTATTGTGCATTGCTTCTATGAATTGTCCTTTGATTGTCAGAGGGAGCATGAGGGCTTTGGGAGAGGGGTGTCTGCTGGTGCTCCTGTTTAACTTAAGCAAGTGTTTGCACAGTGGTCAGAAGAATGAGGCCTGTGCAAGCTGCTAGAACAGAAATGTAGCTCTATGCCCAGAAATAGCCCAGTATGGGGGATTTACTGGCAACAGAGGAAATCTTGCTAAATCAAAATGACGTTGATAATCTAGGTTCTTATATCCAACTATGGGTATAAAGGTGTGTCATATTAGTGTCATAGTGTGTCATAGTTTTTACTAGGGAAAAATAAGGAAACATTGACTCTAGATACGCATCTTTTGGGAAAAGAAACGTCAAATCAAGCCAAACAGTCAATTTACATCTGCTCCGAAGTAGAAAAAGGAAAAAATGCCCCAAAGTGCTGCTCTTTTGACAAGCTCAGTGAGCTTGTATCTCTCATGCATTTCGTGATGTATCCGTGCTCCCCACAGCCATTTCCTTCCATGCAGTTTTCTTGTTCTCTTCTAGAACTATCACTGAAAACCAACATAATTAATTCTTGCCAGCTAGTCTCAGCCTCAGATTACTGGAGGTGGAACCTGAGACACCAGTCAGAGAGAAATTGTTTGGTAACATTGGTGAAATCTGCACATAAATTAGAACAAGACATGAAGATACAGCTACAATGGCTGTGTGGTAAAAACTGAGGAAAAGTCATTATTGAACTCAAGTACAAAAGAATGACAAGAAATACATGTGCATGTGTGCATAAGTGTGTAATGTTTTTAAAGGAAAGTCTTCAAGCTGTTCAAGAGACAGCTATTAAAGTTCTCTGCTACCTGTTCTGTTGCTCAGTCATGCAATTATAGTCTTGGCACTCTTGGTGTTGCTGAAACTGGCACAATTACTCTTTATTAAAGCAAGAAGGAGAAAGAACAGATGTTGATGTCAATGCAGCTGCTGGCAGGTGGCAATGTAACAGGACAGTGTCATTGAACTGTTCTTTGCAAAATCTTTTCTATTTTTTTCTGTCATTGCAGAAATGTGTTGCATTTCTAACATGGCAGAAGCACAGGGAGCCTGGCACTCAGCTGACCTCTGACACATGGAGCGTGCTAGGTGGGCAATGTAGATGTGGGTGCACAGCAGTGGCATTCCTCCACAAGCACTTTGACATAGTTAAGCAAGACTTGGACCTAGCAGTTTCTTAACCTGACATTTTAAGGCATTTGCAATGGTTGACAGACAAGGGGAGTTAATGATTTCTGCACATTTACACTGAACTGGTCATCCAGGGGCTATTTACATTTGAAGTCATGAATTTTAATGGACAGTAGTGTAATGCTTCCCCCAGCTGCCTCATTTCCTCTCTTGTTATCAAGAAATGTGCACACCTCCACTACCTCAGGGAAGCAGTGGTTATACTCCATGCAGAGTTAATTATATGCCAAGGAATCCAGTGGGTCTTTGTCTCAATTATCACATATGTGACAGAAAAGAGAAAAATATCTGTGTGGAGATACATGCACAGCTCTAGCCTGGCTTCAGGGAACTCTTGAGTGGTTGGACAACTGTTGTTCTCAGGATTTGTGTTACATCTCTCTGACTGTTTTTTAACAGGAATCCATTTTTTTCTTCTTCTTCTGTATGCCTTTCAGTCTTTCTGTCCTCACTAAATTCTGGACTGGTAATTACAATTGCTTGCTTAATGTTTCCCTATGTTGTTCAATCCATATGCCACCCTCACTCCCTTCTAGGCATGTATGGGGCCTGGTCTCTATCTTTCTGTGTGCAATCTCTCACTGCTGCGATCGCTTAAAAGACAAGGGGACATCGAGTCTCAGAAGCCTTTGTTAATCATCCACAGCTGACCATTCACAATATAAATAAATGATGAATTGTCCTCACGTGCAACATTGCTTCACAGAAAGGAGCAAAGAGAGTGTGTCCTCCATGACACACAGGCACAACAAGGGCAGAGTGGAGCGTGCCAGAAATGGCCAGACAAGTGCTTCACTCCAACCATGTTCCAGCATTGCCACCTCCTAGCAGGGCTGGGGAAAGGACACACTGCTGCCTTGGTGCACAACCTGGCTGTTGCAGGCCACTTGCCTGGGTTCTTTAGCAAACTGATACTGCTGACTGTGACAATTTCAGGGGTGAAAATTATGGGTATTCCTCACTGTCTGATTAAAGGTCCCCTTTTTGCACAGTGTCAGAAGCAAGGATACACTGGACCAGGGCTCTTAAGATGTCTGGGTGTGTCTTTATGGGAAAAGGCACATGGCTTCCCATGCTTCAAAAAACTCAATGATTTTGTAAATTTGAGCCCTGACCAAAGGTATAACTACACTGTTTTCCTTCAGTGAAAAGCCCTCTTAGCATGTTATCACCTGGTTCTTCTTGTCCACCAGCCTCCCTAACTACATGCTGCGGTTTTCTACCCCTTAACTCTGTCATGACAATTACTTGTGGGCTTACACCACCAAGTGGCATTTCTGAGACAAGTCAATCTAAAAATAGACAACCAGGTCCAGACAGCCAAAAGATAAAAAAGTTCCTTCCTATCAGTTGATGGTGCAGTCCCACAAGTGGGAAGGTGCAACAAATAGGCCAGATTTGCTATGCAGGAAAACAATCACAGCAGAATAGAGTCAGTCAGTCACTGACTGATCCCCCAAAGGTAAGTACCTGCTTGAAGAGTTGTCTACCTTTCTGCCTTTCTTGTTTATTATTCAAATTCACATTCACACCGATCTAGCCTTAGCTTTCCTGAGAACCTGAGCATGCAAAAAAAGCTAAATGGAAGACTAAGATACTGTTGTTTTTATTTCAGTATACCTAGAACAGCAGTCTGCATCTATGAGGGAGGCTCCATGTCATATGATGTGACTTAAATCCTGCATAGCTGACATCTGTAAGGCAGAAATTCTTGGCTAGCTGATACACTGCACTGACTCCTGACACCTCTAACCTTCCAGATCCAGCGCAGTATTGTTGTAAAGCACTTTGAAGACTTAGATGCAAAACCAACATGCATATTTTCGGAATTTCCTGCTATTCCTGAATTGCTCCAAAAGCAGCCCAGGCTTCAGTGGGCTTGTCTGTCCTGTTGGGTACCTTTCATTGTTAACAGGAAAATCTCAGTCTTCCACAACAATGACAGTAACTCAGTACATATACACACTCTGCACGGCATCAGGATTTTTACAAAGCAGTAATTATGAAAGGATTCTTGTTAAGACAGCATATTTTGTAAAAGTATCTTTAATTAAAATGTTAAAACCTAATCAATTTATTTCACAATATTTTATATTCTCATTGTAAACTTTCATTATGTAATAGTGAAGTTAAAAATAATCAAGTAACACCAGAAAGTGATGCTAACATTCACTCAGATGAGAGAAGGAGAAATAATCCTCCAGGTTTGTTGTATCAGACATCACTTTTAAAGAGAGTGAGAGATATAGAGGAATATTTCTCTCATTCCGGGAAATTGAGTACTGTCACTTGCTGGTTCATAGAGATTTGTGCAATTTGTTTATAACTAATATCCCCATAAATGTACTAATTGCACATGTAGAGATAACAAATTCTCTGCAACATAGCAAAAGTGACAAAACACCTACGTATAACTATGGCTAACTTCTACACAAGTCTACACTGGTCTTGTAGAAAAGTATTTCTTAAAAACAAGACAAAAAATAAATAATCTCCAAGGTAAGTCATGTTTGGTCACATTTGAAACATGGTCTGTTGCACTCAGTATTTTTCAGTAGCCTATGGTGTCTTGCACTGGACAGTCAAGACTAAACTACCAGAAGTCACCAGGTATTATTTAACAAATAGACCATAAATTTAGTAAAAAGGCAAAAACCCCAGTAGCTCCTACATTTGTTTATAGTCCCGTCTTTTGTGAAAATTATTTCACACTTTCTCAGTTTAATTGCTCCCACAATTTCATTGCTAGAGAAAAAAAAAATACCATTCCATCTCTAAGAATATCCTGTTCACACAAAAATTAAACATGTATACTCTAACCAGCCATATGCAATAAATATATCTAACTTTAAATCTTATTCTTTATATTATTCTAACATCTCTATATCTAGCAGACAAAATGTATGTAGATTCCTGAGATATATGCAAATGACAATAAAGTAGCTGCTTGTGAGTTATAAGTGATAGAAATGTTGATATTGATGATATTTAAAATGAGATTGAGCAAGCAAAGCATAAGGGTAAAAACAGAATCAGAAGTTGATTATATTATTTGTTATTGCTATTATTATACTTCCAATTCAATGGAGATGCACACTGCATTACAGAAGAGTGATAAGACAAATGCCTTTTCCTGAGATGCCCACAGGGATTGATAACAGGACAAATACTAAGATTTTGGAGCAGACAAAAGTAATGTTGTCATTCATATGCCTATTATAAAATATTTGAACTAGAGGTGAAATTTAACTTTAGAGGTGATAAGGTGTGGTGAAATTCTCACAGATGCTTGTTAGAAAGGTTTGAAGAAAATACGGAAGTGATTGCTGCTCAAAACACAACACAAGGAGCTATGGTATACCCTAATAGATACATAGAAAAGGTATGTCTGGAGAAGGATGAAAGAGCACAGAGAAAGGTAAGCACTGCTCCATTACAGGTGTATTTTCAGGAATGCAGTGTTGGAGTTTATGTTAAAATATAGAATCATCTTAGGTGCTGGTATGTTTTCTTCCAAGATGAGATCAAGCCTCTGAGTTCCCAGTTTTCACTGGGGAAAAAAAAAACTCCCTGAGGAACATCTGGGCTCCACACATGAGATGAAGAACAAAAGACGATGATTGTATTTAAAGGATGTGATGATGTTAGAAAGTCAAAACTCCCAATTCTCCTCTGCCTACTTTACTACTAAGAAGAATGTGATTTGGTTTAAAGGGGCTTGCTGATAAAACCAAACACACTGTCAGTCAAAGCAACTGACGCACAGTGAATTTGCTTCACAGTGAGAAATGTTTATGCTATTCTTCCTTGAGGAAAGAGAAGGCTGGAACAACTCATTACATTTAAAGGCTAAGAATATTAATGAGAAGACTATAAATTCCTATCTGCATTCCAGTCCATGAGAGGAAGAGGGCTCAAAGTCATTAAGTAGGTTTTACAGGACTGCAAAATGTAAAGCAAATAAAGCTGTAAACAAAAAGAAATGGAATGTAGCAAAATATAAGCATCTGGTCTAACATCCTTGTTGCTCACTTTGAGACTATTACACTTCCAATACTCTTCTGGGGCTGGATTTTCTGCAGAAGGTGAGAAAGCTCAGCTCTCAACTTTGCAGATTGAAAATGGAAGTACAAAAATCGAGGTTCCTTGGTTTTGGAAAATGAGCTGCTTCTCAGAGAGCGCTGGCCGGAGATGAGGAAAGTGTTGTTCTCCAAGCTGTTAGTGGGAAATGTCATAATAGTAGTTACGTAACCTCATCTCGACTGCAACAAATCCTGGTCGGTCGTCAACACTGTGGAAAGATGACAAGTGTCACTGCACAGGAAGGAGAGAGCTGTCAAGGTGCATGGGCCTTATAGCCCTTGGGACTCTACCTCAGTGACAGCTCATTTAAAGATGCTCACAGTATTTTAAGGCTACCAAAATGACGCTACAAAATTAATACCAAGTGGCAAATACTACTACAGGGCATCCAGTCAGTGGATTTACTATCATGCCTGTTACTTTGTGGTTGGTGAAGGTAATAGAAGAAAAGCATGGTAAATCAGCTCCATTTAATTTTCTACTTCATTTACTTTAGTAATAATCTGGAGAAAATATTTGCTGTGCAATATCTGCCTTATAATGGCTAGTACCATCACACAGAGTGGTCAGAATCTCTTAGAGGAGTCTACCCACACACTATATGACTGTACCATCTTTGTTTTATATCTGCAATTGTATCTTTATTTGGAGAACACAATTAAACTGACAACAGGCCCTTACAATTTTACATTACATATTGAGATAGTTACTCGGCCTTACCTGAATCTTCTTTTTAAAATTTATTTTCTTTTCAATAATAAAGATACTTGAGTACAAAAAAAAAAATCAGCATGCTTTATGATATGTTTGTTAATAATAACAAAACCTAATCCCTTTCACTGTAGAACTGTTACAGCATTCTTTGAGTCAAACCAAAAGGCAGGAATTACTTTTTAGTTGCATGTTCTTTCTAGAATACTAGGTTTAATAAAGATAAGAAAGAAGCAAGGTACCTAAAAATGAAGTACCACAGCTTCTTAATGCAGACCTTTGTTGGACAGACCTATTTTCTAGATGGTGAACTGGAAGAATAAGTGACCTTACAGTCACATTGGGTGCTTTCTGGAGACCTCCTACAGCTAAAAGTAACTCCAGCAAAATAGTTTAAAACAATAAATCATAAAATCATTTTAATACATTTTTGCAATATACTAATTGAAAAAATCAGGTAGGCTTTATTTTTTTATCCTGTATTTCATAATACTAATTTCTAAATGGTTATGAAACAGAAAAAAATGTTTCTGACATATCAGGTATGACCTGAAAAGATGTTTTGCCTCTCACTGATAAGAAGTCAGTGTGGGATCCAATTTGAATATATTCAGTTATGAGAGAAGAGAAGAGAAGAGAAGAGAAGAGAAGAGAAGAGAAGAGAAGAGAAGAGAAGAGAAGAGAATAGAAGAGAAGAGAAGAGAAGAGAAGAGAAGAGAAGAGAAGAGAAGAGAAGAGAAGAGAAGAGAAGAGAAGA
>VZTH01004006.1:140083-312674 GCA_013397815.1 Aleadryas rufinucha
GAGAAAAATAGCTCAAAACAATTACATATTGAGGAGTGGAATAAAGATTTTGGCAATATGACTTTGAAATTTCAGTAAAGCTAAAGTCTTGGAAATGAAAATTAAACAAAACACAGTTCAAAATGAAACAAAAATATTTGCTTAATTTCAAACTTTCTTTTCAAAATGCATTAGACTGACCTTTTCGTCGACTTCCTTTTCTAGGATACTCTGTATTCTGTATATAACTGTTCCAGCAAACTCTGTTCTACAAAATCAGCTTTTTGTAGCACACTTTGTAACTCAAATAATTTTCACATGAAAGTCCAATTGACTCCTTAGCTTGAGTGTGGTTGTAAGCTAAACTCCAGCTGAAAAGATGTATTTTTAAATAACCCCTACTCACGCCCTTATGGCTATTATCCATATAGATTAAAATGTTCTTCTATCAAAAGAGCATCCCCTCACACTCACTTGTATGTCCAACACAATTTCATTAGACTATAGACTTCTGTTGGGCAGACTTCAGGACGTTCCATTCGTTCTCCTCTTTCAATCATCTGTGCAACTTCACCACCTTTCATTCCCTGGAAGAGGGCAACCAGAACAGTCAGTCATCCAAGCTGCAAATGATTACAGCACTGCATAAATCAAATAGAGGCCTGGAACTGATTTTTGGGCTATCCTTTGACTCATTTGTTGCAACAACTCCTTTTAGTTAGGAAAAGATATTGGTTCAAATTTGTTCTGAATTTTTACAGAAAAAACAAGGCCAAATATAACCACTCACCTTATAGGGTTTTTGTCCGTAAGAGAAAGCTTCCCACATTAAAACCCCAAAGCTCCAGACATCACTTTTGCTAGAAAATTTGTAGAAATTCATGCATTCTGGAGCATACCATTTGACTGGCCATTTTCCATGACTTTGTGCCTAAAATACATCATAACAGAAAGGAAAAATCAGGCTAGATACAACGATAAGTAGTAAATGTGACCCGAATGCACATAATTCACGTTGACTTAGATCTGCCCACATTTGTACTAAGTACCATAATATTTCTGATGTAGTTAGCATTAGAGAGAATGGGTAACAGCTTCTTCAAAAGTGTTACAAAATTGTTCCTAATCTTCCACTTTCAAAATAATGTATTGAAATGAAATCTGTGGTAAAAAAAAAAAAGGCTTAGCTACATGACTTGGAGTCATGTTTCCAGTGGCATTTAATTTAAAGTTGCTCTTTAAAAATAGTTTTTTCCATTTGGCACTCCACAAAGGGTAGGAGAGACATGCCCAGATGGTTGAAGTGGGTGCTCTATTTCAAAGCACAGTGACTGCCTTGTGGCAAACTGTAGTTTACCTAAATTATGCCACAACACTGCATTATGACCATTCAAGTGTCAAGCTATACCAGCACATTGCTAGATCTAGTGACAGGATGCTACTGCATCCTGTAGAGTTGTAAAGAAAATGGACTTTTCATACTAATTCTCAAGGCTCTGAGACTGGGATTGACAAGCATCCCTGGCTAGGCTAGTGGTAGTGATTTAAGATGCCTTTTCTGGCAGCACTTACTACTGCTCCTATAAAGGAAGGTCATCAGAAGGGAGCATGTGCTTGCTCCTCCTCTGCAGTATTTCATGGGTTGGATTATTAGTTTCAAAGAGCTGATAAAAGAGCATAGACAGAAAGGAAAAGTAATTTGAATTGCAAGAGGGATTATCAGGAAATCAAATACAGACATAATAACAGCCCTTGTCTCCCACCTTTTACCTTATTAAATGATGCAATTATTTTAATCTCTTCAGCTGTACAGAGGTCCAATAAATTTAAAACCAAGATAAACATATTTTGCTTAGGTTAATTCATTATTTAACAATGGTATTCTTTCAAAACCTCCCCTAATTCTGTTCTGTAGGACAGTGTATTAGTGCTAGCCTACATTTTCCTTGGACATGATGAGAACTGTTTTGCAACAAACACATTTTCCCCCTTTTATATAAGGTAGTATCTCATTTCCACAATAACTTTCAATCTTCTAATGACAAGTTTACCAAAAATAAATGAAAGTAGACAAGTAAAAGGAGGAACAAGCTTTTTCCTGCCTACATGTCTCTTAATGTTGATCACATTTTGAATTTGGCAGTCTAATATCCGGTTATAAAATAATGAATGATACATAATATTTTGCATTTTCAACTTGCAAAACCAACTGCATTTCAACTGAAAATATCCTTATTAAGCTATGTTACTACACAGCTTTTATGTTGGGTTCAAACCTTACCTTGTAATAATTTTCATCAGCACTAAGAGCTTTAGAAAGTCCAAAGTCACTAATTTTGGCATAATGTTGGGTGACTAATAGCACATTTCTTGCAGCCAGATCCCTATGAACAAAATTATTCTCCTCCAGGTATTTCATCCCCATGGAAACCTGATGCACCAGCTCTGTTATATTCTTCTCCGTGACATGTCTGAAAATCACAATTGAATTTTAAAGAGGTCAGTAGTTCATTTTCATGACTTTTCATGGAGTTCAAAATACAAATACAAATGTTCAAATACAAATCTTTACTTTGAACTTGTCCACATTACACTGGGAACCTGATCCACTTACATTTAGCTAAGCTTCAATTAGAAAAGGCAATCTAGGCTCCTGTCCTGGGTGAGATGATGTATGATCACATCAATAAAGGAGAAATTGAAGGATATGTGAAAATTCTTTCATTTATTCAAAATACACTATTTTGGCAGAAATATTTGACAATTCAGAAGCATGTTCCAGTGAAGAATAACTACAATCATTAATTATTACATTAACAACATATCCATTTTAATTGTACGTAAAGAGAAATAAAAAATAAAAGAAAGGACCTGTATCCTATGGAATGGAATCAAAGTTTACATACCTATTTTTTTGCAAAAATTTGTTCAATGGCCCAAGTTCAGCCATCTCCATTACTAACATCCAGGCCTCAGCTTCACATATACCTATCATTCGGACAATATATGGATTATCCAGTTGCTGCATTACATTTGCTTCTCTCAGTAATTCATCCTTTATGGCTGGATCATTACTCTCGTTCTTCAGAATTTTTACAGCCACAGGCTTGGCACCCCTGCAAAAGAATCCAGTTCTGGGACTAGTTGCTGAAAACTCTGTGCACTAATGCACACAGTCTTCATCAGATGTTTCCATTCACATAGCACAAATTGTGACAAAAGACAGAATTGACACCTCAGAGGAGAAAAAAACCAGCCATAATAGGAACATCTCTCTAGCAAATGCTCAGAAGACAGCTAAGCAAAAGAGCAAGAATGAAAAGAACCTGAGAAAATTACAGATTGTCATAAAAATGTCTTAAGAAGCCCGAAAAAAAGCATACTGGACAAAATTTTCTTGCCCACTCTGGCAAGGATGGCATAAAGCTCTTCTGGCAAAAAAAGCTATAAAGAGCTTTCTGAGCACTGGAGTGTTTTGAGGGTGAGACTGGAACATGCAGCATTGCCAGGCCCCAAGGCAGTGCTCTGAAATCCTGAGAATCTAAGCCTATTTCTGCAACCTTCCATTCATACAGCAAACTGAAAGAGTGACTGATGAGATCAACAGAGCTCAAGTGTGAAACAAGATTAAAAAATACACGAGCTGAGATCAGAGCCCTTCAAATCCCTACAGCCTATATTGGAAAAATAAAAGTTCTTCCAGCCTCTGAAAACCTTGGTTAAAGAAATCTCTCCAATTCAAGAGATGAGAGTGTGTACATTATCAACCCATGCACATAAACAGTATACTGATAACATTTTACTATGAAAATGCATAAATAGTCAAGTATAAACAGGGTCTGTCTGTCCTACTGACATGACATGGTAAAAAATGTTACAACATGTTCTGTCTTCTTGAAAATCAACATTCCAGCTTCACGAAACTGGTATTTATCACACTTTAGGCAAAACTCTCTTTGCTATAGGTAAACTGTCCATGGTACTCTACACGTTTTCTGACAGAGATGTTGTGCAGATGGGAAATACTGTAATGTAGCATTACTACTTTTGCAAACTATGCAGGAAGACAGCTGAACTCCCACTCTACTCTCCCTGTCAGGAGAGAAAAGAGTCATGAGCAGCCCTTTCCCACTTTACAGACTAAAATGAGTGCATAAGCGTATGTACAAAGAAACTGGTGAACGTTAGCCCAAATTATTACAGTCTGACACCCCAAATGACATGCAAAGATTACTGCTGCTCCAAAAAGTAAAGGGTAGAGCTTTTACATATTAGATTCCATGAAAATAGAAGGCAACACTCACTTTTTCATCTTATAGAACCCTTTCTTTACAGTACCAAAGTTGCCAGAGCCAAGTTCACCTTCCTCCAAAGTTAACAATTTCCTGTCAAGAGTGACATTTTTTGGTTTAATTTCATCTGGATCAGCATATGGACTTTCATAGACCTCAGTATCCATGGGTAAGGCCTCTCTCTGGTCACCTGCAGTACAAACAATGAAAAAATTAGACATGATTTCAGACATTTTTGCTGCCACAGCTAACATATTCACCTTTTCTATTTTCAAGATCATCAGTGTGTTTGACTTGTAAGGGCATTATAAAAAAACCACATATATATAGTCCATATAGCCCATCTTTATGCATTTTAGAACACACCAAAAGACAGTGGCCTCCCCCGGTGACATGCTGTAACTATGGAACATTTGTACAGGGCCAGGATGTTCCTTGACAGAAGGAGGGTTAAAGGTTGGCCCTTCCCCCTAGTATGTCCCATTAGTTACCTCACACAATTTTTCACTCAGAATGCTGCCTTATATGTACTTCATTCTTGGGCACCCCGCTTTAACTGCATTATGCTTGGCACTGTGGATGCAACAGGGCACAATTCTTTTTATGACGTGCAAGAATATAGTTTGTTGAGTCAAGGAAGTAATAATATTCCACTTCAAAATGGAAAAAGAGGTTTCTTCTAAAAGATTTTTGTTATAGATGGTGACATCTGGCATTTTCAGCTACCAGGCTTGAGTTATGATAGTGGCTACACCAATACATAACAGAATGTTAAATATATGCAAGAAAAAAGAAATATGGATTGAGAGAGATCTCTGCCATAAAGAAGAAAATTGCATTAATGCTATATATTACTCTGCCTACCTCTTTCTGCTCCTGCAATACCTCTGTTCCTTTGCAGCACATAAGGATTAAAAGGTGCTTCTTCTTGTGGGTGGCCAATAGTTGTCTGAAGCTGTAGCACACAAATAAAGTTTTTCTGTTTAACAATGAATAGGTAAGTCAAAAGCACTTTTTTCCCCCCAAGGATTTTGGCATAATGATTGCAAGACACCCATAGGTAAGAATCAGAAAGAAGGGATCCAAAAGAGGTTATTTCATTCTGGAGGTTATTGTTAGAGCAGGGCAAAAGCATAGAAAGATATAACAAGTATTTCAGAGCATTAGATAAGAGAGAATTAGTGGTAGTGGGTCATGCACAAATTTTATTCTGCAGATATTAAATTTACATGTTCTTTTCAAATTTACCATGTAACACAAGCAGTCAGAAGGATTTCTATTTAATCTATCCTTCCCCCATCTTCAAGTTATCTCTCTCGCTATCTAGGCCACAGAGAAATTGCTAGCAAAAATGAAAACAAAAAACAATTTCCTGTTTCTCTTTTGGATGTTACAGAGAGACTCTATTTTAAAGAAGTGGAAGAAACTGGAGTAAAAAGTTACTACTTTAATAGGCTTGTGTAACATCAGGGATAAACATCATGGACCAGATATTAAGACTGTCTATCTGCTCTGAGGAGGGGGAAGATTACCCAATTAATTAAGCATCTGGTTCAAATGCAGTTCCTCTGCCTTTACTCCTGTCAGAGAAGTAATATGGAGTACACAAACCACCTCATCCATTGTTTTTCTTGAACTCTTCCCCTGGGTATGGCACAATAAAGTACAGATGAGGGAAACTACTAATTCGGTCGCTTCTGTTTGTGAGCTATTGGGAACATGGGAATTACAGAACCTATTTTTGCCCATTAGTTCTTTTTCAAGTAAAGAGAAACAAAGCTCTGGTGGCAAGTGTCCCTACCCATGGCAAAGGGATTGTAATGATCAATCATTGTAATGATTGTAATGATTGTAATGATTGTAATCTTTAAGGTCCTTTCCAACAGAAACCATTCTGTGAAGTTTCCTATAGTGAACTATTGGATGCAATAGAAGTTTTATCGTTTGGAAACTGCATTTAGTAGGTGAAACACCTGACCTGGGAACTACAGACCTTGAAATCATAATGATGGTATCTGCCCAGCTGGATGAAATAGAAAAGGTTTCACTACACAGATTTTACTGCAAACCATGTGTAGGAAGCCAGTTTTCAGCAACATTAAGGCCTAGTGGGGTGAGCCCAATGACATCAGGCACAGTAAGGGTAATGTTTCTGACTTGAATTGCTCAGTATTTGGAACAGTGTTAAAAGGCCATTTGCTGTCAAGGCAAGTCACAAAACCCCAGAGAGTTCTGGGATAGGTCAAGGACCAAACTGACTGATCTACCATTCTCGAGAACAAGGGAGGCAAATGAAGGTATAAACCAAGATCCTCAGCTCTAGTTTTGTTTTTCTAGACTGATTCACACTGGCAGCTTTCCATAACCTGTGTCACTATCTTACACAGGTAATTCTCTAACCCCAAACCTTCATTAAGACTGGAAGTCAACTGGCATACTTTTAACTGGCCAAATGTAATTAATGTACCCCAAATTCGAACACCTCAAGAATCCATTCACCAGTGAAGAACAGCTGGTGAAAACAGCTCTGGCCAAGACATAGATGAGTCCTCAAATTAGACACGTGAGACATTTCTGCTCTTTGCAATTCAAGAACAACAACAACAACAAAAATCAGAAAGGGTTGGATGCTCTTGCTCAGCAACTGCATTAAAAAAATAAGTACATTAAGTCCATGCCTGTAAATAAAGCTCTGCAGCTGTGAATTGGAAATCACACAGTGACACCAAATATAACAAAGTGAGTTCTCTTTCTCAGAGACCTGCTCCCATTTAAGAAGAATCAAAGTGTCTTATTTATCATTACTTAACTTGGTTAATATGTGTAGAATGTTATTTCTAATTGTTGCAGATTGATTCAATAGGTTAGTAATGTCTTTTTCATTAATATTCCTTTTTTCCTCTCATGAAGGTAATGGGAGACTTGGCTACCCCGGACAAAGAGAAGCCTCAGGTTCTCAATGACTTCCATGCCTCAGTATTCAACGGCAAGTGCATAGCCACATTGCCCAAGTTGAGAAAGGAAAGTGCAGGGACTAGGAGAATGAACACCTTAAGTCCACTGTAGGAGAGGATCGGTTCTGTAGTCATCTAAGGAACTTGAATGTGTAGAAGCCCATGAGACTCAATGAGATTCATCTGAGGGTACTGAGTGTGGGAAACAGAGAAGCAAAAACTTCTGCAGTTGATGGTGGGTTTGATCTGCAGCCCTGGAAGAAGCTTGGGCTGGTGTAACAACAGAGAAATATATAGACCTTAAGCAAGAGAATTACAAACCTGTGTCTCTATAGTTATAAGTAAGAATATGTATTGGGTGTTATGGTGAAGGGTTTTAAGTATAATAATGTGATTTTATAGTTTAAGTTAAGAATTTAGATGTTACAATAGAAGTATATGTGTGTACGTGACCTAAAGAATTATTGGTTGAGAGACAGCCGCATTGCAGTAAAAAGTACTACAGGTGATAGGTCATAAAGTCAAAACAAAGTTTTGTGTTAATTGCTTATTGGATTAGAAAGTTACAAATTGCCATGTAACCTTGAATCTTATGACTATTCTGCGTTATGGTGACTTGTTACCAAATCTCACGACCTCTGAGACTGATGCCTTGTTTGTTGTTTTAAGCAATAAATCGTGTATAACCACGATAGTCCCATCTCTTTAATAAGAACTCCGATGGCGCTGAAAGGGGCTGACAAAAAGTGCCCAAAATCCAACACAGAAAATTTACAACTGAGGGAGCTGTCAGACAAAGTTGTTAAGCCACCACCATTTCTGAAAAATTGTGGCAGTGAGGTCAAGTCTCTGATGACTGGATAAAGGGAAACATGACCCCCATTTTTAAAAAGGGGAAAGCAGAAGACCCGGGGAAGTACAGACCAGCCAGTTTTACCTTTGTACCAGACAAGGTCAGGGAGCAGATTCTCCTGAAAACAATGCTAAGTCACATGGAGAATAAAGGAAAGCTGTTTGGTAACAGCCAACATGTCTTTCCTGAGGGGACATCATACCCAACAAATTTGGTGACCTTCTGTGACAGGGCTACAGCATTGGTGAACGGGGCAGAGCAGCTGACATTGTCTACTTGGATTTATGCAAAGTGTTTGACACTGTTCTGTATGACATCCTTGTCCCTAAACTGGAGAGAGGTGGGTTTGATGGATGAACCATTCGGTGGATAAAGAATTGGCTGGATGATCACACATGAAGAGTGGCAGTCAAGGACTCATTGTCCATGTGGAGACGAGCGTTGAGTGGCGTCCTGCAGGGGTCAGTACTGGGCCGATGCTGCTCAGGATCTTTGTTGGTCACACACAGTGGGATTGAGTGCAGCCTCAGCAAGTTCATTGATGGCACTGAGCTGTGTGATGCAGTCATACTGGAGGGAAGGGATGGTGTCCAGAGTGTCCTGGACAGGCTTGAGGGGTGGGCTTGTGTGAAATTCATGACGTTCAACAAGTCCAAGTGCAAAGTTCTGTACCTGAGTCAGGGCAATCCCAGACACATCTACAGGTTGGGCAGAGAAGTGATTGAGAGTAGAAGGTCTCAAGTCCTGAGAAAAGGACTTGGGGGTTATGAGAAAGTCCACATCCAAAGCACCTTGGCCAGCAAAGTGAGGGAGGAGATTATGCCCCTTAACTCCACTATGGTAAGACCCTACCTGGAGTGCTGCATCCAGCTCTGGTGCCCTGAACATGGGAAGGACATGGAATTAATGGAGCAAGTCCAGAGGAGGCCACAAAGTTGATAAAGGGACTGGACCACCTACCCTACAAAGACAGGCTGAGGAAGTTGAGGTTGTTCACTCTGGAGAAGAGAAGATTGCTTGGAGACCCCATAGCAACATTCCAGTATCTGAAGAGGCCCTACAGAGAAGCTGGAGGGGGACTCTTCATTGGGAACTGTTGTGATAGGACAAGGAGTAGCCAGTACAAACTGAGAGAGGGAAAATTCAGTTTAGATAATAGGAAGGAATTCTTTACTATGGGAGTGATGAGGCATTGGAACAGGTTGCCAAGGGAGGTTGTGGATGCCACATCCCTGGAAGTGTTCAAGGAGAGACTGGATAAGGCCTAGAACAACCTGGTCTAGTGGAAGGGGTCCCTGCTCATGACAGAGGAGGCTGAGACTAGATGTTCTTTAAGGTCCCTTACAAGCCTTAACATTCTGTGATGCTATGATTTCTGGTTGAACTACAATTTAATATTTCACAGGCACCTTTTCAGCTCCTATTAGCAACTTGGGAAAATTGTGCAGCACTCAGAAAACCTCAAATATTTTTCTTTAGTCTTGCCAGTCACGTATTCATGGCATGTAGCCACTGTGAATAAATTGGAATTGGATTTTCTACCAGGAATTGGAATTTTTTTCTCTTAAAGTCAAGCAAGACTGACTAGAAATGGGGCAGGAGATACGCATCCTTGCATACGCGGTGATCTGAGTGACAGTAAAATAAAATTTTCTTTTCATTTAACTGTCATTTAAATGCAGAGTCCTTTCTGCCCTACACTTTTAAAACAGCAAGTTTAATTTTGCAGGTATTTTTTGGACAAAAGGATCTTTGTTTTAGTACATTTAAGGTATAGGATAACTGATTACTTCTTGTATTCTTACAAGAAACAGAGAATGGGCAAAATGACCATGGATTTATTCAACCAGTGAAAAGGAATACAAGAAAAGAGTCCTCCAGAGGAGCCTGTTAAAAATGTGACAAATGAATGAAATGGCTCCAACTACTCTGACTTTTACAGTACAGATTATAACTTTATAGTAAATAGGATATTAATATTCTTGTCAAGGAAATTTGTACAGCAAGTGCAATATTCTTTCAGGTTAATAATTCTGAATTGAAAAAATGCAGACCATAAAGTCATCTTATTTTATTAAAACTTAATAGCAAAGTACTGCATGACAAACACCTCATTAGCCATATCCTCAATGAGCTTTGGCTAAAGCATCCCAGTTGCCACTAGGTGGCAGGATTTCATTTAATTTGTCTAAATTAACAATTTTACACTAGTTAAACAGACTGAAGAATTTTGATCTGGATCCTAAAATTTAATACAAATAGTGCATTTGTGAAATTTAAAAAAATCCCAAGAATGAGTAAATATAACATAACAAATATATATATAAATATATTTTTTCTGGTTTACTGTCTGAAAGCTTTTCACATAGTAGAAGTGATTGCATCATTAACCAGGTCTAAAGTAAACTCTGCTTGTTGGGGTTACTGAATGGTAAATCTTCGAATTGTTCAGAGCAGGAATTTTGTCTAGAGTCTAAAATCTGGCAGTACAATGTGGGTCTGAATATTCAGGGTTAAGTACATGTAAATGGTGATCAAATCAGGTTTCCTACACTATTTCCTTAAATGGTTGTTTTTTCTCTGGCAATATGCTTTAGTCTCTACTCTGTGTATGTTGCCCAGAAGGCAGGAAATAGGTGTTTGACAGCAGAAAATGACCAAGCAAGACACAGGTTTTACTAGGTTAACAGAGAGCAGTGTGACCAAAAACATGTCTACAGAGTTCAGACCCTACACTCATTTTTCTGAATCAACCCAAAATCTGTGATAGTTTGGCATTGTATTTCAGATGGTTTAGAACAGACCGTGAGACTGCATCTGTGTTTGTATATGATAAACACACATTGAAAAAGAGATGTGCGTCCTGCAGGGATACACTGCTGACAACAGCTGTTGGTACTTCAGCATTAAAGTGAATAATACAGTATATATCAAAACACAGCTTTTTACTCTGAACAGTAGCATACCTCTAGGGCTTTTCATGCCTGCTCATTTTTGTTGAAGAGCAACTAGAAATAAATCAATAAACATAAAGAGAGACTCATGGATCGAATAGAGCCATATATGTTACTCTCAGCATGCAAACAAACTCATAGCTACATGCTTCAGAACTACATCAGTTACTGGACAGCACCATTTTCTGGCCATGCAAGAGCATTTTCACTAGGACAGGGCTGGGCTCCCCTTGGCTCCCTAGCATCTTACCAATTTTCCCATTGTGCTTGGTCTTGTGGCATCTTACACTTGCCCAAATGTATGTGAATGCATAACTGGGTTTGTGCACATAGGTTATGTAAGTATATATTTTGTTGTTTTCTATAGTTCCCTAAATGTGCTCAGTAATAACATAATTGTGTAGGCAAGATAATTTTCTGATTAGGAACGAGAGTAGGAATATAATTTTGTTCAGCTATAACTGAATGGTTTTAAAAAATAATTTATCACTTACATTTCATTTGCAGAAATATTGAGATCTGCATTAAAATTTTGGTATGCCTGAAATTACACAAAAAGAGTCCCTCTATTTTTAAAACTCCTTCAAACCCATTGCTTCAGTTATAAAATCCAGCCCATAATTATACAGATTATCAGGATAGATGCAGAAAGCTTACAAAATCTTCAAAATCTAATTGTTAGTAGTCAAGACAGCAAATGAAAAGAGGGAGAGAAGAGAGTGAGATTAGTCGTGTAAGTATTTTTAACTCAGTCAAAAACCTAAAAAAAGCATATGAGGCACCTTTTTGCTGCCAGCCTTTGGAAAGGTGTACGATTTGAGTCTTGAGATAATTCCACCTCCTGCCCAGCTCTAGAAACCACAATGTCAAAGAGGAACAGTAAATGTGTCATGAAAACAGCTGAATGTATTTTGCAAAACAAAAATAGTCTACAAGAAAAAAACACTCCCAACCCTTCTGTTGCATGTGCCTGCAAATACACATATGATGCATCAAACAAATGGAGCACAGGAAATCTTACTACTAAATTTTCGTTCATCTATGTTATTGTCAAACCCTCCCAAACACGTAGACATACCTTAAGGCAGTTTTAAAATTCAAACACATCGCCCTTTCTCCAGATCTTTATTTATAGAGTATATTGTATACTTCTCCTGCCTCTGCCACTGAACTTTAGCCCCATCCCCCTACCCCCAAACATATTTAGCAATGTAAATGAGTGGATAACTTTTGTGTCTGGAAGTATGACTAATGTATTGAGCAAAATTTGAAGCACACCTTGGTCATAAAACAGACAAGATGGTTATTGAAGCAGAAAGCACACAAGGTAATATTAATTCCAAACAAAAGGGAACAGGCTTTACATTTTACACATGCACTTATGTTCTGTGTAAAGATACCTTTAAAAGATAAGTGAATATATTTTACAAGAATACATTAATTTAGTTAAATGTGACAAATTAGCATTTCTAGGGGTCACTGAGGGATCATACCTGACTATTTAAAACTATGTAGATGGAGTACTTATTGTTCAAACATTTAGACTGATGCTGAGGCTGAAACAATAATCTGAGCCACATTCTCAGTCACTTTAAACAGCCTTTGAACTCACTTAGATGTCCTGAACTTTTTAATTGCCCATTTGGACTTCTTACCTTCTTAAAAGAGATAGCTTTTTTAATTGATAGGATTGGTATATTTCCTAGTTTTCTTTTAAAAGAAAATGTCTGATTTCACATTAAAAAGGTGTCTTTTGTTTCAAAACACCAAGGATAGCCATGTGGTCCCTGTTGCTGCCAGAAAAACAGAAACCTTTTTGGCGCTTGACATTCTTCATAGCTGTGATACATGAAAATTCAGTTACTGCTTACTGAAAAACGTTACTGAGTCAGATATTTTCTTTTACTTCATGAAACCTTCTTTCCATACTGGGAATAAACAAATACTTAGATACAGTTTTGCAACAGATAAATTCTCTCAGAGGTCAAGTGCTCCTCTGCACAAGCTGAGCACGGTTCTCATTATACTTTTCCAACAAGAGTTATCTCCCAGCACTTGAGTAAGCAACCACCTGTAGTGTCTTGTGAACTACTGCTTAGTTCACATGTTTGTATTAGACCTACAAACACATGTTAAGATGAATACTTCATCAGGCACAGGGACAGTACTACTTACAGTTAGGCTGTACTCATAAAGTTTAGGTCTATTATTACTACCTGAAAAACTGAGACTAAACAAATAAAATACTGAGAAAGGTTAAGAGAACAACTTAGGAAATGGCCAGAATTTGGCAGTTTCACTGTAATGTCATCAGCTAGAGAACTGAACTAAAGACTCATTTCAAAAGCTCCTCTGCAGGTTTAAACACATATGGGGATGAAACTGATGGCAGGGAGAAAAAAGTAATTTACAAAATGAAAGGAGTAAAAATCACCTTAAACCTAGTCACAGAGCCTCTGGTGAAAGGTGAGAAAAGTCCCAGTCCATGCATGTTCTGGGAGAAGCAAGAACAAGCGAGTCTCCATATTCTGCATGGGAAAATCAGCCTCAATACAGACTTTTATCATAAAGTCCTTTCTTTTGCAGAGGAAATGTATTAGTATCACTAAAAAGGAAATGTCCATATTACAATAACCTTAAGCATTTTGTTACTCCAAGTTTGTTCATGGAATAATAGCAAATACTAGACAAATCTGATGGAGATTTACGTCCCTGATGTAAATTTTACTCCAAGCCCTTGCACACCAATAGTTTACAGATTTGGACAGTCTGCCTTGCATATCATCCAGAAAGTCTTTTTACCTTTTGTACACCTTCTAAACTTCAAAACAACTTCAGATTTGGGCATGCTATTCCACTAAGGCTTTGGGATAGCACCACTGTATTTTAGGCCGTAATATATATAAAAATGAAAAAAATAGTGAAAAATTGGTCTGGATGGGAACACCAGTATTAGATTGTTGCTAAAGATCTGGCCATTATATTTTGTTCCTCTACTCTCCCTCTTTTGCTTCTTTATTATAATCAATCCTTTCTCAAAAGGCATGGTAATCCTGTTGCCTTGCTCGGGATTATCTCCTGCTGGACAGCATTCTTCAGTGCAGTGTTGAAAACCGCTGAAAGTCTTTCAGTTGAGACCTGGCCAGTGTTGAACAAGCTGGAAACATATTGATGTTTCCCCTTCCTCTACCAGCATGGTGGTTGCTCATCCTTGTTCCCATTCTGATTCATTGCAGGCATCACATCCTCTGAAAAACTGTCTCTGCTCACCATTCTGTGATTTATATCTGATTATTAGAAGTGCAATATCTTGCACTAGTGTCTACTGAGCTTCACCCTTTTTTTTTCCCATGACATTTCTCTAATTCATTACAGTTATTTCAATACCCAATTCAAAATTCGCTAGTCCAGTTTACATATTTTGGCAATCTTTTTCATAAATTTAAAAAATGTGCAGTATACTAGAAATGTCAGAAACTCTTAAATGTTAATTATCATGATGTAAATAATACGCAGATAGATTGCACATCCTCCACATAAGATTGTGTTTGTATTATGTATGTTTGTGGTTGTATTCATTCTCTTCAGGCTGGTTTTTTTGTTGTTTTTGTGTAATCTGAATAATTGTATTTCAGGCATATTAAAATCTTCATGAGTTACTGCTTTTGTACAAAGGTATTAATGTGCGAGAACCTGGAAATATTAAGCGAAGTCTTTGAGCTGCATAAACAGTAATAGTAATTTTAAATTTTCCATTTTCTATGATTGCGTCTATATTACAAGAAGGTAACTTAATGGGCTCATTTTTACAAAGTCCCAAAGAATACACAAAATTCAGATTTCAGTTTTAAGAAGATCAAAATGCCAAATATATTGAACCTTTAAACAATATTTTAGTGCACTATTTGCAAAATAAGCACTCTCACTCTTAGCTTTGGTGACTTTCTTTCTAGCTACCATGACAAGTCTTAAGCAGTAGTAGTTAAATTTACACTTACAATGCGAATTTTTCTGTGAATATTATGAAATGTACACAGTATTCCCACACTGAATGTGCTTGCCCTGTCACTACAACTACATGTATACCAGAAGATATACATGTGGTCTTGTGTGCTTAAACTTCACAGACATCCTTGCAAATGGTACAGATCCAAACCTCAAGGCAGCATTTTAATATTTTAATTATTTATTTTAAAATATTTTATTTTATTAATTATTCATAATAAATATCAAGAAATAGTTATTAATATATTTAATATAAATCAATAATTTAAGAATATTTTTAATAAAAAAGGGGACTGATTTTGGTTGCTTAATTTCCAGTGATTTAAAAAGGTACCTGATTTTCAGAAATGGAGGTATGAGAATGGTTGTTCTCAGGCCTACTAGCAGTCAATAGCACTGAAATAAAGGTAATTGCCTATCTGAATAAAAACTTTTTTTCTATAATGTGGGACTGCATCAAGATAATGACTTAGATGATTAAGTTATCCAGGGAAACTACTAAAATTAACTCCCTATTTCAGATGAAATCAACTACATTGAACAAGACAGTATTATGTGATTCTGTGGATGTATCACACCTCCGGTGGCTCCTCTAGTCAATGGACTTCAAGAAGTTAGGTAATTATGATAACAGATGGACTTGCTCACTCTTCATGGAGTTGGTGAAAGAATCACCCCTAAGGCAGTGCACAAGAAATGAAACCCTTGTGCAAAGTCTGATGTTAACTGCACACACCAAATATGAAAATAAATTGAACTTCCATGTCTGCTTCAGTCAGTGGATTCTCAAAGTGAACAATGTAAGCAATGTGGTATCTCTCTTCCTAGTGTTGATACAATCACTATAGAATATGACCATCAATGAGGCATTCTGCCTATGTTAAATACTGTTTTTTCACATACATTTTATGTGTAAAAGAAGTTCACAAAATTAAATTATGATTAGCACAGGCAAAACACTGATGAAAGCATTACTATGCCAGAATATGTAAATTTTCTTTTCAACTCACTGTTTATAACCCTAGAAAAATAAACACACAGATGAAATAATATCCAAGAATTAGGATTCCCAGAGCAGTATGTGACTGTAAGCCTTCTCAAATGAATGCTATTTGTAATAATACCACCACCTACACTTACCTTAGGAAGTGTTCCAGAAGAAGGATGAGTATTAAAACCAAGATTATCTGCAAAAGAATCAAATGTAATATGATACTAAGCAAGGTGAGAAATTTTTGTAAGAACACAGAATTTTACAGAGGGGACCAACTGCCTAGTTTTTAAATCACATTAGTGTTTCTCTTGGACTACCTTCTTTGCTTTTGTCTCTTATATGCACCAGACTCTAGTACTTCTGGCTACGGAGACAAAAGTATGTGCAGAGCCTAAATGGTTCGAAGGAGCAGAAGAAGAATGGTGGAGAAAGCATGTAGTGATTCAAAGGAGTGGAAAAAGTAAAAGCTTCAAGGTTGGACTTGATGAACTTGAGTGTATTTTCCAACATAAATGGTTCTATGATTCTATTCTATTACTCTATATCCTCTCACCATGGCACTGGTATCCAGCTAGAATGACAGAAGATGGCCTTAGAGAGAGAAAACCACTTCTGGAAGAGCGTAAGTTGGACACAGATCAGCCACACGCATCTCTTTTCCCTTTTCAGTCAGGGCAAGAGGGAGGACAATGTCTCTTCAGTGTGATATGACATTAAAGAAGAAACAGGATAAAAAGCACACTGAACCTCACAGCACTTTCCCCCACCTCTTCTCCTCCTTTCCCACAAGTTATCAAGGAATGCCTCTCTGACCCCCATTTTCAGCACTGGGTGCAGCCAACGCCTTGCTCTGCCCTGCTTCCCCCAACACAGGAACTCATCTGCTGGGTGCATGACTCACTGCACCCAACCTGAATTCCAGTAGCAGCATTGCTGCTGTGCCTGCTTCAGCTTGGAGTAAGGACCACTGGAGCAGTGCTGGGAAGACCACCTTATTCATGTGTGTGGTCCAAGTAACACGCACTGCCACTTTGAACAGCAAAGCACATTTCTGATCTGACAATAATTTAGACCCAGCAGTAATTTGATTTGGTGGCCTTAAGCTACAGGATCTGCCTCCATCATGCACAGTCTGGCAGATATGAACTCATTTGAAATGTGGAAAATCTGCACCCACCTACATGGCAAGTGGAAAAAATGTGCACATATTTACCATAATTTTCATGTCTTTTTAAACATACAAAAATAACGGGAATAACTCACCATTTTCTGAGCCATGTTGTGGACAAGGAACAGTAAGAACCCTTAATAATCCATCTGGTTTGTATGAATAATGCTCAACTAACTAGCAGAAAAAGAGGGCAGGAAAAAAAAAGAAATAATGAGAGAAAAATATAAGAATATATAAGGGTGGTGTCATTAAACATATTGTCTCTTTGGAACTGTGTGCATATGTACAATAGTCGATATATATTACAACAAATGACCTTGGCATACAGCAGATCTTTACTGCACATGTTCTTTACTTTACTTGTATCTGGCAGGGGTGCATGTTTCTGAAGTAACCTTGTGGATAAATGTGGAATGTGATCCAGGAATCGGATTTGTAAGGGTCAGAACCCCCCTGGTTCTGCTACTAAATAGCTTTGTAACCCTGAGCAAATAACTTATTTTTATATCTCTGAGTTTCCACTCCCTTTTTTTTTTTAAAGTTTTGGACATAATTACAGTGCAAGAATTATCCTAATTTGCAATGCTTTATTTGGACCTCAGAATTGCAATAGGATGTGCGCAGTTAATAAATGTATAGCACTAGTAGTTGTGGCCATTTGTGCTCCTGGATTGTCCTCTCCAGGACATTTTTTACAGGTTTGTTACTGCTTTTTTTCCATTTGGGTATAAAGGAGAAGGTCTGTGAGTGTAAGAGTCACAGATATTCAAAAAAATTTTAAGGTAGCAGAGCTGCTTTGAAATTCCAGTGACACCAGGAGAGAAATACATAGGACATTTACAAAAATGCTAAGAATTAATATATGCAAGCAAAGATTCATATTTTAGATTAGTGACTCACTTTACTTGGTTTAATAGATTTTTAAGCAAGAGGACATAAGAGATTTCTGCAGGGGTTTCAATTCCTTTAGGATTTTCAATTTACACAGTCATTTCACCAGTATTCAGTTTTAGTATCAACTATGGCATAGTCAGCTATGGACTTCTTAACTGCCTAATCTTTACCAGGGCTCGGACGTATTTTGGTGGTAAACCTCAGCAAGCCATGCTTTTGCAGAGTTGAAGGTAGAGAATTTCAAGGCTAGAGACTGCATTATGTGTATAGCATCTTAAACCCTCCCCTTTTCACTTCCTAGAATTCTGTTGGTTGCTGTCATAAAGGACATTAGCAAAAGACTAAACCAAGCATATGCATTATTGAATATGGTTACTTGCAAATGCAAATGGACTTTCATTCTAGAGAATGTTCAGCTAACCGAATAATTAATCACAGTTTTGAACTCGGCCAGGCTGCAACATCACATTTAAAAATTATTAAATAATCACATAGCTTTCTACATTAATGTATATTTTCTTCATGTATAGAAACCACACAATGTTGGAAACATATGACAAATAACCTGCCAAAACGTGTTCATTTTAGCCAAAGACTATTGTCACAAGGCAAAATAAAACAAAGCTGCTTTGGTCAGTTATATGGAAACATGATGACATATATCCACGTGATATAAATTTAACAGACCTGCCACAGAGTGTCAAATCTTTTTCCATCTGGTATGGAGAGCTTTCCTGTCTTATCTCTGTCAATACGATAGTGCAGTACTTTTCCGTCATTCAGTAGGCACAGGGCATAGGAACCATTGCTGTCCCTTTCTCGGATACTGTAGGAATAAGAGAGATTTTCAGGGTTACACTTTATTAGGAATGACCATTCTTTTTAAATCACCCTTTCCTTAAAGCTTTTGAATTAAAAATGAAACAAAACCAGCACTGCAACTTCTGAAAACATTTTGTTAAGTCTTTTATTTATTTCCTAGTGTAATTAATTTTCAGAAAAATTGCCCAAAGTTTCTTTTTTTTTCTTCCCAAAAGGCAACAGATGAAAACAAAAACTCAATGATGTAAGACACTCTGTTCGGCAGCTACAGAACACTGTACACTGCACAAAGCACTCTCTGGGCAAATATGCATTTGAAAGCTTCTGCAGTACTGGCTTACCTCTCTTGTATCTTTTATTTTGAAAAAAAGAGATGACAGTAAAAACAGAAGATAAAATAAGAAAAGAAGATAAAGTGAAAATGAAATAAAGGCAACATTTTTGTGTTTGAAATAGCTTGTTGTATGGCTGAGAATTTAAAGAAAATAACATATTTCTGTAATCATAAATTCTTATAATTTCAGTAAAGACATTAATGTTTTGTCACAGATTTCACAAAAAATTCATATGAAACTTCACATGGTATTGGAGTGTACATATCTCATCTAAACTTCACCATGGAGAGATCATCGAATGTAATATAAAAACTTTATCTAAAACTCATAGGTAGCCAGGATGATGTCCTTCTTCGAGGAGACCTGTGAGTGCCCTCTGGGATGCCTATAAAGCATGACAGAGTTGTTTTATGTGTACTCAGGGCTAGCTGACACTGAGACCAGCATATTCTGATGAATGGACCGGGAGTGGATAGGAATTTGTCACTAGCTCCATCATAGTTGGTGAAACATTTCTGAGTTTAGAAAGAAGGCTTTTTCTTTCAGTTGAGTTCCCATGATCAGTTACAGCTGACAGTGAGACTGCAATAGAGTTAGAATAAAATTGTCTGACTTTTTTTTTTTAATGAAAAGCCTAGATTCTGGAACATTAAAACATTTCTTGTTCTGGTGCGCACAGAAATTGACTTATTCTCCCTTGAATTTTTGAACAGCCTTGAAAAGAAATACAGAAGTAAATGCGCACTAAACTGTTAAGAAGCTTTGCTTGTGCAACACTAGTGCTTGCTATTATATCTCAGAAAATTGCAGAGCCAAGTATTAAATTCTTCTGTTCAGCTGACTCCCTCAAAGCTGAAGTAAAATTGTGGTTTTTCTGGATTACTCATGCACCTATTTCTTTCAAGTAGAGTGATTCTTGTTGCCTAAGATGTGAACAGGACAGTGGCTAAAAGGAAAGGGAAGTAGGGTCAGTTTTTTGTTTTCTGAAATCAAACTAACTTGCCTAAGTCTCTAAAGCAAATTGAAACACATTGTGGTTTCTTCATGACATGTAGGTGTTTTCTCAGCATGCTGATTTCCTGTGCTGACTGACCAGTGGAGAGTAACTAAATGCTAAAATGAACAGTGACTTTTACTTTGTCTTCTTCTGACTTCCTCTAAGCAAATAAAGATTAGAAAAATATTTTCAGAATAGAACTCATTGTTTCTAAACCACAAACAAATGGCATTTCATTGCAACCAGACTTCTGTTCAGAATAAAGCACAAATAGGATTATAAAAATGCAATGGATTGTTTCTCAGTAACAAATATCCTTCATGTTTCACATGAGGAAATGGTGGCTCCAATAAAATTTGTTCTACTGAAACTGGTTCTCGTTCACAAGAGTTGTTACTCTTACAAGAGGCATTGTAAACATTTCTTAGAGCAGAGGCACCCATGGGAGGGGAGAGTCCTGGTTTCTGAAGACCATGGCACAGATCCAAACAGCTCTATCACTCTTCAGTGCAGGATTTTGGCAGAGTTCAGGTTTATAAGGTTGTAACTGCATTTCAGAGATTTCGTTTCCCTAACACAACAGCTCCCTAACTCTGGAACCATCTGCAATTCACAGTCCTGTCAGCTTCTGTCAGACAGCTCTATCACTGCACATCCTAAGAACACCTCCATTCTAACACTCATGATTAATCTGGGTCCATAGGGTTATGGAGCAGGTGGGTTTTAAACTGTAGTCAGTCAACTCCAGCACAACCTGGATCTCTACAAAACACAAAACCAGGAGATACTACCATCTTTCCAAACATATCTGAAGAGCAGAAGTATCAAGTGCATTGAATTGACAGCCTAAGTCTTAGTTTTGGCAAATAGAACCTTTACTGGATGACATGGATTGCCCCAAGCCATGTTTCACAATTTTATTTTGATTTTTAGACTGTGGCAATGACTTCCCAGCTTAGGCTAAGCCTCCAGAACTGCAGCTGGGTAACAGTATCCAGTTTGATGTCAACAGTTGCTGTAAAAAATAGAGTCAAAGGAAAATGCTATTTAAACTAAAAGGTTGTAAACTGAAACCTCTTTGAATGGTAAAAAAAGTTTCACATCTTTTTGATGGTGCTGCCTGTATTACCCAGGGCCTTCACATCAGATCTGGAGTTCTTTTCATGTACGGAACTCTCCTTCTACAGAAAGTAACAATTTTCAGAACGTTGAGAAAAAAATTCAAAATTCCAAATGCATTCTCTGCTTTAAAGTGCTTTGAAATCAAAAACAACATTTAGTGTTCTTCAATAAAGACTGCTAACAAAGAAGGTCTTCATTTTAAAGAAGCTATTTAAAAAAGTGCAGCATTTTGGCAAGGAAGGAAGCTGGCAGTGAGTTATCACCTCGTCTTCCATTTCATGCTATTGCAGAGAATCACAAACGTACAGAAGAAAAACATAAAGATAATAAACACCTGTAAATAAACAACATTGTCATTTCATCCACTGAGAAGAATCAGAAATATGAACAACTTCATTGAGAAGAGATTTGAATACATGTATATTTGAGAAGTGCAAAGTTTCTAGATTTTTTTATGACATAGATTTTTAAAACAGCAAAATAAGGAATGTAGAAATTCAAACTGTTACCCGATGCAATGCAAAGAATGTTTAGGTATTGATTTTATATTTCATGCAATTTGTGTTTGACTATTTTTTGTGGTTTTGGGAGTGCAACCTGGATGGCAACCAATAACAATTTGGAGCACCATTACAGACAGTGTAAATAGCTACGCATTCCCTCCTTTGGTATTTTCATTTGGAAGCAAAAACAGCAATGTCTCAATTTTTTCTGTTTCCATCTGAAAACCCAAACGATCCCTCTCTTTCTAAAGAAAAGTATCCCTGAGGGTCAAAGAAATAAATTGCTATTTACAACATGCCTCATTGACTGTGTAGAAAAAACCCAGAAGTTGCAGCATTCTGCAGGGGAGAATTATGAAGAAAATAAACAAGCAAAATGCTTGCTTTAGGAATGGTGTGAAATAATTCTTGTTCCTGAAACCAAAGACATGCTAAATTTTATTCTCAGCACTGCTTTGCCTTGTCAGCAATAACAGCTTTGTTGACGCCAGAGATACTGACATTCCCCACAGCTGATCGAGCCCTAGCCATTCTCTGTTTGTCTGCCCTCATGACCATCTCTCTGGTAATGTTGTTAACAACATGGTTACTCATTATCACTTCAAAGATCTGCTGCATATGTTCCAAGCTTGAGGGTAATAAGAAATGAACTGAGTGCCATCTGTAAAATAATTATATAAAGAGCAAAAGAGATCGACTGCTGTCTTCATTTGCATCATTTCTTCTCCCCTGTTCAGTAACACATTCAAAGCTGTTTCAAAAATGTCAGAACACTACAGAATTTAGGAGATATCTTAGCTTCACACTACTGCTATCTACAATGGAACCTAAAAATTAAACTCCTGGTGAGTCTCCTGCACAGTTGCAAAATACTATTTGTGAGAAGGATTGCATCACTTTAGTCTATTTAGTTGATTTCACCCTGGCAGCAAAATACACCATGTTCCACCAAACCCCTAACAAACAGCTCTGCAGCAAAACTGCACCTGCAATAGGGGATCTCCTTAGTACACCTATCTCAGTTAGGGATTGCAGCTTTTCTTCACACCTTAGACCCACTCTGCTGCTGAAGCACCCAGTGCAGAGCCTGCCTTGAGAAGCTACAGCCCTGCCACAAAGGTCTACCAGTGGCACCCAACACATACCTAACTGAAGATCAGTAAACAGCTCTCCCAGAGTCATGGGCATCATCCAGGTTGCTGTGGAGAGGAAGACAGCACCTCCAGAAACACAGTTCAGGGTCTGTATATTATCATTTATCTTGAAAATTTTTATGATCATCTAAGCCTAGCAACTGCTTGGCATTTTGAAGAGGAACTTCATCATTAATTAATACCCCTGAATTAAGGTCACATTTATTAGGATTGTTTTCATCTTCTATGATGTCAAAAATGTCCAGTCCCTTTTATGGATACAAACTTAATACTGATAGAATTATTTAAAGAATTCTCTGCAAGGTCAGAAAAATGACCTAGCTCAGTATGCGGTCAGTAGTAGCAAACTCCTAGAAGAAGGCAGTAATATTAGTGTAAATATAGACTGCTACATATACCAGAAACAGAAATTTTTGGTCAGACAAAAGACAAGAAAACTCTTAGAGACAACTGCACTTCAAACTTTATTATTTTGAAATACTGTTACTAGTAGTAACTATTGTGACATTTAAGAGACAGTTTAGTTTCTAGTTGTCATAGAATGCCATGATGAGTATTACTGTGACTCATTACAACAGTTTAAACTAGATTTGTCCTCTTTAATATTCTCATTACATACTGAAGATACTCATATGACACCAAAATAATTTTCTACTTTCCTTTTACACAACTGTTCGTATTTTATGTGATCTACATACAGCTACGAACACATGCAAAAAGTTTATAGAGACTAAACTGCTAAGTTGCAATGCCATCACTCACAATTTCCTAATATTGAATGTTTAACAGTTCTTCTGAATATTCTTTATCCTCCTCCAGCTTTGGAACTTCTGGTTTTTAACACATATTTGTATAACTTAAGTGGTCATTACTGATGATAAATCAAGATGTGCCAACCCTTACCACGTACCAGAGTTGTTTCCTATGTGAAACTACAGAGAAAACTAACTCTTCTGCTCAAGAAGTTATAATTTCTTTTTCAGCTGTTCCACACATGCATGCATGGACTCACATAGATAGTACCAACAATATTATAAATATTTAATGATGCATTATTAACAAAAATCCTATTACAAAATTAATAAAATTATTACCAATATTAATAGTTTGATCTATGATCAATGTTCCCTATGAGGCAAAATGTAATAAACCCCAGAATTTTATTAAGTCAAGAACCATCATCCAATATAGAATGTAAAATAGTGTTAGTGAAGTTAAGTGGGGCTTCAGGCATAAAGTTCTCTATTTTCAGTTTCTTTTCGGATAATTTTAGAGATATTTTACGTCTATTCCACTGCTATATTTTTTTCTCTAAATTTTGTGCTTAGAGGAGCAATCTTACATAAACATTCTTCACAGAAGAGGTAGGCACTACTTCCCATTTCATGTAATTTGATGACATGGTTTCTGTGTTTGGGTTTGAAAACAAACTCTCTAACATACACATACATACTTCACTGACTTTTAAGCCATGACAAAAACTTTAAAAAGATCTTTGAAAATTCCCTCGTAAAACACCCACAGTTAGCTCAGAATTTTTCCTTGGATGCATTGTAGTGTTATCTTTATGATGCTATTCATGATATTTTGAAATGCAGTCAGGACGTTTTTCTACTATTTCCATATTTAATACATTAAAAATAATTCTAGATTTGATAATCTTGTACTGATGCAAAGCAGTGTGAAAGAAATCTACATGTTAGTTGTATTATTACAGAGACTGTTGTACTGGATTTTGTTTCAAGGTAGGTAAGTCAGATGGATAGCAAATTTCTGGTGTAATGAAGTTTTGGAGACCCTTGTTAAAAATATACAGAAATATTCTAGCCTTCTAATATTTATTATTTTCTCCATAATAAACAATATGATTTTCGTCATATACAAGCATCCGCTTGTGGACTTGTTAAATAACCTCAGAGTACCTAATCTCTTTGAGATTCTTGCTTCTCTCTTTGTTCTCAGACTCCAATCGCTACCTCAACAAGCAAACAGACCTTAGACCTTGAATGTTTTGAAGTTTTACCTTTCAGTCAGCTACTGGGCTTGAGTATTTCAACTAGTGTAAGAAAAACGGTGCACCAACATTCACAGTCACAAATTCAAAGCCTTCAATTCACAGACATACAGAATATTCTAACAAGCACTGCTGCTGGGTAAGTAAAACTATGCAGTGTCTGTGCCTGAAATGTAAAACAATACACGGCTCTCACACCCAGCAGTCTTGCTGCTACTGCTTCAGTTAGCTCGAAATGAGTGGTTTATTTCTCAACGCCTGCCGAACAAGCCCATGTTAGGCAAATCACTGCAGAAAATAATAAACATCTCTGAATTAGACCGTTCTTTTGTTGTTTGTGATGAGCCTCTAAGTCTATGGGTCTGAGAGTTAGAATGGCTCAGGAAGGTAAAATAACTGATTTCAATGCAAATGAACAACACATTATTTCTCTTGCTGCATTGGCTACTGAACCATGGGGTAGATTAAGTTTTCTCCCTGTGTCTTCCCTGAGACCATAAGAGCAAATGGCAGCTGAGTGGTTACTACGATCTAAAAATGACCAGATAGGAAGTCTGTTGAAGATAAATTAATACATCGGAAAGCATCCTACAGATGCAGAAGTAAACAATCTCGTCCTTAATAAGAGGGACCCAAGCTCAACACACTAGCAGTTTATATTATTTAACCTCCAGTGGCACTTCTCATGGTTTAAACAGAGCCTTAAAATTAGCATTTTCTCCTCGATGGGTTTCTCTACCTGATATGAAAGCAGCCGCGTGAGTTCCATCAAAACTATATAAAATATGGATTCATTGACATAACCAGTCCCATGGGAGAAGGTCTGAATGCTCCCCCACAACTCATTGAGCATGTCACCACAAACAGCAGCAGAAATGCCTCCTAGGCCATCTTTAAGGATCACAGGAAAATGCTGGAAAAATATTTCCTGTCAAAGCAGTAGGAATGCTTACAGAAGATTAAAAAGAGACCAATGTTAATAATAGAGGCTGAAAATGTCAAGTCTCCTAAAAAATTTCACTCCCTTACTCCAAAACCTATCCCTGTTGTTAAGAAATGTTAGTTAATGGATCTTTTTCTTTGAAGAAAAACTAGTTTCCTTCCCACCTACGCCCCCCCCTCCTCCCCCCACAGCCTCCCCTCTTCCTCACCCTGAAGAGAAGTACTTTGGCCACACAGAAACCAATGCATACCTGAGGCAAACTGGAAAAGCTGCCAGTTTTAACACATGAGCATGACTCACATGGTACAAAAATTTGATGTGGTAAGGTGCTAAAACAGAAAGCAAAAAAGCAATATATTTTCGGTACAAAAGCCTCATTAAAAGAAACAATTTCTTTTTTGTCTCAATTATGTATCCACCAGACCTTACATCTAAAAAGTAGGAAAAGAAACTAGCAAAATCACATGGCAAGAAAAAGGAGATGTTATGTGGTAATGCTGGGCTGGTAATCTATAACAGCAACTATGTCCATCAAATCCTCTAAACTCCACTGTAATAGAAAGAAATCTATGGATCCACAGATTTTTGTAACTTTTGTAACAGTTTTTTTATTACAAGTATCTGTAAAAAGTTCATTACAAGGTTTTGTTACACTTGGCAACAGAAGCAGCTGAGTAAATGAGTATCTAGTTATGATCCCCACCGATGGGGAATATGAGGCTGAAAATAGGCATCCGTGGCAACTTGGGTGAGAGTGGCTATGAAACACAAAAAATTCAAGGACTGAGGGAAGGAAAGAGAATTCAAGAAATGAGATATCACTAGAGCCAAAGCATTTGTGGTTAAGACCTCATAGGAATTCACTCTACTGGAAACAGGATTTAAAGGAGTTAATGGCTCCTGTCAACGAAGACTGGAACATGGACACATGCGAGGGTTACACCCACAATAATTAGTGTGGTATAATTATGGAAAATCAGTAAAGTGAAAGAGCTAGTACTGAAGAAGCATGACCTTCCTGCACTTGCTTGTGGGGTTTCACTTTGGACTAGCTCTAAAAAAGCCAAAGAAGGCTGAGTGCTAAAGAAGACTACATAAGTAGGTGATGAAATGTCCCTCAGAAATTGTGGGATCCATGAGTCCCCCAAAAGGACAGACCCCCAGTTCTGTTCCCCTGGCTGGCAGAACGCCCTGCCCCCCTCTCCCCTGTGTTCTGAGGCCCCGCCTATGTCCCGCCCCCCTGCCCAGAATTCTCTGCTGGAGCCCGGGAAAAGTTCGAATCTTCCCGGGCTCAGCCCTCTTTCGCCTCAGCCCCTCGGCATGGAATAAACCTCTGCTAGAACCTATACGGAGTCCTCTCCGTTCATACCGCTGGCATGTCGGGTCAGCCTGCCGGTGCCAGAGACACCGGCCAGAACCCCGACAAGAAATTATACAGCTCTAAGTGATCCTTAGTTGGCCATGACTTTTAAGCTTAATTTTTTATCACTATATAAATGCTTTCTGGATGGAGGGTGGGAAAAAAAAAAGACAGCTCTGTTAAAACACTGATATTTTTCAAATGAGGATTTTGCAAAAAAAAAACCACCTTTTTTGTTAGAAGACTTTGTCTGCGTCTAGTCCTCACAAGATGATAGCTGTCAGTCACTATCCTAATGACACATTCGTGCTCAGAAAACAAAAGATCATCAGGCTGAGTAAATGCAGAGGGCAAGCAGCAGACACAAAAAAATGCTGTCAAGGTAGAAGCAATTCATCCTATTACTTAACTACAAAACAAAGCACCACCACTGTCCCTGGGAGACCTGACAGACACAGGTCTCAACAGCTGCTAACACAGGCAGTTTATCTATAATCATACCAGTTTAATAAGTCTCTGTATTGGGTGCAGGTGGTCAGGCTTTGACAGTGAGGCTGCAAAGGCCAGTGGCTGCCCTGGGCTGGTCACGACTGGTTCCAGCAGGCCCTAGTGGACACCCCTGCAGATGTTCTACATTATAGTTTTCTGTCTTTAGTTAAGTGAGGGACTTGCTTAGGGCAGGAAGCATCATGTCATGTAAATTACGCTGAACTGGGTGCCCTCACTGTGTATGAACCATGTTTTAGGGCATAATCTCATTTGAGATTTATTCAAAAGAACTGTACAGTAACACTGGAGGCAAACAGCAACACCACAGAAAAATGCACTCACAGAAATTTTCCATTGTTTCTTGACCCAATGAGGATACGATGTTCTGACTCCTCCCGAGAGATCCTCCCATGGAACCATGGCATCTTCTCATGGGCTGTAGTGGCAATCAGCTTCTCCAGTTGAGGCTTCTGGCTAATGATGGCTTGTTCAAGAGCATGCCCCTAGAGAACGTTAAAAACACGGTGAAACAGTCAAACTATCTTCTGCAATAAAAACATGACAGGTAGACTCCCAGTCTTTTGGGACTGCTTTTGGAACATCTAAAATCTGCACATATTCGTTGCATATGAAGAAAAGGCCTGGTTGCTGTAAAGATTTTAAACCAGAAACTAACATATGGTAATCTAAACATCACAAAATGAGGGTTCTCCCCTTATGTCTAAGAAAAAGAAGGAAAATTGACCAGTAAATAAAACCACTGACATATCACTATTTAACCTTAAAATGAAATCATATTGTTATGCTAATGAGACATAGCTAAATAGAGTTAGTGTCAGTCTGAGATTCCAAACATACCTCTAAATTACATATCCTATGGCAGTGTACTAATATAAACTGAACATGCTTTGCACTGTTGCAGCATGTCTATGCCAAAGACATCAATGCAAATTTTCCCAGACAGAACAGTCCCCATTTTAGAGTGAATTATTTAGAGTAATATTAACTTAGACACTTCTAACCTCATCTTCAACCTACCACATCTAAATTGGGCCCAGAGTCTGAGGGCAATCCTCTCTAGTTTCACCAGTTTTTAACTGAAGTTCATCAGCTTCCCTCTAGGTTGAGCTCAGACTCATCAGAAAAGATACCGTAAGCCTCAGCAGTTATAGAAAATATTGTATGAGTTTCAGGCTTTCCCAGTTTGGAGATTGCTCCATATATTTCACAGAGCAGAATTCATAGGGTTATTTGCTAGCAGCAAAAGAGATTAAAAACCTTGTGTAACTTCATGAGCTCATAAAGGTAACTCATGGCATCTCAAGGTGAAATAATATTCCTTTAGCAGCCTCCTATACTAGTGTTCCATGTTAAGACTGGCTTTTTCATAGGCATTCTCAGGAAAAAAATCCAACCTCTTGTCCTCCATATGGAAAATTCCTGCCTGACCCAGCAGCACTGAAGGTGTATAGGCAGTGGTCTGCTATGTAGAAACTGTTCTGTTCCAGGAACAAGTTCTGTTTTTGGACATAATCTAAATCAGCATCACAGAAACAAGGCCAGCTGAGAGAGTAGGATGTAAAACAAGTCATTATGTCACCATGCCTGCCTGCATATCAATCCATAAAAAATCAGAATCAAAAGCAATGAAACAAACCATTTCTGTATCTTGTTCAGTACATGTATTAATTTTTGGTCCTAATCTGATGATATATGTTAGTGCAGAGGTAGATAAGATTATGCTAGTCCAAGACATCGTAGAAATTCTAAGGGTTTAAATTTCAGGAAAACTACACTTATTGCCAAGTTACTGTATGTACTGGGGAGAAAAAAACCCTCACTGTTAAAACTCAAACAGCTATGACTTCATTGTAAAAAAATACTACCTAGCAGCAGCAATACCTGGAAATAAACACTGCAATCTCTTTCTCCTAGATCAAAGACTACTTTATGGCAAGATCAGTCTGGTTTTACCTGTAAATTCCAAGTTTGCTTGACATACTCTCTGATGAGGTTCTCTTTCAAATCTTCAAAGGGTCCTGTTTTGGGTTCAACACCTGGCGGCCGGTTGAAAGGTTTTCTCAGTAGACAGATGAGGCCATCAGCTTCCTCTGAGTGATAGTTAATGAGTTCAGCAGGACTGGCGTGTGACTTGCCTCCTGCGATAGCATATGAGCCACTCAGCTCCCTCTCAATTGTATAGTGGTGAACCTTCCTTCCATGGGCCAAGGATAAGGCAAAGCCCCCCAGGTAATTTCGGCTTTGGCGAAGCAAATATAGTCCATCACTTGCTCCTCCCTGCATCAGATACTCCTCGGCATCTTCGCGTGTGATATTACCAAAGAAGTATGGCAAATGGTTAGCAGGGTTTGATGTGCTGGAAGCCATGGTTTTCCTTTTCCAAGTAGCAAACCTAGAACACTGTATCTGAAAATATAAAGACAGAGACATGAATATCAGTAGAAAAATGAGGATAAACCAGTAAGACGGCAGGTTACATGCAGTATGTTCACAGAATCACAGAATGATTTAGGCTGGAAAAGACCTCTAAGATCATCGAGTCCAGACTTCAACCGCTCACCACTACCTTGTCTACAAGACCATGGCACTAAGTGCTCTGTCCAGTTGTTTCCTGAGCACCTCTAGGGATGGTGACTCTGTCAGAGTCACCAGAGCATTCCAATGTTTAACAACCCTTTCTGTGAAGAAATTCCTCCTGATGTCCATCCTGAACCTCCCCTGGCATAGCTTGAGACTATTTTGGTAATACATTTGTTGGTGATACATATGTTGACAATTTAAGAAATTACTTTAAACTGAAGACCGCATTTTTATTTTTATCTTGTTAGAAGTTGTCTGTCTAAATCCCAGCAGCTCTTTTCCCACTTCGCAGCACCTTGGCTAGAAGTGGACAAAATGATCAAAAGTTCAGTTTCTGCTTCTATTGCTGTAAAGCACATAGGAGTTAAAATATGAGCCCTTCACAATAAAATGAAGCATGATTTTAGGGAAGCCATGCAGCAATCTGTGGAGTCAGCATTAAATTTAGGTTGTGTGCGAACAGGGTTAATACCCCATTTCTCTTGTAGCTGGCCAAAGTGTGCAACAGAGTTACATGAGATAAAGAGTAGAAGACTTTATGAACAACTATGTAAAAAAGGAGGATCTATAATGCAAAGGAGTAACTGAGGAATGGGAGTCTTAACGTAGGGTCTTTTGGCACACAGCACTTCAGACTGACACCTTCCCTGGCAGTCCTGCAGCAGGCAGAGCTGTTTGTACCTACTGCTTAATGCATCTGTGATCCATCAGTGGATCATAGCTGATTTACTATCACTTGTGCTTTTGTCAAAAGCAGTAGAGAAATACCTGTGCTACACTGTGAATATGTGAATGTTTGGTGTGGGGAGGGAAGGAGTGAGAGGAACACAAAGTCAAATCAACAAGACTCACACAGTATAGAAAACTAGACAGGGCACAGTCATGAAAAACCACATGCTGTGCAGATCTTCCAGTCTTCTCTCACCTCCCCAAATAAGGGAGACATCAAAGTTGCAAAGATACCCTACAAAATAGAGCTTTGTCCAGCATGTTATTTATTACTCTTGTGATCTGCAACTAAAAGTTACTGGTTTAAGTTCCCATACTAATCTAGTAACATAACTTGTGCTTGTTAATTGCAAAAGGAAGTTGTATCTGAAGAGACAGAAGGCAGTCCTCAGTAAGTCACCAACAAACATTGATTCCGCATAAAATACTATGCAAAATGACCACTCTGACTGTACCAGACAAAGCTTTCCTCAAATGGAATAGATTCATTCAGTAACTTAATGCAGGGCCAGAGGATTGCAATCAATAGTACAATGTCCATTTGGAGGCCAGTTAATAGTGTTGTAACCCAGGGTCAGGATTGGGGTCAATATTATTAAAGATTTTCTTTGAGGTGTTGGTCAGTGGGGAGAGCACAGCCCTAGCAAGTTCACAAATAATACAAAATGGTTTTACAAAATGGTTTTTTAGCAATGGCTAAAACATCACAGGGCTGTGATGCCATTCAAAGGGATCTGGAAAAGCTAAAGAATTCGAATGAAAGGAATTTAATGAAGCTCAACAAGGGAAAACTCTGTGGAGCAGACTTTGCCCCTTTTGGATCATCTGCCTTCCTAGCTAGGTGGCATCTCACACCCTTGTGGTGTAACATGGAAGGGCTGTGACAGCTTGTGACCATGATATATTTCAGCAGGATCTGTCTGCCCACAGCCCACAGGGCCCCTGTAGGTGCACACACAAGGCATGCAGGCTCCATCAGGACACTTGGCTTTCTCTACCAGCTTTGGCATAGGGGACAGCAGCAGGTCTGGGCACTGCACATGGGTAGCCCCTGCTGGTGCTTCCCTTCCCCTGCCCAGCTGCAGCATGCTGAGGGCTCCATAGGAGCCCATCCTGGGACAGTGGGTGCAAGAGTGCCAGTGCATTGGTAGCAGGGAATACTCCCAGAAAGTTCCTCTTTCTTCCCTGACCGCTTCCTCCAGGTACAGTGTGCTAACCTGGTGGTGACTGGGGAACCGTATGGGGGCTTAGGGTTGTAGGTATACAGGCTCTTCTCCCAGGCCCTCCTCACATCTTGCCAGAGCCTACCACATGCAACACCATCTCAGCCTGAGCACTTGGGAGGTGTGGAGGAGACCAGGGCTTTCCTCCTGCTCTTCATCCCTGCCATCTCTCCCTGCCTCCAACAGGGTGCAGAGATAGGGGCACAGACAGCTCAGTCCCACATCTCTCTGTCCTATCCCAGGGCTGCAGCTGCTGCTTTCAAGCCTTCAAGGAGAGCCATCAGGAAGCTCTTCCATTGTCTCCCCTCTCCCACAGCCTTCTGATGCCTCCTTGACTTTTCTACTCCTAGCACAAGGCAAGCTCTGTCACTCTGTATGTCTCTCTTGGCAGAACATGGCATCAGGCACCTAGGAAGGCACAGGGGAGAACAACTCTGCTACAGGCAACAGTGGCATGGGCCAGACACCCCAGGTTGGAGTCAGTCTCTTCCTATGTGTGAGATGATGAGAGGAAAAGGCCTCAAGTAGTACTGGGGAGGTTTAGATTGGATACCAGCAAATACTTCTTCACTGAGGAGGTTATCAAGTATTGGAACAGGCTGCCCAGGGAAGTGGTTAAGTCACCATCCCTGAAGGGATTTAAAGACCTACAGACTGGTGGTTAAGGACATGGTTTTGTAGTGGATTGGGAAGTGTTAGGTTTACATTTGGACTTGATGATCTTAAAGATCTTTTCCAATCCAAATATTTCTATGACTCTTTGATTCTATTACTCTGAAAGTCATTACAAATATGGACGTTTTGAATGCTGTAGTTCCTGTTTCCTTCACTCCTGCTTGCTTGTTTCCCTCACACACCCCCATGTAATTTTTTTTGACTCCACTATGCACCACATATACTGCTGGTTAGGAGATGGGCATACATCATCCCACCTCTAGCAAAGTGGTCCCAGAAGGCAGGCTCCAAGTCTTCCATACCACTTTCAGGAAAGATGGAAGAAAACAGATTTACTACTAGGTTTTTAGTAAGGAAAGAATTTGGATGCATGACTGACTGACACTGGCTCTTCACCAGCGCTGTACAACTTAGAGAAAAGGACAAAATAATCCCATAATGTGTCTCATGTCAAGAATGGTACCGCACTGCAGTGCCTGCTCAAAATACCTCAGTAATATGTAGTGAATATCAAACTAAAAAATACCACCACACTCATCTGTTGACATTTATTTTCATGAATGTATTCCATTAAAGTTCAGTTTTGCCACACTTCTAGTTTCAAACTTAAAATAATGTTAGGATCTAAAAAAGATAGAGAACTTAAGAACAAAAATAACACGTAATAAAATAAAAGTGGGGTGGGGGACAGGGTTAAAGGGGATAAACTCGTCGTCCCTGGCTACAGAAACCTTTATGGCTACTGAAATTTAAATTCACTTTGACTACGATATATTTCAGATCAGGCTACTCCTCAGAGTATTGTTTTGTCTCAGATTAATCTCAGTATTTTCTACATACTCTTCAGGATGATTTGCCCAGAAACAAGTTCTTAAAAGAGAAGGGGGAAAAAAATCCACTGGTTGCAATTTAGATGAAATGTCAGTGATGGCACTGGTGAGGGACTGTCTTTTAAATCTTCAGAATGAGAAGGCCTGCTATATAAGAAGTTTCTAAAATATGAAGAATATTTCTCAATTATGGAAAGAACAGAAGCAGGATTCTTATGATCTCTTAGATTTCACAAATTATTTATTTATAACTGTTTCAGAAAACAATGCCCTGATTTACTTTTGCAAAAAGGTTACAGTTGGTAGATTTCAAGCAAAGTTTCTCTAACCCATGTTCTACAATGTGAAGAATACTCAGTATTTAGAAATGGTAGGAAATGTTTGGACTGATGCAACATCTTCTGGCCACGCACAGAGCCAAATAAACACACAAAACTTTAGATAATGGTTAAAAACTTCTTTCTGAATTTTAGATGGCTGTTCTCTTTGGCTGGAATTTCAAAATCTTGCCTTCTTTTTGGGAGTGTAATACCCTTCTAGGATCAGTAATGCAGCAGAAGAAAATGTTTGAATTCAGAGTTTTCTCCTCCTCTAAGTTTTTGTAGGTGCACAAATAGTGCTGTGTTTTTCCAGTCAGTGGAGTTACAAATGTGAAGTTGTGAAATGGAGATTAGGCCCCCTAAGGGTTGAATGTAAGGCTTTACCCTTAAGAGTGCTGAAGGAAGTGTGGCTGGCTACCCAAGAGAGGAGCTTGAGCATAACAGCAAAAGGGGGTTGTAAGTCCAACTCTCCCCTAGTTGTAAAATTTGACTTCAAGGAAGCTACAAATGCATGCAAATATCAGGTTGATCCTACACGAAATAAAAAATATTACGCAAATACATAGGAAAATTAGGTACCCACTTCCCCTCAGGTAGCTTCCTCATCAGCTCAGCAGGGTAGTCCAGACATACCACAAGAGTTTAGTATCTCACACTATTCATGCATAGTAGGAAGCGAAGCATACTCTCAAAACAGATGAGCAAAACTCAGGAAAACTCACTTGGAAGGTGTTAGAAAAAATGTGTGCTAACCATACTGCTACCCTTAGCTTAATTCTATTTCATCTCATATTTAGACAAGGATAAAGGGAGAATAATTGCTGGATTGAAACATTTGCCTAGCAAAGAGCATAATATTACTGAGGTACTGATCTCCACTCAAACAAAAAAAAAATTTAAATAGGCATGTGAATCCTTCTAGAAAGACCAAACAGCAGTGTGGAGGGAGACTCAGGGATTTCTGATTGATTAGTTTACTCCTCCATGGGTAAAACGACTGAAATATGACAGATCGAAAGCCACATAGTGGTGAAACAGTGTTACAAAAAATGTTCCTTATTTGAACAGGTTTTTTTTTACCTTTTCCAGTTTTTCAAGGTAGTATTCTGTGAGCAGGGNGAGGAGGTTATCAAGTATTGGAACAGGCTGCCCAGGGAAGTGGTTAAGTCACCATCCCTGAAGGGATTTAAAGACCTACAGACTGGTGGTTAAGGACATGGTTTTGTAGTGGATTGGGAAGTGTTAGGTTTACATTTGGACTTGATGATCTTAAAGATCTTTTCCAATCCAAATATTTCTATGACTCTTTGATTCTATTACTCTGAAAGTCATTACAAATATGGACATTTTGAATGCTGTAGTTCCTGTTTCCTTCACTCCTGCTTGCTTGTTTCCCTCACACACCCCCATGTAATTTTTTTTGACTCCACTATGCACCACATATACTGCTGGTTAGGAGATGGGCATACATCATCCCACCTCTAGCAAAGTGGTCCCAGAAGGCAGGCTCCAAGTCTTCCATACCACTTTCAGGAAAGATGGAAGAAAACAGATTTACTACTAGGTTTTTAGTAAGGAAAGAATTTGGATGCATGACTGACTGACACTGGCTCTTCACCAGCGCTGTACAACTTAGAGAAAAGGACAAAATAATCCCATAATGTGTCTCATGTCAAGAATGGTACCGCACTGCAGTGCCTGCTCAAAATACCTCAGTAATATGTAGTGAATATCAAACTAAAAAATACCACCACACTCATCTGTTGACATTTATTTTCATGAATGTATTCCATTAAAGTTCAGTTTTGCCACACTTCTAGTTTCAAACTTAAAATAATGTTAGGATCTAAAAAAGATAGAGAACTTAAGAACAAAAATAACANAGGGCTGCAGCTGCTGCTTTCAAGCCTTCAAGGAGAGCCATCAGGAAGCTCTTCCATTGTCTCCCCTCTCCCACAGCCTTCTGATGCCTCCTTGACTTTTCTACTCCTAGCACAAGGCAAGCTCTGTCACTCTGTATGTCTCTCTTGGCAGAACATGGCATCAGGCACCTAGGAAGGCACAGGGGAGAACAACTCTGCTACAGGCAACAGTGGCATGGGCCAGACACCCCAGGTTGGAGTCAGTCTCTTCCTATGTGTGAGATGATGAGAGGAAAAGGCCTCAAGTAGTACTGGGGAGGTTTAGATTGGATACCAGCAAATACTTCTTCACTGAGGAGGTTATCAAGTATTGGAACAGGCTGCCCAGGGAAGTGGTTAAGTCACCATCCCTGAAGGGATTTAAAGACCTACAGACTGGTGGTTAAGGACATGGTTTTGTAGTGGATTGGGAAGTGTTAGGTTTACATTTGGACTTGATGATCTTAAAGATCTTTTCCAATCCAAATATTTCTATGACTCTTTGATTCTATTACTCTGAAAGTCATTACAAATATGGACATTTTGAATGCTGTAGTTCCTGTTTCCTTCACTCCTGCTTGCTTGTTTCCCTCACACACCCCCATGTAATTTTTTTTGACTCCACTATGCACCACATATACTGCTGGTTAGGAGATGGGCATACATCATCCCACCTCTAGCAAAGTGGTCCCAGAAGGCAGGCTCCAAGTCTTCCATACCACTTTCAGGAAAGATGGAAGAAAACAGATTTACTACTAGGTTTTTAGTAAGGAAAGAATTTGGATGCATGACTGACTGACACTGGCTCTTCACCAGCGCTGTACAACTTAGAGAAAAGGACAAAATAATCCCATAATGTGTCTCATGTCAAGAATGGTACCGCACTGCAGTGCCTGCTCAAAATACCTCAGTAATATGTAGTGAATATCAAACTAAAAAATACCACCACACTCATCTGTTGACATTTATTTTCATGAATGTATTCCATTAAAGTTCAGTTTTGCCACACTTCTAGTTTCAAACTTAAAATAATGTTAGGATCTAAAAAAGATAGAGAACTTAAGAACAAAAATAACACGTAATAAAATAAAAGTGGGGTGGGGGACAGGGTTAAAGGGGATAAACTCGTCGTCCCTGGCTACAGAAACCTTTATGGCTACTGAAATTTAAATTCACTTTGACTACGATATATTTCAGATCAGGCTACTCCTCAGAGTATTGTTTTGTCTCAGATTAATCTCAGTATTTTCTACATACTCTTCAGGATGATTTGCCCAGAAACAAGTTCTTAAAAGAGAAGGGGGAAAAAAATCCACTGGTTGCAATTTAGATGAAATGTCAGTGATGGCACTGGTGAGGGACTGTCTTTTAAATCTTCAGAATGAGAAGGCCTGCTATATAAGAAGTTTCTAAAATATGAAGAATATTTCTCAATTATGGAAAGAACAGAAGCAGGATTCTTATGATCTCTTAGATTTCACAAATTATTTATTTATAACTGTTTCAGAAAACAATGCCCTGATTTACTTTTGCAAAAAGGTTACAGTTGGTAGATTTCAAGCAAAGTTTCTCTAACCCATGTTCTACAATGTGAAGAATACTCAGTATTTAGAAATGGTAGGAAATGTTTGGACTGATGCAACATCTTCTGGCCACGCACAGAGCCAAATAAACACACAAAACTTTAGATAATGGTTAAAAACTTCTTTCTGAATTTTAGATGGCTGTTCTCTTTGGCTGGAATTTCAAAATCTTGCCTTCTTTTTGGGAGTGTAATACCCTTCTAGGATCAGTAATGCAGCAGAAGAAAATGTTTGAATTCAGAGTTTTCTCCTCCTCTAAGTTTTTGTAGGTGCACAAATAGTGCTGTGTTTTTCCAGTCAGTGGAGTTACAAATGTGAAGTTGTGAAATGGAGATTAGGCCCCCTAAGGGTTGAATGTAAGGCTTTACCCTTAAGAGTGCTGAAGGAAGTGTGGCTGGCTACCCAAGAGAGGAGCTTGAGCATAACAGCAAAAGGGGGTTGTAAGTCCAACTCTCCCCTAGTTGTAAAATTTGACTTCAAGGAAGCTACAAATGCATGCAAATATCAGGTTGATCCTACACGAAATAAAAAATATTACGCAAATACATAGGAAAATTAGGTACCCACTTCCCCTCAGGTAGCTTCCTCATCAGCTCAGCAGGGTAGTCCAGACATACCACAAGAGTTTAGTATCTCACACTATTCATGCATAGTAGGAAGCGAAGCATACTCTCAAAACAGATGAGCAAAACTCAGGAAAACTCACTTGGAAGGTGTTAGAAAAAATGTGTGCTAACCATACTGCTACCCTTAGCTTAATTCTATTTCATCTCATATTTAGACAAGGATAAAGGGAGAATAATTGCTGGATTGAAACATTTGCCTAGCAAAGAGCATAATATTACTGAGGTACTGATCTCCACTCAAACAAAAAAAAAATTTAAATAGGCATGTGAATCCTTCTAGAAAGACCAAACAGCAGTGTGGAGGGAGACTCAGGGATTTCTGATTGATTAGTTTACTCCTCCATGGGTAAAACGACTGAAATATGACAGATCGAAAGCCACATAGTGGTGAAACAGTGTTACAAAAAATGTTCCTTATTTGAACAGGTTTTTTTTTACCTTTTCCAGTTTTTCAAGGTAGTATTCTGTGAGCAGGGTATGAAAGCAAAGAAGTAAAGTTTAAAGCAAATGTCTTTTGCCTGCATATGTATGTATAAGGCTCACTAGATAGTGACGAATGATGAAAATATGCTTACTAAAACAATTCATGCCAGAACAGGGTGATATTTTAAGAACCCACAGAACATCAGCAGTTCTCTGGTTATACACAGAAAAACATTAATAATAAAAGAATAATATGAATATGCATTTTTCTGAAGTTCCTATTTAATTAAGATTCTTGAAGTAAAGATGTGTGCCTCTGAGAAAAGCAGTACAAGTTTTTTAAAGATTCCTCTCTACATTTTCAACTTATGTAACACACCTGAAAGCTAAAAGGAATTCAGCATGCACAGAATTAGAAATACACATATGATGGTGACTTGATGTATGATATCAAATATTTTGATAGTTGCAGGGTTTAAGGAGACTCTTAAAGGTATACTCCAAACTGATGTACACTTTGACATAATTACCATCAAAGTATTGTAAATCAATTGTTACTGTGTTACTTCTAAAGAAGCTAAATTTGAAGAAGTTTAACAAAGAAAATGGATTTGAATTACTGTTCTATTCTCATTTTTGCACCTTTAAAATCACCTTTCAATGCATGTAAGCAGCTGAATGGTGGTCTTAATTTGATCATCAGGTTACCTTTATGTCTCCTTTACCTTTTTGCATAAACATGAAGATTTAATTTCTATCCAGACATCAGGAGAGGAGTTTTTATGAGCAAATTATGCAGAAACAAAGGAAGAACACAGCAAGTGTCTAAAAGTAAGTCATTAGGGCAGGAAATGAAGCAGAATATAATTTTATCTAGTAATTCAAACAAACTAGAGTTTGATCAGGACACGAGTGAACTTTCTGGCGTACTGAAAAGCATTTGAAATCCTGCGTAATTCAACTGGTAATACTGGTGATTTTTGCAACTTTTGCAGACATCTCCAAACAATGTTCCATTCATCACATTGAAGGGGATGTAGTGTAGGGCTGTCTAAAAGGGAAAAGTGACACATCTCTTTAAGTTGCTGACCTTCCTCAGGGAACTGCCCTTGTTGAGTACTGATGCTTAGGGCACTGCAACCCAGGCTGCACCTACTGTGTCTCTAATCAGCTTACAGGCTACAGCAACATTTCCATCACTCATGCTTAGGCCTCCTTCTCCACGTGTTTTCTCCAGCTTCTCCATGAAAAGTTTTCCTCATGCAATCTCTGAAGATTATCTCTGAAGTCTGCATCATCAGTCTACTGATGATCTAAGCTATGCTGCACTGTTTTTTGCCTTGTACTTCAGACTCCAAAAGCGTACCTTTTTTCATCTCCAAAGACTTTCCTGTTATTCCACATATGCTCCTGGCCAGTGATGACACAACGCATGTGTTAGTTTTTAGCAAGTTTCATTTTTATTATCCCTTCAACACTGGGCTCTTTCCTTAGCACTTCTATCTAGTAAAAATACTTGTCTTGGGTGTCAAGTTCTGTATTTTACTCTGTAACAGTTTAGTTTCAGAAGCATTTTCTTTCTTTCAGATACTTTTGATTTATTGTGATGCTTTTAGGATGACCATAGTGTTTCTGTTAGGGTTTTTAAACACTGATATATATTCCCTATCAGAAACATAGCTTAATTAAAATCTGTCTGGGAAAAAATAGGAAATGTGGTAGCTTTGGGCCCAGAAGATCTTTCTGATGGGGAAGTCAAAACCTGGATCTAACAATGTGATCAGTGAGCTTTGGGATTGTCCAATCTGTAACAGGTTCGTGTTTTATCATTATTATGAAAGTTAGTGGCCTAACTAGCACCTTTCTCAACTTAAGAGAAAACAGTGTTTGCCCTTGTTCATGTAAATCCTCAGCATTTTCGCAATATCAGAATAAAAAATTGCCTACTAAACAGGTGGCATTGGTATTTCATCAGGTAGGTTTAGGGAAAATACCATTTATCTCCCCTCCTGGATCAAGGAGTCATTCATAAAAAGAACTGAAAAGAAATATCACAAACACACCTAAAATTATTCTTAGCTTCAAAAAACTGTGATTCAAAAAATATTTTCCTACAGATTTACTTTCTGGAGTCATCTTAATCAATACTAAGGACAGATAGACATGTTTTTTTTCTCCACTGAAACATGCCAGAAGTGCCCTCATTTGCTCTAAATTGCATCTGACATTCTGACATCAGACTACTCCAGGCACTCTAGCTATTGAAATATTTCCTGAGGAAAAACTACTTGACCTGTCAACACAATTACTGCCCTATTACAAGGCAAACAGATGCTTAGAAAAAGCACCACAGCATTTGTGTTCTATTCAGGGCTGTTCTGTAGAAGCTCCTGTTCTGAGCTCATGAAGGAGCATTCATCACTAAAAAGCATTCTTCACTGATGCTAGGAATCTACTGCCTCTCTTACACAGCACCTTTCTTTTCGGACTCTCATGACTTTGGTAATCTTTTCACATGTCATAGTTTTCCTCTAATAAGGTTTTTCTGCTTTGATCTTTTAAAAAGCTCAGCATGCTACTGTGAAAGAAAAAAAAAAAGGCAGGTGTTTATGGATTACAATAATTCTTTCCCTGGAAGTACAAATCCTATGATTTTCACACATATTAAAAATAAAAACAAACAACCAAAAAGCCGAAACAAAACCTTTTTTTTTTCTTTTAGAAAAAGGAAAACTAAAACCACTTACACAACAACATGAATATTTTTTTCTACATCCTTACCATGGTCTACTAGTCATTCCCTTACCTCCTTTTCCACTCTTACACTGTCACAAATGCAAACACTGCCTCTTGCTAAATATGTCTCTTGTCAAAGCAAGAATTTCAGACTTAAAATGGGTGGCATCATTTGTATGGGGAAGCCTGCTCCCTTTTTGACAAAGCACTTGACTGTGATTGGCCCCTATTAAACCACCCTGCATATAATGGAACCACTGGGATGAGCTATATCTGAAGGAAAGCATTCAAGACATAGCAGGCAGACCCTTGTCTAATCTCCCATTTTCCTGCTGTGACAAGATGTGAACAAATTTTTTAACTTCTTTGGGTACAGACAGACCTTCACCAAGACCAGCTGTGGCTCTGTAGTGACTGCAGAATAGTACAGGTATAATTGTTTCTTCCCAAAGCTGGCAAAAAAAAAAAAAAAAAAAAAAAAAAAAAAATCCCATGTTGGGGTGCAGTTACAAAAGTCTTACTCTGGGAACCCCAACTACCTCCCTTCAGGAACTTCTGAGCTTAGCTGCATAACATATATATTTATATATATGCATATATTTATATGCATATATATAAATGTGCAGGTTTGAAAGCAAACCAGTGAGAGACTCCAAGTCAGAAATACAATTTAATAGGGAAAAGGTAAAATAAATGCAATAGTACAAAAGCGAACCACTGACAGAGTCAGAATACAATCTGACACCCTGTCAGTCAGGGTGCTGGTAGCAGTTCAGATGAAGTGGTCCTGTCAAAGCAGTGATCCTGTAGAAAGAGTCTGGTCTTCATCTGAAAGTCCAGTGGTGGCTCTTGTCCTCTGGAAATCCAGTGGGAAAAGGCTGTCTGTGGTGTTTGGAATCCTAGTTTATATTTAGGATGGAATGCTTGGTTTCTCCCTCTGTGTGGAGCTTCTCACAATGGGATGATAAGGCATTGATGGGCCCATTAACAAAAGATTGTCCAGAGGCAGTTATCTATGAGCCATGGGCAGGCTCCTTGATTGTCCATTAAACAAAGATAGCTCCCAGAGGGAGGAGGCAAGGAAAACACTGCCCCACCTGGATTCAATATTTTATGAAGATGGTAAAAGAATAAATGCTTTTGGGCACGTCTTACACTGTAACCTAGGACAATAAATATATGCAATATATTTATATGCATATATACGTATGTTCTGTATTTTGTTTCAAATATATATTTCCTTTCCACAATTACAGTAAAAATTAAAACTCTTTTACATGCCACAGACCCTACTATGACTGCACAGAGGGAGCTGTGAAATGAACTTATAAAGTCAGTGAAAATACGTGAAGAGCAAAAAAGAAAATTATCATCTTTCTTGCAAGAAATCACTAAAATCACTAAAAAGATTGAACTGCCTAGTGAATGGCCTGCATATTGGTTCAAAGTTACAGTGACATTAAATATGACAGCATAGCATGTTTCCAAGTGGAATACATTTTTATTTTTACTGGAGAGTTTTTACAGAGACAGCATGAACAAAACTGTTATGGACAAAACAGTGATAGCACAGTAAAACAAAGACACATCTAACTATCACTATATTTCCCCCTGGCCCCAAATAACTCCAAAATCTTCCTTCAAGGTTCACTACGGTGTAGTGAACCTTGAAGGAAGGTTTTTCACAACTTAGAAAGAAGTTGCCAGACAAAGGAGATCTATCAGTGTTACACCAACAACGTTGATTCAAAATAGTCCTCTTTTTCCAGGAAGGCAAAACCTGGAATATCTGTCCAATTTCCAAACACACACAAAAAAAGTGCCTTGGGCACAGAGCCAGTGATGCTGTGAATTTTCATTACCATGAGAACTGAGAAAGGCTGGCTTCATTCAGAACGACCAGGTTCTGAATCCTGCTTTGTTTTATCTTCCTTTCTCCACAATCCACAACTTTGTTTTATCTTCCTTGTGACATTTTTAGCAAATTTGCTGGTAAACAAGACATCTCAGAATTAAATCATCATGAGTTCTAGAAGGAAGTTGCTACAATCAAACAGAAGGTGAAAGAAAAGGTCCAACTACATTAAAAAAAAACCCAACAAAACCCTACAGGAGAAATTCAACATTATTACAACAGTCTCAAAGTTTTATAGCCTTACAGGACTAAATCAAAATGCCACATTTAATTTAAAATTTTGGATAAAGACCACTGTGGTTTTACTAGTCGGCAGACCTGAAAGATAGGTTTATTTTACATTCCAGTATCTTCATTTAACTTTTTTAAAACCAGTAGTTGTTGCAGGCTGGCATTTCCAAAGCTGTTATGAAGGTATGAACTCCCCTTCTTTTTACAGGTCTCTACTTAGTTCCAAGTCTAGAGGCTACAGATGTAGAAATTTTCTCAGTTTCTCAGCCATGAATATTAGCCTTCACTTACTGTTAAGCAAACAACAAGCCAAGAAGACTTGGACCCCATTACACTTCATTTCTTTATCTGAAATTTATTGGTCTATCTTTAGAATAGCTAAAATCTTTGCTGAATAGATGCCTCAATGGACTAGCCCCATGAGTCAGACTGGTAAAATTAGGCAGGTTCCTCTTTCAGATCAAGGTTATTTTGTCATCTGAAACAGTCTGCAATATCCTGCTTTATATATAAAGTACAGAAATTATTGCAGGAGCAAAAATAACTTGCCTTTCATACTCCTAGAATAGGCAAGCTTCTACAAAGCTGGCCAAGCCTTCTCAGTGCCACTTTTTAGTCTATAAAAACCATGCTGTGTTACCTTATTTTTCTAAGAGCTTCTGCCAGGAGCACAGACCAGGTAAATTCTGCTATAGACACACTAAGCATCAATGGCTCATCTCTCACGGACCATCACACTCAGAAAGAATTCACACCCACAGAGGTATGGAAGAAAGGCCAAGCATTTTTGTTTTTTGAAAGGAGGATGTGATACTAGCTCACATAGCCAGACTGCCAACATTAAGGACCAGCTTCTTAAAATCTATCTAATAATTAGAATTATAGAAACATAGCATTGTTCAGGTTAGAAGGGACCTTAAAGACCACCAAGTCCTAATTCACCTGTTATGGGCAGAAACACCTTTCACCAGACCAAGTTGCTCAGAGCCCTGTCCAACATGGCCTTGAACTCCGTCAGAGATGGGGCATCCACAGCTTCTCTGGGCAGCCAGTTCAAAGGCCTCACAGTTAAGAATTTTTAATTTAACAGCCTTTTTGTTAGGAAAGGAATGTTTTTCTTAAAAAATACTATTGTCCAACAGTTGCACAAGCTCTTCCTGCCTAGATTTTATGGGGATACACACATCATAAAAGACAGACTGCATTGCAAAAGGGGCTCTTCGTAACAATCAGTGCATCAGCCAATCAGCCATCCAGAAAAGACTAAGTCTTTATCTCTGCCCATATCAGCCTTTATCATCAGAACAAGCAGCATAGATAGAACTTACTTCTCATTGATATAAAAAGAGAATTAAACAGTCTCTTAGCAGGCAGGTACCCATTTTAGCCAGCAAACAAACTGAAACCTAACTCCTCCTCTGATATAAAACGGAATGTTCCAGAAACACTACAGAGAGAGAGAGGCATGAGCCTTCTCCTCCCCTGCTGCAAAGTAAGCCCATTTGCAACACCTGGACCAACTAAATACCCTTGACAAGGCCAATTTATCACTCTGGGCAGACAGAGGATGCACCTGGCCTCAGCGTGTTCTGGGCCAATAGGCAGTATTTCCCTATCTTGCATGACAAACTGCCAGGCTGGAAAAAGCAGCTCATAGTCAGGCCTCTTTTTTCATGATGTTGTTCTCTGCACAGCATCAATAGCTACATTGCTAAAGGGCCCACTGGTAATTGCCACTATGGATAGCTGCTATGTCAGGATAACAAAAGCCACCTCCATTTGATAAAACTCATCCCTTGAGAGTTGGAGGCAACTGGATTTTACACTAGCAACATCATGGTCTCAACACACCACTGCTTCCAAGTGAGCCCAGCTCTGCATCCTTTTCAGAAAGCATGATCCAGTGGGTTTGAGTTCACTCATCCCTTACTGGGGTGTTTTTCCTGCACTTCTGTGCATAGAAACAACTGCAGACCAGATCTTTGATGCATTCATTGGATGATGACTGTCACACACTTGTTCAGGTTCAGGGCACCTGAGGCAGCATGAGATTTCTTGCCAACTGCACGTGATAACTGAGGACAGAAAGGTTACTCAAACCTTCCCTCAATGACCACTACAATTCTGGGGTGTCAGAACTGTTCAGTGCAGCGCTCTTCTGCTTAATATTTATTGTAAGTAAGTGATCATTTTCACTTCACAGCAGCAAGATGCTCCACTGATTTAAAAGATAGTTAATCCCATTATCTGATTTGCAAAACTAATCTTTACTTAAACATCCTGCTTGCTTTACTAACTCTTGAGCAAAACACTGTGGAATTCACATGAATTCTATAAAATGCAGCAGTGAATTCTATCATTTTATGTCGAAGTTGACAATATTAATGCTGCTTCCTTTGCTCAACATTCCCCATATTTCAGATATTGAGCAACTTGGTCTGATAAAAACTGTCCCTGCCCATGGTAGTGCAGTTGGAGCTAAATGATCTTTAAAGTCCCTTCCAATTCAAACCTTTCTGTGATTCTATGATATCCAGATTATCATCTCAACAAAATTTTAGGTTTGGGTTTTTTTTTTCATAGAGTGAACATCTTGATTCAAATTACCAAATTTGGCCTGAGTTTCCCAGAGTAGGAACTTACCCATAAGCAACTGCTTATCATACACATACCAGCTTCCTTTTCTATGTTCTCTCCAAACAAAATGATGAAAATAATTTTTTTTTTCAGTTGAAGCTTTTCTGTAATGCACTTTGCTAGAATTTTAGGGGAGAAAGGATTGTCTTTACAGCAGATTTCTAACCTCAGTTTTTGAATCTAGAATAAGAAATTAACTTTTCAGGCAACCCTACTGAAAAATCAAGAAATCCATTTTGTAAAAAACATTGCAGACATTGTTTTAAACTGAGCCAATTTTGAAATCGATACTAGAATTTTTAAAAGCAGAACTACACACTAAGTGCTCAGCAGCAACACACAGTTTAGCATTTTATATCTAACATCTCACACATGTTCTCAGTCACACTGGCTTTAGCTAAGACACATACAATCTCCCTATATGTTCTGGATTTTATTTGTTCTATAGGCTCTGGTCTTAGAAATTTTGTGGTTTCTTCCTCTTTTTTTTTTCCCCCCCCTACTCATTTACTTCATTATTTTATACAAACAGGGGGGAAAAATGAGAGAAAGTCTATCCAATAAGGTAGAGATAGGCTGTGGCTGATGCATTTAATGGTGACACCTTACTCATTTTACTGAATCTGTTGTTTAAGATAAGGATTTGTGATATTAAAATATTAAAGCAATTGCCTGTTTCCTTAGTAAATATTGTACTCTAATACTCCTGAATGTGTTTTTTCTAGTTGCCTCCAATCACAATTGTGTTTCCTGTCAATTTCAACTCCACCCGTAGCCTAGACATTGTCTCAGGGATTTAAATGGCTGGTCTTACATACTACCATGCCAAAAGTCCTGCTTTATCAAAGCTTTTAGCACCTCACATCGTACTTCTGCTCAGTGTCAGTGCTGGAAGATTCCTTCTGCTGCCTCTTTCCATTTTTAAAGGAAGAGAAGTTGTTGGAATTTTTACTGGGCATTTTGTCCACTCAAGACACCTGGAAATCTGTATCTGTTTGGAGGAACACTATCTCAAAGCAAATGAGGACAAAACTGGAGAAATGGCAGAGTAGTTCTCGCTGGTCAACCAACACATTCCAACATCAGTTTATCATACACTGAGTGATAGCAAAACTGGACAAACTACATGCAGTCATACTCCTGTGCGCTGGTTATTTGGGTTCTAATACATGTTAATTTTTCATTAGCTGCTCTGGTACTCGGTACAAAGGGAAGGCTTGTAGCACTTTGTGCATCATAGAATCATAGAGTGGCTTGGGCTGGAGGGACCTTAAAGACCATCTAGATTCAACCCACCTGTCATGGGCAGAAACACCTTTCACTAGACCAGGNAAAAAATGTCTCTCTATCTTTCTTGTGGGTTCCCCTCAGGTCCTGGAAGGCTGAAATTAGGTCATCCTGAACCCTTCACTTTTCCAGGCTGAGCAATCCCAANATTGTTCCAGGGCCTCACAGTAAAAAATTTCTTCCTGATATGTAATCGAAACTGTAATATATGGTACAAAATAANGGTGCTCCATCCCTCTAATCAACTTGGTGGCCTTCTCTGGACTCACTCCAACAAGTCCATGTCCTTCCTGTGCTGGGACTCCAGACCTGGATGCAGGTTCAGGTTTCTTTTTGGTTCAGGGGCATACAGGCTCCTTCACACTTCTTGCATTTGCAATGCTGATGTTTTCCAATCACCCCAACATGCAATGAAGAAGTCAGTGAGAAATGTTTTCTTCTGCTTAACTGTATGCCTCTACATTATCCTTTTCAGAAAGCATGTTCCAGTGCGTTTGAATTCACTCATCCCTTACTGGGGTGTTTTTCCTGCACTTCTGTGCATAGAAACAACTGCAGACCAGATCTTTGAAATTAAATTAAAAGGTAAACGGTAGCAGCTACATATCCTTGCTGCTGGAACCTTAAAATAAAACACAAATACTAAGCAAGAGCTTTGTTATCAACTTATTTTACCACTCCTCAAATAAATATTATTAACTATGTATTGTACTATCCTATACTGTACAAAAGATTAGGGAAGGATACTGCAAAGCCCAAGTTTTCTTTTTCTCATGAGAGTGGTTGAAAGGCTTAAGTTCAACTGCAGAAATAAATAATGTTTTTCTGTAAAAGTAGTACAGATATTAAGACCCTCTTTTTTGCAAAAGCTTTTCTAGAAATGCCAGCTGAGACATCAGGTGAGTTGCCTTCTCCCCCTCCACCAAGATTTTCTTCTTTTATCAAATGCAAGCAAAACTATTGGTAAACTGAACTACAAAATTGTTTCCCTACAATGAAGTGATATTTTCCTTTTTCTTAATTTAGAAATTAAGAAGATGATACTGTAAATTCTTGCAAGATGAGAAGTTTTCATTCTTATGATTGAACCTTACTGCTGACACCCACAAACACCTGGAAGTCCATCTTCAGCTTTTTAACAGATACCTTGAGTGGTACAAGTACTCTTGCCCCAGTGGAGCATCTCACTTAAGCACCTGTCTACATTTAAGCAACAAAGAAGCAGTTTTTAGAAGCAGCTAGTGGTTTATGTTGAGCACAAAATAACAGATTAGAAGACTCATTTAGAATGATTTTTCTGTGACTATTACTCACATTCATAGATAACTCTTGTATTCCTTGTAATTATGATATAAAGCCTGACAAGTTCCCCTTTTCAGCTGTGCTGTTCTGGAGCTAAACACATGAAACTGAAGGCAGATTCTGGGACAGTATGTGCAATGTGTACACAACAGATCTTGGGGCACTGATCCAAAAGTCTATGAAGCTGGAAAAAGGATGACACTTTCTAGAATCTTCAGTAGATTCAGATGCAAACAGAATTTCTTACAGTCACAGTATTCAAACCAGCAATGGCAATGGAGTCATTGTTTTCTGCTAAATATTGCATCTTGAAAAAGGATTAGGAAGGAAAAAAGAAGTGTAATTTACACAAAAAGAGAAAATTATTGAGAGACCATGACTTCTGAATACAACACACATTTCAGAAGTGATTTCTCCCACTTCCAATACTTCTGTCCTAACAGATCCAGAAGAAAGGATGGGAGACTCTAGATTTTTTTTTTTTTTTTGGTCACTGGTATCTTCAAAGGTGCTTAAGACAAGCTTATAATTTTACCATCTGTCTTCTAAACTGTTATTTTGTGCTCAACATAAACCACTAGCTACTTCTAAAAATACTTTTTTTTTTGTCTTCCTGTGACTTCTGATCTAATTCTGCTCTTGTACCAGAATTGCAAAAATGTGCAAAAGGGAAAGCTGCATAGTTCACCCTTGCTTTGACAGTGTTAGTATTTTTTAACTGAAGAAAAACCAGAACATGCCAATGATATTTCTCATGGTATTTTGTAGTTATTTCAAGTGATTGCAAAAACCGAAAGAATTATATACTTTTATCTATTTCAGCCATTTTTTAAAGAATCACAGCTGATTTCAAACCTTCAGTTCAAATATACATATTTATGACTATAATCTTTCTCGCTCATAAGAAAATTGTCAGAATATAACGAACATTCAAACTTTCTTATTTATCTCTCAATGCTCAACAGAGGGATGAAGAAAAAAAAAAAAAGAAGTCACAGTTCCTCTAAGTGGACTGCCTCAATCTACACTGCTACACCGTATGGCCCCCAAGCCCGTAAAAATACAAAGCTTTGCATGCTGAAACCGGATGCATCTGTACCGGATGGCTGTGTCCATGGATTACTCTGTGGATTCAACCCAAGGACTCAGGAGATCTAAGTTTCTGTGCATAAAAGGAGCATGAAAGAAACCTAATGGAAAAGAACATTTAAAAAAATCTATAAACTGTTAATCCCCTAAAGAAGAACATTTCCTTTTAAGGTTGTTTTAAACAACTGTTTTACAATATATCACGTAATTTGGCCAGACTAGGACTCCACCTGCCACTCTTCTAATGGATCGTTTCATCTAACAAAAGTATTGTTTAACTTTGTCCAAAATAACATCACCTCAAACTACTCCAGACAGCGACAGCATAAAGTGTATGCAGTACAGTGCTAACAAAGATAATTGAATAATGCTGGCAGAAGACAAAACGAAGAGAAATTTCTCTGGCACCAGGCTTGTAGAATCGACCACTTTCAGCACCGCTAGTTATACAACACCCACAGCTGTTTACTTGGAAACAGAATAGGGAAGTTTGGTAAGAAAACCCGCATTTTAAAAATATTTTTTCAGGCATAAAGCTTTCACAGGCTATGCGCCGTTCAGACAGTAGCCCTACTTTTGTGTACACTTGGCTTTCTTTAAAACCTGTCACCACAATAACGTCTCGAGATAAAGCAAAATCAATTTTCTTTCGCACCTAAGTTTGAGATTTAAATTCCTGAGACGCTGGGCTAGTGGTATTTATTTCTCGAAACATTGCAATACAAGGAGGTTTCAGGCTGGTGGTGCGTTTCCAGCCGCCCGCTCCCACCCCGACACGACTGCCCCTCTCTGCTGCCGCTGCTTGGGACTCTTCTGTGTCCCAAGCGCTACATTCTTCCTCCCCCCAGCTCCAGCGCTCGTTTCTGCCGATGCCCGCAGCCTCGACACCCCGAACCCTGCAGCGGGGGCAGCACCCGTTCGCTCCTCCGGCCCCGGCCCCGGCCCCGGCCCCGGCCCCGGCGCGGCGCTGGCGGGGAAGGGACGGTGGCGCCGGGCCGGTCGCCCTCCGGTTCCCGGCGCTGGCGGCCCGGGACCACTACTCACCGCTGTCTCGGGGTCACTCGGCTCCGCGCCGCCGCCTCCTCCCGGGAGGCAGCCCTCGGGCGGGCGGCTCTGGCGTGCCGAGCCGTGCCGGGGTGCGGCCGGGAGCGGGGTTGGACCCTCTCTCAGCCCCCGGATCCGCCGCTTCCTCGTTTTCGCTCGCAGCTGCGGCCACTTCCTCAGCGCGGTGTGGGCGAGCGCTCCCTCCTCTTCAGCGGGCGCGGCCGCCGTGCCTCCGGACACCTCTTTCGGGCGGCGGCCCCGGCGAGAGGGCCAGGCACCGCTGGGCAGCCTCCGGACCCGCCGGCGCCGCTTCTCCTGCGGGCGAGGCACCGTCCGTCCCCTCCAGCCCCCGCGGCACGGACCGCGTGACGTGGGTCCCTTGGTGCCATAGAAAGGTTTGGATTGGAAGACCCCGCGGTGCCAGGTCTCCTTGGGACCCTTGTTTGGGCTCCTTGAAGCGGCGGCGTTGCCTCGGGGGCATCTGGCTTTGGAAGATGGACGTGCCGTTGCTCAGCACCACGCTGGGGACGGAGGATCATAGTGCGTGAATTGCAGGCTTCTCGGAGGGGAAAAACGAGTGTATGCGTATTGGTGCATACACCAATTGCGAAGTGGTGAATTCTGGAATATTGAAGTTCTGTGTCCTGTGGTACTTTGTGTGTACTTCGCAGACAAAAGGACTCAGAGGGTTTCCTTTTGGAGCAGCACGGGGGCCTGCCATAGCACAGTATCACCCTTCCTGTTATATTTTGTACAAAAAAAAATCCTCCCATATTTTGATCAAACATTTGTAGCATCTCCAGATGGGAACGAGACTCCAGTGTCCCAGACACTTAGCTTGAAGGAAAGTCCCTCTTCAAGGCCTCCTCAGCACCCTGTGTGGCAGAATTAATTCCTGTGGCAGATGAGACCACACAGCCAAAAAGTGCCACTATCCTTTTCCCGGGACTGCCCAGGGACAACCTGCTTATGGTGTGGATCATACAGGAATGATGAGTGGCACAAGGGGCCTTCGGTGAGGCCTCAGTGGGCAGGTCTCCTTCAGCGGTGACTGTGCTGCGTGACACAGTGTGGTGTCCCATGATGGGCAGTGCTTGCAGCAGGAAAAGTCCACTGCCTTCTTCCCCATAATAAATTGGTGTTAGCACTAATGTGGGATACAGGCATTATTTTCAGTCAAAACACTGTTGCTCTTACTGGAAAATGGACTGTTCACCCACCTGATATTCAATAGAGCTGCCAAAGTTCAAATCTCTCCTATTTCGTGCCAGTTAAAATGGTCTCAGCTTTTGGTTAATTTCAGTGAGACTTTTGGTAATTGCTGTAACGGCAGTGCATTTCTTATTGGCACTCTGTTAGAAAAAAGATAATAACTTAGAAAACCTAATTCTTGCACCTGTTTTCATGGTATTGTTGTTTTCCTATCAAAATCCAAGTGTGAACAGATCAGCAGGAAAAAGCTTTTAGAAAGTCATTATTGGGCTATGAACTGTTTTTTAAGGGGAAGTCTCCTCTTAAATTGGTGAAAAAATCACCAGTACTGCATAAGCAATTGTACTGGACCTAGCTGGGAAGGAATTAGCTTTCATTACAGCAGCCAATACAGTGCTATATCTTTGATTTTGGCTAAAAGAGTATTGATACCACACTAATAATTTGTCTATTCCTGTACACTACTTGCACAATGTTGAGGTTTTCTCCATTTTCCACTCTGCCCCTGTCCCCACTGTGTAAGCTAGAGGTGCACAAGAGGTTGGGAAGGAACTGAGCTGGGACAGTTGCCTGCAACTGAACAGAGGGATAGCCCTTACCATGATTGGCGCTCAAAACTGGGGATAGATGAAGATGGGTGGAGGGATGTGGGCTTCTTCCAAGGTGGCCACCAATCTGAGATTTGCTGGTTGTCACTGTGCTTGTGGGAGGTGGTGAGTGACCAGCTCTGCATCATTTGGTGTAGTTGTGATCTTGGTTTTTTTCCCTTCATCTCTTAAATTACATTTATCTTGACACATGGCTTTTTATGATCTCCCTATTCTGTCCTCAGCCCCTCTAGGCAGGGGGAATTGCGCAGTCAGCTGTGTGGGTGCTTTGCTGCTGGCCTGGGTCAGCTTATGGCACCAGTAGAGGGGAATTCCAGTAAGTGAAGTAAATACTTTTTAGGCTGTCCACAGTTTACTTTTTCTTTCATTTCATACAAGATTTAATACAAATAGCTGAGTTCTGTGATACTGATTTTTGGTAAGGTGCTCACAACAGTGCAGTATCTTATTTGATGTGTTACATGTAATGTTGTATATTAGCATATCCTAACATATATATTATCATTCTGAAGCTTTCCTGTGATGTGTGGGCAGCTCTATTTAAGGCCAGTAATCAATAGCGTAAAATAATTCCTCCCTTTTTTTCTGGAAACATTTGATAAGTTTGAATCTGGATTTTCTGGAAAGATTCATTAAGTCTGTGGATTTTTCTACCCAACATGAATATATACAGTAGAAATTAATAATTTGTACTTGGTCTCCAACTAGTTGTGCAGTATAATAACTGCAACAATTAACTTTGTAATGTTCCATACTTTTTGGGAGTATCTGAGGCAGTTTCAATGTTTTCACTATTGAAATATAGTTTGAAAGACCTCTGCTTTCAGCAGTCATGATCATTTGCTTAAATGATTTAGTTGAATATTCTCAAATCTAATTTCTTTACTATACTGACTCTAGGATCAGTAAAATTTATAAAGATGAATCATGCAATTGACCCTCTCCAAAATTTGCAATTTTGGAGTTATAAAGTGTCTATTCTATTGCCTTCCTACTACTTCTGTTGCTTTCCTTCTGTCTTCATTGTTACAGGGACTAGGTGTTTTGGAGAAAATACAAGTAGGTATGTTGAAATAAGACTTTCTTCAGTGAAGCTACCATACTGAGGCACTATTTTTTATTTCATTCTCCAAGAGGGAATTTTTAGGTTGCTTTCTGTCCTACAAGTGTAGTGCAACTTTTGCAGATGCTGTTTGCCCTGCTGGAATTCTGCTCAAGCACAAGGGCTACTACTGTGGCTTATCCTTTAGCTAACTACAGGCTGAAGCTGAGTGTTTTCTGAAGTGCCCTCTTCATTTCTATAGTATGGAATGCTGAAGCTAAGCTGACGCTTTGTTGTCTGAATGTGAAATTCCATAAAATGCATAGCAACAAGAGATACAATGCCATTGACAATTTTATTTGAGGTTCAAATTCTCTTGTGACCATACCTACAGCTAAAAGTAAAGGGTCTTTATGACAGAAGAAATAAGTATCAGTAAGATGGGACTGTACATCTCTACAAAAAGAATGCAGAAGTGAATAATTTTGCTTAAGGCATGTAAAATTTCTGCACAGCTCATTGAATTTAGTCACGGTTTGAACAAAAATATGTGCTATTTGGGAGTTATTTATTATGTACTTCATTTTAATTTTGATGGACGCAGTGATTCCATGTTAACACAATAGCAGTAAACGACATTTAGAGAAAATCAAGAGTCAATAGCCTGAAAGCCATGTTGTGACAGAAAAGCAAATGTCATAGAATCATAGAATCATAGAAAGGTTTGGATTGGAAGTGACCTTAAAGATATTTCAACCATCTGCCACAGGCAGAGACACCTTTCACTAGAGATGTCCTGCGTTAGAGTCAGATAAACTGAACTGGATCAGAAGTTTCAAAAAGTAAGGACCACAATCTCACATCCTTTGACCTCCTTCTGTTATCCAAGGAGTTGCAAAGACCTCTGTTTTATATTAGAACAAGGCCTGAAGACGTTTCATAGATTTTAAATAACAGGTATATGTGTTCCATAAGAATTTCACTTACTTACATCTCAATTTAAGTGGAAAACACTAGTGGCAATCTCTAGAGGAAACAGAGTGCAATTAAACAGAAGTAAACTGGGGAAGAGATCCAACAAATTAATTAAATTGCCTGCTCATTGTAAGAATCTATAAATTATGACTGTTTTGGTTAGATACTAATTTACTGCTTTGAACAGAAATGACAGTAGCAGTACTCTTTGCTACACGAAGTCAAGAGTAACAAGAAAATCAGGGCTGTGAAGGTATTTTCTTTATCAGTTCACAGTAATTGTAATTATATCTGTGTTATTTTGTGTCTATATAAATATAATTATTTTCTTACTATATTTTCTGCATGCCATAGCCACATTTATCACATTTCCCCTCTATTTTTACCTTAAAACAAGAAATGCATCACACTTATTAGACATGTCTGTTATGAAAGTGTTGATAGTTTTCCTCACCAGTATTAAGAGTAGTTGTAGAATGTATTTTTTACACATTAAAGAGTGTGATATGAGGAGGTATGATGTTTAAATTTAAAATTTTGTGTAGGCCAACACAGGCTGATATTGTAGATCAGTTGAGAAAAGATGTGTTCTGAGCCTAGACGGCTTTACAAAATACATACTTACACGGAAATGAAGATTTTGGCCAGTCTGGTCTTTATGACTTCCTGCACTGCATGCCCATGACTATTGGTTCTAGCTTTTGGTTTTATAGAAATGATGGGTCAGTTTAAATGAATATTAAAGAATGGTGCATTGCATGAAAACAATGGCTGAAAGAAGGAAAAGCATATACAATAGCAAGTTATGATTGGACAAAAGCCAGGGCTTTTTTAAAAGTAAATCTTTCTGTAAAATGATTACCTAATTAAAGCACAGAAAATAGCCATGGCTGTGGGCGACAAGGAGATGATAAACTGATTTTTAAGAAGGTTTGAGCAAAATTCTTGAGAATAATTTATTAGCATTAGTAATCTCTGCTTTGAATGAAAACCACCATAGAGATGGAAAAAACATAAGAGAGGGAGGATACATATTCATGTTTTAAAGCACTGCGCTGGGCGAGACATGTGGTACTATTAGCTGTCACGCCTCCTGGTCATATGCATTGGCATTTAAGGATCTCCAATTTCATTCTAAGGCTATTATATATTCATATGGATAATAAAGCTGCCACATTTATGCTGAATCAAGGACATAAGTAAATACAGACAAATTGATGAAATTTTCAGGTCCTTAAGAGATGTAGAAATAAAATAGTAAAAAATGTCCCCACTGTAAGCCTACCCGTGGTACACAAAACTCCTGATTTTTTATTTTCCACTGAAACGTTGTTGGACTAAATATAACTTGTAAATACTACAAATTACTTCAATAATATTTTTTTAAATACATACATACATACATACATACATATATATATACACACACATACTTACAAATAGAAGTCAATTCCTTATAAACCCACCTTTGGGACTTTTCTATACTATTGCTCCTAAATTCTCCTGTCATGCCTTTGTCAACGAGCCCCTCTCTAATCTCAAGGAACAGCGAGGAGACATGAGAGAGAGAGAGAGAGACACTGCTAGAATTGGCTTGGATGCAGCTGTAGTTTTATTCTGTGTGTAACATTTGTCATCTGTTTCCTACAGAGCCAGTCACTCGATCTTTGCACTGTGGTCAAGGATCTTGTATTTTAAATGCAACAGACTGCATCTCTGCATTTATGCTTTAATCTATTAAACCCTTCTAAAAAATGTCATCCACAGTGCTCAGAACTGGTAATCTGAGCTGCACCTGCACTGCTTTCTGAAGAAGCAGAGAAAGTGTACCAAATAGCAAGAAATACTCCTCTTTGCGAGAAGAAGTTATGGAGACACACAGTATGTCTTTCTGTGACACCAGTTTATAACGGTCTCAGTGTCTGATAGATGCATAAAAGGCAGATGTACTATTTCTGGGTTGTACTAACTCTGGAAGAGCTATGAAGCATTTCCACATCACTGCACCTGTACTAATGAGTCCTGCCAGATCTGAACTGACCTTGCATCCCAGTCATAAATATTCCCCCAGCCAAACAGTGTGGGCACCTCCAATCCACGATTCACTGTCAAATGAATCAGGCTACAAAATACTATAAAATTATAATGCAAAATATTAACTATCTGTTCGCATGACCCAAATTTCTGCCTTTACAATCAGAATAAATATTTAGTTAATATCAGAGTCATCATGAATAATTTAGTTTTAATTTGTTTGCTGCTGCAAGGTATCTGGGGCCTTCATGCTGAAGCAATATAGCTGAGATGATGTAGTCTAAGGAATACCTTGAAGATGCAGAAATGGCACTTTCAGCCTTTCATTATATTTTATTTTCTGAGACTTGATTTAGCAGTTACTTAACTTTTCCACAGCCTGTCTCTGAATAAAAACTACAGTAAAGTGTGTAAAAAAAAAAAAAAAATCTGAACTCTTCTAAATGTTTCAAACACCACTACCTTACTCATGATGGAATTGATTTGGGAATCCTTTTGCAAGAATGTTGACATTCCTTTCAATGTGCACAAGGAGCAGAAGTTTGGCTATTTAAATGAATATGCCATTTGTACTGGTACTCGTTATCTAATTTTGTGCATACAAAAGAATTTTACCAGAAAGAAAATGTACTTTAAGTGCTATAATAATGTGCATGTCATCGAGAATACAGATTTTCTGCCAAAAAGCAGAAGGATTTCACAATCAGAGTTTACTAATCCTCAAATTTTATGCTGGTTTCCTAGTTTTTCTTTAGTTCAGAGGATAAGGAGATACACCATTTGGGCAGGTCTAATAACATATTTTTCCCTGTAGGTGTACAAATACACACACACACACACACACACACATGCACACACACACACATATTTTAAATGTCTTTCAACAGTCTCTGATGTTCTATCTTGGACTAGATCAGTATGAACTCAAATATTACTTTAAAAATACACTTGCCAATAGAATTATGCAGAGCCATCAGAAAGAATTAAATTAACATGATAATAGTTTTTTTCTATTTTCTCGTTGTTACACCAGAGAAAAGATGCAGGTGCTCTGTGCAAGAATGGAAGCATTACATGGCCATACAAAAGCTTTTGAGCTCTAGGGGACAAGACAGGAGCAACATTGATTTTAAATAAAACTGAGGATTAAAAAATACTTAGAACGAATCATGAATATGGGAAGCTGAAAGACCTCTTTTATCTTCCTTGAATAAGAACATGGGAAAAATAATCTCAACCAAATCTCTGTCAAAGTTGACCCAAGTGCACATATGAAAGCCTTTGCAGCTCCTTGTGAACTGAAACTGTTTGAGATCTCACAGTTTTGAAACAGAAAGCAGAAGTTACCTTGATTTTAATCTTATTTACATTGATGTTATACAGCAATGACTTCTCTATGTCTGGTAGACTTCTTAATTAATGCTGTCAAAATTTCCTTTATGCCTATATTACATGTTGTTTCTAGCCATTTTCATAGTGAAAAAAAACTCCTAAGAAGCTGCACAGAGAAACTGAGTGAACAAACCCTATATGAAAAAGGAACATTTGTCTAGATTATTTTTGAATGTATACATGGTGCTTGAGACAAAGAGAAAAAAACCAGTAGTCAAAAAAGCAGCACTGGTGGGTTTAGTCAAACACTGTACTGCAGGTATCCCTCATTGGGGGCGGAAGTAGAAGTGTAAACTATGCCTTGCAACATTAATCACATATGAATAATGTCCTTCCAGAAGAGTCACAATCACAGCACTTCTAATAGCAAGTGAGGGGTAAGGAACTAAGGCGTGCTATATACAAAGCATCAAAAGCTGGGGTTTTTTTTTTGTTAGTCTCCTCTCTTATTCTTCCCTTTTTTATTCTTTTAATGTATGTCTAAATGCGTGATGCAGCAGGCATAAATAATTCTAGTAAAACAGTTTGAAATTTGGAGTTATTTAAAACAATCAGGTTTCCTTTGCCTCTCTGCATCTGTGGACCAAGATGGGGTGATTTTGTCAGGGTTTTTTGTTGAGCAAAAAATCTCTTTTCTGCATTTAACATTTTTCAAGTGCAAATAATGAAGATCTGTGTATTAATACTGTATACATTGTCATGTTATAACGGGGGAAACCAGACTTTGAGTCTGAAGACAGATACACTACAGGAAAAGTTTGGAGGCAGATGCGTTCAGAAGACTCCATATAGCTCCAGATACCCAAATAGCACTCAGATCTGGTCTGGAGTGTCGGCGTCTCACTGAAATACCTGGAGAACCGATGCTCAGTTCCTAGTCCCTACCTAGCTTGATTCATCTCTTGCAAGTCACACAACAATTTAGAACTCAGAGTGCTAAACCAAAGTGTGTGTTTGACCCCTACATGGTGTGTTTGCAAGGATGGAAGATATGCATCATGGAAAACAGAAATAATTGAATATCACCAAGTTTTTAGAAAGACACTGTGCGTGGATACCACTGCCCTAGATTGTATTCAATTATTCTTCCATTTTGCAGTCTTTCAAATAATTGAAAGGCAGCTCCATGGTGGCTGCATTTTTTATCAATCTCTAGATTGACTAGCCATACAAGAAAAAGTTTATAAAAAGATGCTGATAGATGAAGGAGGTTGTGTTTGCAAGCTTACAGGTTAGAGAAATATTTATTCTGTAACAGCTTTCCTTGGACTCTATTTTGAAGAGGCATTTACTTTGCGTTTGTGAGATGCACTGTATTCTTGCTGGGGACTGTACACTTTTTCAGACTTCATTTTCAGGCCTTTCAAAATCCAGCTGGAAGAACATTCTGGTCACTAACCCCCTAACCCCTCCTCCCCCGCCCCCCACTGATTTTTATAAAGCACCACTTTATTTTATCTTAATGAATTATTCTTTTTCTAAGTGCGCTGCAGTAGTTAAAGCCAAAGGGTAATTTATTTTCCAACTTATTCATACACTTTTTGTAGCTTGAAAAACAGATCAATAGAAACTGAGACAGGTGGTCCTAGTGGGCTTTTGGATCTAAAGAGTCATATATGTTGTCAGATCCATTAGTTCAGTATTTCAGAGAATTCAGGACACCCTGAAGGTACCTCCAGGTTTCTTCATTAAAGGTGTTAAGAGAAACAGTGGACTATTGTGATGATTTTGATTACACGGAATAAGCATTTTTTATGACAGATTTTAGTCAACTTTGAGGCTAACCCCGTGTTCATATTTTTTAAAGCTGCTATTGCCTTAATTTACAACATTTACATTGTTCTAATTTCTATTTTCTAAGTTTCTGTTAATGTATCTTGACTTGTTTAAATGCTTAGAAATCTGTGATGAGCATTGTTTTGAACATAGTAGGATCTCAGCTGTCTGTATCTATATTGCTATAAGGCGGTGTTAGATCCATGACTCTAGGGAGAGTTCATTTACTTTTTATGATTTCCTACATCCGTTCATGCACATGTGTAGATTCAGAGTTCCCAGCATGCTTCTCTCTTTCTTTTTCTCTCTTCCTGTCTCTCCACAATTTATATTCTTCTTTTGTCACATCTGTGCTCTTGTAAGATGAACAAATTTTTTCTGGTAAACTAAATGTCAGTGAAAGGGCAGCATGATTTTTTAACAATTCTGCCATATATAAATACAGGCTGCAAGTGTTACTGCCTTTGAATTTCTGTCTCCTTAGCAGCACTGTGTGCTGCATTAAACCAACTAAGGAAATATAATTTTGTATTGAATATAATAAAATACAGAAAAATATTATGTCAGCGCATCAAATCTATTTTTAATTGTACCAAGTCAATAAATATCTGTGCGGGTAGACACAGGCAGACAGCACAAAATCATGACTGAAATGCAAGGAGTAAATTTATTTCATTACCTCCGTAGCAGGAGGATCCTGAAGCAACACCAGGAGGTGTTGAGAGACACTCAAGCAGGAACAGAGGCACCGTCAGGCTCATCCTAATGGCCAGCAGGACTCTAGTTTGTGCCCATTATGAAGGACTCATGCACACGTAGTTTACCACCATGCTGTGACCTCCCCTGTACTTTTTTATGATCTCTGAACTTTGATCTTCTCTTTCCCAAGACAGGTAGCTCAAGCATGTCTGTGAGAGTGCATCCAAATCTCTCCAAACATCTGTGTTATCTCCACACAGAAATTCTACTTCTCAAAAGAGTCGAAGTGCAAACAGTAGTAGGCATAAAATATGGCATTGCCACACTATTGTTTTCCAGGCTTTGTCATTCCCTGCTGCAAGGTTACTTGAGATAATCTATCATCCTCCTCACCATTCTGCTTTCAACCCATTCCTCCTGACAACATCTAATTCAGAAGTTCAGCAATACTTCATAATGGGACTCCACAATGTAAGATTCTGATTTCTTTTTTCCATTTATTATTATTTATATATCAGCATGGACGTGCATGGCATTTCAGGGATTTATGAGGCAAATCCTCAGACCTGTGGATGTAAAAAACCAAACATGACAAATAGTAATGTTAATGTGTGTAGATGGGAACAATATGAAAGTAAAAAATAAAAAGGCAGAAGACTTTGCCTAAGGAAGAGAATGCATTAATGCACATATAGAAATAATACATTAAAAGACCATTGAGGTCACAAAATTAAATATTTGAAGTTAAGAAATGCTAGAATTGAAGATTCTGTGCAGTGTTTTAAGTCATCCTGCTTGACTGCATCTGTCTCCTGAACCTCCATGGCCTGTAAGCCATGTTTTCCAGGAACCCTGACTCATGGCATAGATAGGGTAGACTTGCTCTGGTGGTGGATGCTAAACATATGCTAAACATATACACGTAGATGTTTAAAGGACAGTAATTTTGCACTGAGTCTTCTCTGTGGTCACTCTTCACTATAGCTGAGAGTGTCTTTTTGTGTGTTAGTTTACTGCCTTTTCAGAGAGGAAGGTCGTTCCTCCCATCTGCCTCTCCTCCTCCTCCCTGTAACTAGAGGGTTGGCAGTGGCTGCCTGCACAAAGGGATTAGGAGGACAGCTGATGCGCTGTCAGCATGGATTATAGCTTACTGCACTGCACATTTTGATGGTAGATGAGCATCAATAAAAAATCCAAAACTTGGCAACTTGCTTATGAAATAAGTGCCCTTATGAAGTGAATAAAGTGGGCGTTCTGCAAAAAATTTTTGTTTATACAACTGCGAATTGTGTACTTTAGCATGCACATTTATAGTGGGTTACACATGTGACTTCAGTTCGGAATTTTATCTTTTGGGATCCTAGCTTTGTAACTGTAATGCAAAACTTAGCCAGATTAGTATGAGAAAACCATTACTTTTCTCACAAAATATCCCATAACATTTATCAGATCCTTATTTCCCTGTACAAAACCCTACAATTCATCACTAAATGGCTGAATAGCAAAAAATGCATTTATTCTAGCATTCTGAGGGGAAAAACGAGCTGCTTCTGATAAAGTTTAAATGAAATCATGAAAGATTCTATTTTATGCAGACAATGAAGCATGCGAAAAATCATTGTTAAGGGTCATGGTCCGATAAAGTTATAAATAAGTGACATCAGGACTTCCAGGAAAGGTCACGAACCTCAGTGCTATACAGTGCTACAACTCCATTACAGCATTTGCCTTTTTCTATTTTTTGTTTATATTAATTTTTCCTAATAGGTAAAACTATTCAGAGATTATTTCAGGACTTGAATGTGAGAAGTAGGAAAAGCTAAGTGTTTAATATGATTTTCTTTTTTTCAAATGTTCTTTTATGTTTCACAAATGTTCTTGAAAGCTGTCCTTGTCAATTTAAGGGCCTACAAGAAAGTTTGTGAACTGTGTGATCAGCTGAACTGTGTCATTCCAGGAGTTCAAACTGAAGAGAGGCAATATATATATCAGGTAAATATGAGTAACATGAAATGGATGGCTGATGACTGGTGGTTTATATAGACTGGTGGTCTGCTTCAAAAAAATACAGTATCTGCAGAATGAATATAATTACCTTGACAAAAGGTATTTAACTGATATCCCATTTGGTAATTTTGAAGAAAAAAGAGAATGATGGATAGAGGGGTCTGTGTATATTGGACACTAAAAGCAATGGAGCTGAGTTTTACCTGAGGCAGGTTTTTTGAATAGTATTACCAAGCTGAAATGACACCTGTTCTGTGAATCAGTTAAAACGCATCTTTATCCCATACTGTCAGTATAGTACTAGTTGTTATTGCTATGTCCATCCACAGTTCCTTTCCTTTCCTTTTGTTTTGTTTGCTTAATGGATGATGGTGCTTAATTCCTTAATAGGTACTTAGATGTTGAATGCCAAAAGAGTGATGAAATAGACCTTGGGATCTAAAACTACTTTTGGAAAGCACACTTTAGTCAATATGAGATGGCTGTATATAATATTTAGTTATGCAAATATTTGTTAACTTAGAAAAAGCAAATATCAATGAAGAAAAGTCAGCTGGTGTAGTGAGGAGGACTCCCATAATGTCGTTTTGACCTCACCATAAGCGTTACTCAGTCACAGAAAGAGACAATAACAACAGTCTGCCTTCTCACTGTGCACACATCCCTTAACTTTTCTCCGGTGTGAGAAAAGGATGACCTTGAAAGCGCGAGTGAGGCAGAGAGCTGTATGACCCAACAGTGCACATCATCACAATAAATCTCTGTCTGCTGCTGTTTTATCTTTAAAATGTGGCAGCTGAGATAAAGAAGTAGTTCGGACAAAAAAGAACACAGAAGTCATAGGGTGGTTCAAGCTTCCCTAACAGCAGTGACAACTTCTACAGTCCTTATCTCATACACTTAAAGAGGTGTGCTTGAGTACATAGTTACACAGAGCTGTAGGCTTTTACTCACATCACAATGAAGCTCTTGGCATTGCCATTTTTATGCACAGGGTATTTTTCCTATTATACCTGAATATAAAGTGTGTTTAGTAAAAATTGTGGGTGAAGTGAAACTGGAAGGTATTCCATGTTGGAAATGCGTTATATTTCAAAACAGACAACAGACTGGAGGAATGTCTAGGAAAACTAATTTGATTTTTGACATAAAGACATACCAGAAACTACAGTAAGGAATGAGTATCAATGGTGCAAATGAGGAAGAGTCAGCTAAAGATAGCTGTTACTCTGAAAGTGATCAAGATATTACATTTTATAATATCTATATAATATATATCTATAATATAATATAATAGCCTCAGTGTGAATTAAAAATATCATGACACTACTAAACACGTTGTACTGGAATTTAAGAGAATGAGAACAATCATCAAGGCACCTGGAATACTTCAACTCTAAACAGCTTTACTACAACTGTGGTTGGAGTGCAATTTTCAATTGTGAGCACATGTATTTCCAGAAATGTGTAGAGACATTGTCTAGAGTAGAGTGATTTAGAGGTAGTCCAGTCCAGTCCACAGAACTGGTGAGAGAACCAGGAACCATGCCCAGTGAGGCTATTAGCATGAACAAAAGACTGAACTAAAGACAATGATCTTTATGTAACAGAAGGAGTATGGAAAATGAAAATAAAAAATCTATTCAGTCTGTCTTTGAAAAATAGCTAGGATGAGAAATAACACGCTTAAGCTACATCCAAAAATGTCCAGGATAGAAATGAGGAAAAATGTTCTAATAAAGGGGGCAGTGAGTAACTGGAATAAATAGTGTGGGCAGGTTTTAGAATCACTGTCTCTGAAAGTCTACAAAACAATTCTCTGGCATATACCTCATCCAGTCCTCTTCTGGGAAAGAAGCCTGACATGGAAGACCCTTCACTCTTCCTTTCAAGTTTCATTTTCTAGTATTAAGTTTTACTTCTACAGTGAATTTGAAATTAATAGAGATCCATAATAGATTTCTTTTTGCTTCCAGCAGGCAGCTTATAGCACTCCTAGCCCCAGTCACAGGCAAATGCTCACAATCCTTAGTTGTTTCCTGATTGCATGTGAAGTAAGTTTTTGACCTTATTTTGCTAAACAGATGTAACCTAAAAAATACTCTCAGGGTGATATTTTGGTATCTGGAAGTTAAAAATTGCATAAAATAAACCGGAAAGTGTTCCAGTGTACCTTATACAGCACAGTGGTAACATCACTTTTTGCAGATTTCTTCTATTAGCATGATATCTTCCAGCAATAGTGCTGGAATAATGCATTGCTCTATCTTTTGGAATCTCATGCCTGGGTGAAAACATGAATCTGTTGGGACAAAATTCTGAGAGATAGAATGAGTATGTCATGCTTGGAGGTAGCCTGCTTGAGCAGAATAATTTCTGACACATTGTGATGCAAATTTACACAGTTCATATTCTGCATGACGACTCCATGTGTCTACAGCACATAGAAAGGGTGAGAGTCATCCCATCTAATTTCAGACATCTTCCATCATCTAAATGGTATGTATATCTAGTAAAGATCAGTCATCTAGACTACAACAAAGAAGAAACACTGTGCTGAAAGATGACTGATTACTTAAGCGGAAAAACTCATTCTTTCTCTTTTTAAAAACTGGAAACAATTTCGGCTAAATGTCCAACTTCTAAAAGGCTGAAATGATGTGAGTCATGATTTATTCTTCATTACAACTGGCTGAATGAAAGTCTAACTACAGGTTTACCTGTGGAGCCATCTCAGTTATAGCGTTTAGGAACATAGATCACACTGCTGGAAGAATACCCAGCTAAAGTTATTGGACATACATTTTGACACGTGTTTCTGTTTCATAGGCTTCTAAAATCATGTCTTAACTTAGATTTTTTATATAAAGAGTTGAGGAAAGAGAGCAAAATAGAGGAATAAATTAATTTTATTTAGACAGGGACTTGATTAAGATGACAAAACTGTAACTTGCTTGAGTTAATGAGTTACTCTCTTTCAGTGAAGTGTGGGATCATTCCTAATAATTAAATAAATCTGCATGTTCTGTCGACTACGTACATTCCTATAAGTGACTACAAACATTTAAATATTTAAGTTAAAGCATCAATTAATCTATAAAGTAAGCATTGATTTTAAATATTGTATGATGTATTTTTCTTAGTATCAGCAGTTGTGAAGACAAGAGTGCAACCACCACTTTAAAAAAAGGAACATAGTGTCTTCAATGCCCAAGCTAATTTGTATTGTCTAAAAATAAAATACTAACTTCTGCTTTGGGCTACAAATTTGCTATCCAAAAGAAGGTCAGCGGACTTATGTGAAAAGTCAGATGGGTTTACAGAGTTTATTTTGACACTGCATCTGCTTTCTTGGATGTCTTAGCTAGGAGGTGTGTCAACAACAAATAGAGAGTCAGAAGACTCTGCAAGAATTAACTTGACAAGCTCTTATTTTCTGCCTTTTTTTTTTTTTTAAATGTTTATTTTTTTAACATGAACAGGAAGATCACTCAGCCAGGACAGCTGGCATCAGTTGAACAAATAGGTATCCCACACCATGTATCACCATGCTCAGCTGGCTAGGGAGGAGGTTGCCATGAGGGCTGTGGCTTGGAGGCTGGCCAGCCTTTGGTTGGTTGGTGTTCAATAATTGTTTCAATTGTATCACTTGTCTTGTTTGGCTTTTATCTCTCTCTCTTTGTTATTTCCCTTTTCACTAAAATATTATTAGTATTAGCATTAGTATTTGTATTATTTCCATTATTATTTTATGTTAATTATTAAATCATTTTTACTTTAACTCACTGGTTTTCTCACTTTTGCCCTTTTGGTTCTCTTCTCCCATCTCTCCTGGGGGGAGTGACTGAGCAGATGAGCAGGGGCTTAGTTGCCAGGTGGGGTTAAACCACCACACTGAGTATTGCTGTTTCTGGTTTAAAGGGAAAGATTCTTATTCAGAATATTGTCATACACAGCATGATAGCCAAAGTAATTTAAAATAATCAGCAGAGTGCCAGGTAAAGGGTAAGCTCTAAAGCAGTATTATGGAGTACTCCTGTAAGATCTTGGTGAATTCTTAAGAAATACCTGCATATATTATCCATATAACAGAACTGGGTAAGGAATCAAATTATCCTTGGTTCTCGTTTCTCAAATGTGACCTCAGTTGCAGTTTCACCTCCTGGTTTACAAATCCTTTTATAATACTCACTTCTGCAAGTTTATTTTTGTTCAGTTCATCCCTCTATTGTTACATGCCACAGCTTCTACTGAGGTCATTACCTTTATCTTGGGAATTACTGCTTTTGATGCAATGTCTTAACTAGCATTTCACACTGTAGAAATTAATACAATATCCACCTGCACCAAAAGGCAGCTTTTACAGATGTAAAATTGTTGCTATTTAACTCTTGTATTAGTCTACTGCTTCATACTGTACTCCATAAATTGTTTATCTCTTCTGTGAGCATAAAGCATATTCTGCTGTGATCATTAGGACACAACCTTTTATCAACATTCCTTCAGGGAGATATGTTGATGGCTGCTATTCAGAAAAGGCATGTTGATGGCTGGTATTCAGAAAAGGCTTGAAATGAGAACTAAAAATTCTCAATTCTAAGGGTTATTTCTTTTTTCATCTGGGTTAAAAGGTATTTCTACAATCAGATTTCTGTAGCAGTTGCATAAATACACACATTTTATAATGGTGTCATCAATGAAGTACCACTTAATGGGCATCATGGAGTTTCCATCTTTCCTCACTGTCAGTGGGGAAGTATTTGCCTGAAATAACGTTTTTGGTCCCTTTGTATAATTCCTCGTGCAGGGTGAGCATAAGCCACTATTCAAGCAGGGGACATCATACTGAGATTTCTTTGGAAAAACTTCAGTGTTTTACTTGCAGCACTTTTATCCAGTTATAGTATTTTGTAATGACTGTATTCAGTCAGAATGTATCAATTTTGCTATAAAGCATGACCACTGAGAATACAGTAAATTCACTTCCTCCATGTCTTACCACTGTGGGCTGGTCAAAAGGTAAATTAATTTGCTAACAAAAGCTGTATTCAGAGTGCCATAATTCAGATTTTAATGTCCAGAAAAGCAAAAGTACTCCTTTAAAAATAAGAAATGCTTCCTAGCAAATTCTATTTCAATACTGAGCAAAACTTGGCGTGATGAACCCTTAGTAAGCTTTAGCAGGAGTAAGATACCATATTGGATATCAATAAGGAATTTCCCATTTACCTTAAAAGGCACAGGAGTTCATTGAAAGACCTCCTGTCCTTTTCCTCCTCCATATGTCTGCACTTTTCTTAGCAGTATCACAGAGACAGGTTTTTTCAATGTGTTTTCACAGTCCATTTGATATCATTTAAGTCATGTGAAATTCCTTTATTGTCAGAGTGGTTATAGAATCTGTTACTGCATTTGATGTCTTGCGGGAACAGCATTTCCCTCTGGTGCTTCAGGAGGATTGTCAGAGATCTCAGCAATGTGCTGTTTGAATACATTTTGGTAGCTGAGTGTTAGGTAGCAGATTATATGGTCCCTTACCTCCATTCTGCCATGACAGGTGTGTACAGGGGGAGATAGCCTATGTGATAATCTCATAGGGCTATTGCAATGTGTGCTGTTTAGTGATGTTGGAACTCAGTTCCTCACTTAGAGTTAGGTAAATACAGTACTAAATGAGAGGTAAGTTGTTTGCAATCTCACTGTAAGTAAGCCTCAAGAGGGGAAACTTTCAGTGCTCCAGACCTCACTGCCTCCAAATTATTCCTGGTGCTGTAGGACTCAACAGCATTTTTGAAAGTTCCCATTTCTTTGTCTTTTCCCAATTACAAGACCTCTGACACACTATTCTCACACCTCTTGATTTTGGCTCTGGTGCTGATGATGTACTGTGGATGCTAAAAAGCTTTAGTAGAGAAACTTTCCACCTTTCTGCAGCATTTTGTGGGACTGCAGCATTTTGTGAGAGCCCTGTCTTTCCCATGCAAACTATTAAAAACAACACTATGGGTTTTGTAAACTAACTTTGCTACCTCGCATCTGTGAGTTGTTATGATACTGACCGGGGAAATATTTTGAAAGAAATATTTTGTTGTGAGAATTGACCAATAACCTTAGGAGGTGGATGACCAGAGGTCCAATGACCTTACACCATGTAAGAATACTAAGGTATAAAATGAGCTGTATATAATTAAATAAGGGGCAACTTCTCCTTTCTTCCTGGACCTGAATCTGTGTTGGTTTTTTCTCCATCCCTGCTACAACAGTGACAATGTATAGCCTGAAAAGGTCACCTTTACCTGGTGAAGTGTGTGTCCAGGGATTCCTCGATGGCATCATCTCCTGAAGTCCTATTTCCTGATGTACTGTGCAGTGAGACTATCTCGGGTTCTATGAATTGTCCCAGTGCACCACTATTCTGCTTTAAACCCTAGCAGTCTTCTTGTATACACAACAGCAGAAATCATATTTGGTAAACCTGGCTGATAAGCAATCTATAAAAATTCAATTGGTCACATTAGCCTGCAGTTCATGTATCAGCACAGTGGTTTAGGATTCAGTTCCTGCTTGGTTTTTTGGCTTCTCTTCTTCAGCTATATGTCTAACAATGCAAAGTGTCTCTCAATCATTATTTAGATAGATGATATAGAATAGAGTCTGATCTGAATATTAACATGGAGGAGAAAATGAGGGTTTCCAACAACTTGGATGATAATCCCTGTGAAAAGTACATCACATTGAAGAACCACAGTTTCATACTGAATATTGATACATACATTGAATATTCAAAACACATATTAAATGGAATCATTTTGTTTCAATTTTACAAATGGATCCACTTTTTTTCTTGAAAAAGAGAAGCAAAAGGTTTTTATTCACTGTTAAGTATCTTTTCTAGAATAAGACTTTTATTTCATACTCTCTACGTATTTTGTTATAAAATTTATGTTCCACGTCTGATCTATAATATAATTTTGTAAGGTCTGTAGAGGAATCTGTGTCTTATATTTTTATTTTGGATTAATTCTCATTTTTGCTTGTCTTTTCTGTAGAATTGTTTGACTCTTGGTTTTGCTAATGTTTATATCATCAAAATTATGTAAGGTAAATTTGCATATAGATGTTTATGTATGATCTACTTTTTATTTACATTTCTTGATTTTCATTTGCCAGATGGAACATGTTTTTTGAAATTTTGGTTAGTTCCAGAAAGGAAATACCAGAAAAGAAATTCATGTTCGACATCAAGAGGAATTTTTTTGAGAAAATGATTTACCAACCAGCGACTCAGTGACAAAAACCTATTATTTTGTACAGGTAGTCTAGAATGACTATGCATTTCCACAGTGTGTGTGTGTGTATGTGAGTGTTTGTGTGGGTGTGATAACACTCTGAATCAGCTGCCAAGGTGTGATGGAATCATGCAAAAATTAGAAGAAAAATCCTGTTTGTTACATTCCACAGCAGGAGTTCAGGTGTATCTCTGGCTAAAAAATCAGAAGATAAAGTAGAAAGAGACATGAAAAGTAGATTCTGAGGCAAATTTATTATGACATTTTCTCTCTCATGGTTAGGTAGGTCAGGTAGACCAGCAAGCACAGAGTTTATTATTTTGTTTATGCATTTCTGTATCACTTAAGGGGAAAAAAACTTTGGCTGAGAATAGTCTTGTGTTATATGATTTCAGAAAAACCTTCTGTATTGCCATGTAACTGTTTTATGCTGGGTCCTTACCCTTCCACTGAATTTGTACTTTAAATGCAGCTGTTTACACTATGAGAGCTACTACAATGAGGACTTCTATATTGAAAGCAGCAATTAAGATAGACAGAAAATCACTAAGTCTCTTCAGCCTAGCAAACAGTCAGACAGGAAAGATTTCATAGACATCTATAGAAGATTGAGTTGCGTAGAGTGAGTAAGGGCATCAAATGAAGTTGAGAGGACATGCTCAAAACAAAGCCATTGATCTTCACAAAGTGTTTGAGCTGCAGGAGGCCCTGGTACATGTTGCTGTAGACTTCAAAAAGTTGGTGCTAGATTTAGAGGAAAATGACCATTCTTACAAAAGAGAATTCTCTGACGAGTTTTCAATACAAAAGTCTTTCTATTTGAAGACACCATGTCTGAATCAGGACATCCCGCAGACTCAAGTATTGACAGTCAAGAAATGTCATCAGGCTTGCCCTTTTCATAAAGGCCCGTTTTTTCTTTGCCGTTTGTGTTTAGACATTTTTGTAATCAAGATTTTGAACTAGCGTCTGTGTAGTCTTGTGCATTCTTGCTTTTAAAAAATATAAACTGCCATCTAAAATAGTTTTAATAACAGAGGGAAACCTGACAGTCTCTGAATAATTTTCTTCTAGGAGCAGAACTTGTGAATGAATAAAAGAGCTTGTAAGTAAAGATATACAGCCAGAGAATCTTGAAAAACAGGACACAAGTATGGCTTTTAAATAAAAAACAGAGCTGGCTGCAGCACTCCAGGTGGGGTCTCACCAGAGTAGAACAGAGCAGAGCAGAGGGGCAGAATCCCCTCCCTCCCCTGCTGCCCACACTCCTTTGGATGCAGCCCAGGACACATTTGGCTCTCTGGGCTGTGAGTGCACATGGCTGGGTCATGTCCAGCCTCTCACCTACCAGCGCCCCCAAGTCCTTCTCCCCAGGGCTGTTCTCCATCTGTTCTCCATCCCCATCCTGTGTTGATACTGGAGGTTGCTCTGACCCAGGTGCAGCACTTGAACTTGGTGCTGTTAAATCTCAGGTTCCTATGGCTTCAGTTTTTGAGCTAGTCCAGGTGCCTCTGGTTGGCATCCCATCCTTCAGGTGTGTCAACTGCACCACTCAGCTTGGTGTCATTCCGAAGTTTTCTGAGGGTGTACTTGATCCCTTTATCTATGCCATTAATGAAAATATTAAAAAACACCAGTCCAAATGGATTCCTGAGAAACACCACTTGTCAGTGATGCCCATTGGGACTCTGAGCCATTGATCACTGCCCTCTGGATGCCACTTCCAACCATTTTGTAATCTGTCTAACAGTCCACTCATCAAATCCATCCACCTCCAATTTAGAGATAGAGATGTTGTGGAGGACTGTGTCAAAGTCTTTACAGAAGTCCAGAAAAATGACACGTGTAGCCCATCCCTTGACCACTGATGGAGTCACACCATCACAGAAGGCCACTGGGTTGGTCAGGCAGGGCTTGCCCTTGGTGAAGCCATGCTGGCTGTCCTGAATCACCTCCGTGTCCTCCATGTGCCTTAGCACAGCTTCAAGGAGGCTCTGTTCCATGGTCTTCCCAAGCATTGAGGTGAGGCTGATGCATTGATAGTGTCCAATGTCCTCCTTTCTACCCTTTTAAAAAATACAATGTTTCCCCTTTTGCAGTTATCTGGAACTTTCCCTGACTGCCAAGACTTTTCAAATACCATGGAGTTGGCTTGGCAACTACATCAGCCGATTTTCTCAAAATTCCGGGATGTATTTCATTGGGTCTCATAGTCTCATACACATTCAGGTTTCTCAAGTGGCCATGAGCCAGACCTTTACTTAGAGTGGGAGGGACTTTGTTCCTCTGGTCCCCATCATGCTGTCAATCCACTTGAATGGTGTTTTAGGAGAGGCTGCCATTGAAGACTGAGTTAAAAAAGTTGTTGGCTCAACCTACTCCTTTTCCCTGGTTACCAGTTTTCCAGTATTGTTTATCAGACAGGTTTACCTTCTTTAACCTTCCTTTTCTGGTTAACATACCTATAGAAGCCCTTCTGGTTTTCCTTTGTGTCCCATGCTGGGTTCAGTCCCAGCTTTGCCTTGGTCTTCCTTACCCAATCCCTACACAACTAAACTTCTTCTCTGTACTCTTCACAGGTCACTAGTCCTACCTTAAATGCATTTGGTTTGTTCCCTTTAGTTTGACCAGCAGTTCCCTACTCAGCCATGCTCGTCTCTTGCCTTCCTTGAATAATTTCTTGCTCCTGGGGATTACTAGCTCTTGTGCTCTATGAAAGATATCCTTAAAGATCTGCCAGCTCCGTTCTGTTCCCTTGTCCCAGGGTATCCCCCTGACTGATCTCTTTGAACAGATGAAAGTCTGCTTTCCTAAAGTTCAGGAGCCTAACTTTACTTCTTACCTCGCCCATATCCCTCAGGACCGCAAACCCCGCAGTGCATGATCACTGCAGCTCAGGCTGGCTCCAGTCTTGATGTCCTTGATTCGCTCCCTTACCTTGGTGACCATCCGGTCCAGTATCCCATCCTCTCTAGTAGGGCTATTACCTGGCTCAGGAAGTTTTCCTCCGTGCATTCCAGGAGTCTCCTGGATTGCCTACAGCTTGCTGTGCTACTTTCCCAGCAGATGTCAGGGTGGTTGAAGTGCCCCGGAAGGACAAGGGCCTAAAAGCGTAATGCCTCCTGTAGCCTAAGCAAGAAGGCTTTGTCCATAGGCCCCCCTTGATCAGAGACATGAGTTTGCCTCTGCAACATCTTACACACAGACTGTCATGAAAAGGTAATGATTACAGGAAAAGCTGTGCTTTTTCTTTATTTAAAGGCTATTTTAACTGACTTTTTCATTCACTCTAATTTCATTGTGGAGCCAGTGTATCATATTAACTATGCATGATGGAGAATGTAGGAACAGGAGGAAAATTTGTGAAGAAAGCACATCAGCCAAGAGTGAGACTCAAGCAAGACTCTGTGAGTCCCTTTCTACATTTTATTTTTTGTGAACAGCTCCTTTTCAGGGGGAACTCATGCAAGATAAATTAATAATAAGGAGAGAAGGAAACACCTCATGTGAGGTTTTGAAACTGATGATTTTGATGTGTTGAAAAGGGGTTTGAAAACATAGTGAGGGACAGATTTTATATGACAGAGTACATTCAAACACACGGTGAAAAATAAAGTTCCTAATTCCTCAAAAATTAAAAGGTATCTGCTCATTTCTTCCTAGGATATTTTTGTTTCAGTTTTGGCTTTTGATTTTGTTGTGGGTTTTTTTGTGAATTTTTCTCCTATAACAATACACCATGATGGATTTTTAGCTCATAAATTTCAAATTCTGAATAGGGGAGGGTTTATGTGCTGCTTTAAGTAGTTGTTAGGTTAGGTAGCTGCTTATTATACATCATTTTACAGTCTTGAGCTGAAAACAGTATTTTTAGTGTCTCATATTCATGAGCTCTAAAATCTTATTTAATACCTAGCAGACAAAAAGAAGACAGAAGAAAATGTTCATCTGAGTTGTAATACTAAGAGAAAATATGAAATACAGAAGTTTTAAACCAAAGAAGTCTGTCAATAAATTTTGTTATTGTTTTACCATTTGGATAGACTTTTTCCCCTGCCAACATTCTGTAGAAAATCTGGTTTCTAGCTGCATTTTATTGGCTTTTTCATCCACTGTAATTTGATTGGGAAGCCTCTATAGCATATCTTCTCTACATACTCATATAATTTTGTTAGAGCCTTTATGTTATGAAACAAAGAATTATTTCTTTTTTTCCCCCTACAATTTCAGTTTAAAATCACTATTTTCTCCTCCTATATTGTACCCAAATTGTTCAATTGTGTTCGCATCCTACTTGCAGTCTGTGAGGTTATTGGAAGTAGTCTTCAGCCCAGAATGTTTTAATGTACTCTAGGTTCTAGACTAGATAGAGCTTCAAAAGCAGTTTTTTGTGTCAGGCTGTGTTGGCTCTGCAAATTCAACATCAGATACGCAGCACCACATACTTAGAAATCATAGCACATAAAGTCTTTAAATAATGCATTACAAAGAAGTGAAAAGATCCTTACCCACGTTGTGCTGATGTTTTAATCTTCTTTCTTCTTTTACTTTTCTCTATACACAGGTTCAAATTCTATTGTCTATACTGCTGTGTTATTTGCCACCATTAAGATGATTTTTAATTTATTTGACACCAATGTCAAACTCCTGCTTCTCAAATAAGCCAGAAGAATTACTTTCCAGCTGTGGAGAAAATTACTCATCATAGCTTTGATTATTTGGTAAAAAACATGGATGTGAAGGAACTCAATATGGTTCAAGATGAACAAATGAAGAGTTCCTTTCACATTTCTACATTATAAAATTATAGACAAATTATTAGTATTAATCATTGATAACAATTTAGAGATATTTTCAAATCATCAGCCTGATACAATCACTGCATACAAATCTTCTCTTGTCCATGCCCATCTGATTGGACAAGGAAGATGGCGATGCTGAACATTATGGAAGTTCCTAATGAAAGTAATTTATGTCTCTCTTGCTTAGCTGCATGATTATTTCAGAACCACAGGTTAGCTGATGGCTGCTGGAGGCATGTATCTCACTGATATACACATTCCTAAAAATCCTCTTTGGAATTTGGTATGTAAACAAAGAAGCATAAAGTAGTCATCCTGTAGAATCCTGATAAAACATCATTCTTGGGGCTGTATCTCTGTGCTAGAGTGTTCTTCTCCACTTGTATAACAATTCATATGTTTCACCTGTCTGCCTATTGGTGTGATATCTTGTTATGATCAAAGACTCAGAGTGAAACTCTGATGCAAAATAGCTTTTAGAGTTTGGAAATTTCTTGGTTTCCTTGGAAGAATAGAGGAACTAAGTGCCTGGGAGCCTATGTACAGCAGCAGTCTCTGTCACTTCTGCTGCCACAAGCTTTCGGCTGCCTGTCCTCAGGGGCAGTCCTGGTACTGTGTCCTTACATCAGGTTCCTGGGAAAGAGCTGTGTAAGAAAGAGCTGGGAGATGTCTCAGTAGCGCCTCCTGCCCTTGGCTCAGAAGCCAGGGTGAAATTTCAGGCGCTTACCAGGACTGCACGACAGCATGACCCTGACCCTTCCTGGCATCACGCCGTCCTGGTCCAGGCTGGCAGATCTGACACCTTGGCTTGGCCTCAGACCTGCCTCAAGCCTGTACCTTGCCCACTGGCCTCTCAGACTCTCAGCTGACCCTGATTTTCGTCACTAGCCCTGCCCTGCTCTCCCAGTGGCCAGGGAGGCCACTGCCTGTCCTGCTCTCATCCCTCTGTCTATGGGGCATCCCTGCCCTTTCAGAGTAGCTACCCTTTGCTGCTCCCTTGATTTTAAAGGAGAATTGCATGCACATATCGAGTACTAACTTTATTAGAGTTATTTAAAACCTTACTCTATGCAACCATCTGTCAGAAAAGACATGCTTGTCAAAGGCCAGATCTACTGTCAGGAGCTGCCAATAAAAAGTAAAATATCAAAGGAAGAAGCCAAATTCTCTGCTTCATTAATGCAAATTTTTTTGACTTCTTGAAATATTATAACAGAAACCTCTGAACAAAAATGACTGAAAGACAGCACCATTCCACATTATAATAACAGAATATTCCAGTGAGTTTATAATAAGTTTTGTAATTAGTATAATTATAAAGAATTTATAATTTTTACTTTTCTCTAGAATTGTTTCTATTTTGTTGGGGCTTTTTTCCTTCAACTTGAAAAAGGAGACAAAAAATAAAAGGAAGAAAATTAAAAAATGAGATGGTAGAAATTCTAAAAAGAGAGCTATCTAGTAGAGAGGTATTACAGAAATCTTCAAAGAGATTTGCTAGTATCTGTTGCCATGAATATTCTGATTAAGCAAAAAGGAATTGTTGGAATCCAAATCTTTCACTGCAGCATTGGCAGAACTGAATGCAAAAAAAATTATTGTTCAAGGCATATCACGTGAAAAGGAATGCAATTTTAAAATGATGGGGATTTATATTTTTATGTGAGTTTTCTTCTTCTTCCTCTGTCCCTAGAACTCTTCCCCAGGGAAGAGTTTGTCTCAGTATGAAAGCAAAGATGCTTCTATTTTCAGTGCCCTGACACAAAAATATGTGTTTTGATTTAGGAATGGTAGTCCACAATTTAGTGTTCCCACTGAATTACTCCAAACCATGAACAGTTGCATCACTCCCCACTCCTCACCTCCCCTTGAAGTGGGCTAGAGAGGAGAACTGGAGGCACAAAAGGTGAAGATCATGGGTTGAGATAAGTACAATTTACTGGAAACAGCAATGAAATGAGAATGAACAGTAACAACAACAATACTAATGACAGTGTGTACAAAAAAAAGGTGAACAATTCACATGTTGCTTACCTGGCAACAGGGAATACGCTATTGCTCCCTCTGCCACACTACATGACCCCGAAGGGATCTCTTTCCCTGTTCCCAAAAAGTGACGTGAGGTTGTATAGAATGATCTCTGGTCCTCCTGGTTACTGCAAAAATTAGCCTTGTCCTAGGTGGAACCGAGACAACATGGGATGAGGAAAAGAGGCATAAAAATTCTTGGAGGTATTTTGTCATCAGTGACCATGAAAATCTGTCAAAGTATTTTGCAATCATCTGATCCCATGTGAAGAAAGAAAGACATCTGCTGAAGAATTAGTGTCCAGATGGCTACTCCAAGAGCTAACAAGATGGCTTAATTGAGTTAAAGGTGAAGGATGCTAGAGCCAGAACTGGATTTAGTTCATGTGTTGTCACAAGGCTGCCAATGATTAGCTTGTAGAAGGGCTGCTTGCTTAAAGAACGTGAAAATATGGCTTGCTAAAACTCAGCAATATATAACTCAAGAACATAGTTAGATGAGTGCTTGAGAAAGTCTCCTTTGAGGTTCCATAACTCAATACCAAAACCATATGTAAACATGAACATCACAGACTCATAGAATGACCTGGGTTGCAAGGCACCTTAAAGATAATCTGGTTCCAGCCCCCTGGCATGGGCAGGGACATCTCCTGATAGTCCAGGTTGCTCAGAGTCCTGTCCAACCTGACCCTGAACACTTCCAGGGATGGGGCATCAACAACTTCTCTGGGCAACCTGTTCCAGTGCCTCACCATGCTCACAGTAAAGAATTTCTTCTTAATATGTAATCTAAACCTACTCAATTTAGTGCCATTCTCCCTTCTCCTGTCACTACATGCTCTTGCAAACAGCTAGATAGTCATTCCAAGCTTCTTGTAACTAGTTGCTTTCCATCTTTCCTGTAAGTCCCCTCAGGTACTGGAAGCTTGCAATCAGGTCACTCTGAAGCCTTCTCGTTCCAGGCTCAACTTCCACAATTCTGCCAGCCTTTCCTCATAGGAGAGGTGCTCTGTCCCTCTGATCAACTTGGTGGCCTCCTCTGGGCTCACTCCAATTGGTCCATGTCCTTCCTGTGCTAGGGATCTCAGAGCTGGATGCAATACTCCCAGTGGAACCTCTCTTGACTGGCTGGTTGTGCTGCTTTTGATGTAGCCTAGGATGCAGTTGGCTTTCTCTTTATGTGTCCTGGATAGCATGCCACTTAAACTCTCTTGGATAGAATCAGATAACTTCAATTTCCCTAACCTCTGCCAGGGCCTGTCACAGATTGGAGGGTCAATAGTAGACTAAAGTAACCTGTGACCAGTCCCATGCCTTTCTTCTAATGCATTTTAATAATTATGGAAGAAATGCCAATAAATTCTATGAAATTCCTAGATGTCAGAGAAGAGATCTTCAGAAAAGATAACTTTGATCTTACAAACACATTGAGTGGATGATGAAAGGGAGTAGGTCCAAAATTATTTTATGCACGCACACAAAAGCAAAGACATATAAATGTTCATCAGTATTTAACTAGAGAGTGAGAAACACAGAGGATGGAAAGATTTCTTCCGAAGAACATGGTAGGGGAAGCAACAGACTCTCTTAGGGGAATGATTTGTACCACAGCCTTGCTCAAGTGGTTTGCTGAAAGGAAGAGAGTACTTTTTAGCATCTCTCCTCTGCTTCCTAAATATAACATTTGCTGGGAAAAATTTTGAGACCTGCAATTATTATAGCAACTGTGTTCAGAAAAAGACTCCCACCAGTATTTCCAGGATGTCATTGGAGAGACACTATTAGCCCTGGCCAAGTAATGATCAGGAAGATAATGGTGACTGATGGCTCTTCATCTTAATAGGCAATGTTTTAGCGCTGAATATAGTGTCCTGGGATGTTATCATAAGTGTGTTAGGCAGATAGAGGAGATGGAGGAGAAACAGGAGCATTTTCACAATCTGAAATGGCACAGCCACAGCCATTGATCCAGAGTCAGAGACAAGAATATCTTTGTCAACAAGACACTTCCCTCTCTACTGTTTATCCAGATGAAGCAAGGGATTCACCATCATTCCCTTTCTCTTCTTATAATCAGAAGTGGAAGTAAAAGTTCAGTTTTCTGTGGTAGTGGTTTCTTTTGTTTTTTGAGGTTTATTTTTTTTTGTTTTTTTGAGCAGCAGAAGGAAAATATTGAGAATCAGTAACAGGCTTTCGTGCATGGAAATGGGCAGAAATTCACACCCTCAGGACTTAAGTCATTCACTCTTCAGCCTCCCTTCAGTGAACAGAATAAGGCAGGGATGTAACTGTAACAAAGTTATTAATTATTAACAGAAACAGCAACCAAAACACTCATGATACATGGAAGTAAATAAAATTTGTTCATTTCCCTTTATGGGTTAAAAAAATGTTACTTCATGTTTCCCTTTGGCTGGCTTTCTTCTTTAGCTCTGGCTCAGTAACAGGTGAACCAAGATTGGATTTGTTCCATCATATACTAATGACTCCTCTTTAATATTTTCTTGAGAACAAAGAGACTGTTTTTTCTTTTATATCTTGATTTATAGTTGACCTGTTCCATAAAAACAAAGAGGGTTTCAAAAATGTCACTGATTTCTAAGTAGCACTTTGGCAACTTGATCTCTTGCTTAATAAGGAGAGCTGTTGCAGAGAGAAATTTTCATTTTTTTGGTCTGGAATTTTTTTTTGTTGTTTTTGTTCTTGGTTGGTTGTATGTTCTTTAATCTGGGGAGCAAATGTCACTTCCCTTCTTCCACCTGCTTACAGATTCCACCACAGGTCATTATGAACTATTATTCATTAGAAGACAATAGAACTGTTTTGAAATAGAAGGTAAATCAATCCATAAAAATAATTGCTTAATTTTATTTTGTTAGAGATAACCATTTTCAATTTTCTGTGAACACAATCTTTTTCTGGTTCTGTAGGATACCAGTAGGGCTTCTATGTCCAGTTTAATTATACTCAGCATGACAAAACTGAGCTGATATGGGATGAGAAATATATCCTTACCATCATGCCACTTAAACAATTTGATCTTTATAATCAATACTTTATAGAATTCAAAGCTTCTTTGATTATTTTTTCTAACCATTTCTAATGCTTACTCCAACTGAGACATGCAATGAGAATGGCTATAAAAAGAGATGTTCAAAATAATTGACTTAATCTGAAGCATGGCTGTTGCACGTGTTTGGTTAAGACTTCCTGTTGCAGTGGGATAGGTACATTTTATTCAGGTCACAGACTGCACCTGAAAGGGGGCAGGTATCGTTAAGTGCCATGTAGAAGCCTGAGAATTATTCACTAATTGCAGTTGTAGGTGGGTGGAGAGCAGAGTTTCTCAGAATGTTCTCAATTAATTGGAGGGATTGGCCTGATGCACTTTATGTTAACTTTTCAGCTCAGAAAGAGTATTCACCTTCAGTAACCTCAGATGATGAGATGAAAATTGAAAAGCACAATTTGTGCTTCAGACTCCCATCTGAGTTTTCAAGACTGGCTGAAGAAGAAAAAGTCTAAAGGTTTTTTGCCAAAATGTGTAAATAACACTGAAAGTCAGAGTAATATATTTATGGATTTATTATTTGTTCATATAAATTTAGTTTAAATAGAGAGTGCAGTATGTTAGGGAGTTCTGACTCTCAAGTAGCAGCTGTTTTAAATGAAAATATCCCATGCAAAGCAATTAGTTGAATGTTCCTTCATCATCATCATCACCATTTCTGAAATCCCATTCTTCTAAGGTTTCTGATGTTCCATACCCATAAGTAGGTTTGGTATAAGAAGAGCATGGTGGCGGGCTTTGATACCATCTTATCCTAAAAATATTAAAATCTGTTTTTTGATGTATTTTAACGATCTCCTATGCGGAGTTGGTTTCAAGGTTGTTTTTGTTTGATTTTTTTTTTTTTTTTAGGGTGATTTTGCTTTGTTTTTAGGTTTTTTGTTTTGGTTGTATTTACTGGGCAATTTTCCAAACCCTCAGGAAATGTTAGCTTTTGTGGGTTTCAGTTCCTAAAAGTGTTCACATGTGATCAGTTTCAGAAGCACATGGTTGGCAGCAGCCCACTGATTTCCAATTCAATTACATCAGCCATGTTGCACTGCTTGAAGAAGAAGAAGACTTAACACTGCATTTTCTTACTTTGTGACCATCCTCTCAGATGATGAAAAGACTGCAAGATCTGTTCTAATTGCATTTTCTGGACAACTTTGAAAAATTGCATTAACTATACTGTCAAAATGTGGGATTTTTGCATTGATTGGGCTATGGAAATTGAATATATAAATGCACAGTATCCAATCCCTTCAATAAGTACAAGCACTGTGATGTGGCCAGTAATCTGCACAGATTCAATGATCACTGTAGCTGAGATACTCCAAAAAATCAAGCAGCAGCATGTGTTTAATGAATGAGCTGGGAAATTGTCCAGATCCTTTAATTTAAAGGTCTCTGTTTGCCCTGAATTTTGAAATGGAGGTAGGGAATTGACAAACTAGCCATGAATACAAAGAAGTGGGGTTTTTCATACAGTATTTTGAGCGTAGTATGTTCTGTTTACTACCTGAATATACTGTAGTACCAGTGACACTGTGGTATTCATTGTTAGAGATAATGAATAATTATCTGGCTGATAACATTAATTTCTGTTATATGTACTGTTATCCAAAAAGGAATCTTGTTTGCAAGCTTTAAATGTACATATAAATAAAATAAATTTATTCATGTTTACAAATAGTTACATACAGAGACATACATATACAGAGAGAAATAAATGCATAATTTTAAAATGCAGTATAATTAGAACTGCAAAATCCCATCGATATGAAGAAATTATTGTTACTGCATTTGAGATGTCTAAGCACTACAATATATGAATGTGAAAAATAAGTCTGTTCTGAAAAATAATGAAATCTGTGTAACACAGAGTACAATTCTGCTTGATGACATGTCATGTTCACCCTAAAACTGTAATTTAGACAATTATGGAGAAATTCTAGCTACAGTAAAACAAATGCTCCTTATTTTGGCCTGCAGATTTCACTGCAGCCTAACAAAAAAAGTCAACTTTTATACTGGGGTTTTTACAAAGTATTTCTTTATCATCTGTTAAAATGGTGGTAGTCTCCGACTTAAGGACTTTTGATACATTCTGTTAGAGGCAGAATGACCTTTACCACATCATTCAAGTCAAAGATGTTATTTTAACTTTGTTCCTGCACTCTTAGTCCCTCAAAGGGCTACAGATACAGTAGTTTTCATTTCCCATTTCTATTCCATTTTCTGACTGCCCTTCATCATGTCCTCCTGTTCAGTACATTAAGTTGAACTTTCTGGGAGCTGGATCCTGAAACTTTACCCTGTTTGAAGCAATTTAGTCTGTCCGGCAGACAGACTTTCCTTTTCTTATTATGTAGAAAGTTGGTGGTGTTTAATAGTTCCTGACTATTTCTGTTCTTATGCACTTAAAATCCGTACACATGTAAACAAAGTGGATGAAAAAAATTCATGTAAAAATTAATTTTTGTGACTAATATAGAAATTTTATGATTAAGCTTTATCCATCACCTGCAGTATTAGAGGTGGTGCATATTTACAGAAAACTCACTTGCTGTATTCTGTCAATGAAAAGGGCTCTCATATGATTGCTGGTTTAACTTGCTCCACTATAAGGTACTTCGTTGTGTGAAAAGGCAATTTAAAGATAGCTATAATGAAAAAAGCACTCTGATAAATTACAGACCTGATTCATTTCCTTGGCTTTGTTTTTTTCCTGGTTTGCAAGTCCAGAATTGTCACAGCAGGACAAAAAGTGAAAGGATCACTGGAAGACCAAACGAGTACAGCATTAGCTTAAATTTACTATTTTTTTAATAGGATGCAAAAGACAAAGCAAAAAAAAAAACAACAAAACAACAAAAACCAAAAACTCCAAACCAAACCTACTGCATTAATGCAGGCAACACCCCTTAGAGACAAGAAATCAGTGAGAGTGCTGACAGTCTTTCTTGTTGTAAAACAGGTACCCAATTTCACAATCTAAGTTTTGGGTAAACACTTTTGACATCAGCAAGTAGTATACACCATAAACGAGCTTTTGAATCACTAACTGTTCTTTTCCCCATTTCTGTTCTGCATCACCCAAAAAAATGCAGAACACAGCACTGAGTATCAGTTAATTCAGTTTCAGTTTCTAGTGTTGCCGAAATTTTAGGCAATAAATGTAATATTGTCTTGAGCCACATGTATTGGATTTCACATGGGACTGCTGTATTTACATACACCACACTTAAAAAAACTGTACACCAGAAAAAAACTGTATCCTGGATAATAACATTTTAGAAATACTATTAAAAATATCACTGGAGTCCTAGAGTCATATACTTGGCCTCAGTCCACGCCTTGTATGAATGTGTGGTGAGAAGAGAAAGCCATAGCATTAATGTGGTCTCTCATAGAGAGAGCCTGTGATAAAATATCCCAGTGATGGTTAAAAGGTGGATGGCAAAGACACCAGTGTCTCATTTGTAGCCCAAAAGATCCAGCACAGGCATCATAAAGGGCCTAAAGCAGAAAAATTGAATGGACCAATGATCCAGTCAGCCCTGATGCTCAGAAGGGTAAGTTAGAAACAAGGTGTAACACCAGCACGTGTCACCCTGGCATTGCCTGTTCTGAGGTCAGGCACCAGCTAGCACACTTTTTTTGTGAACTGAGCAGTCTGCAAGGCTTCCAAGTACGGTCATGGTACTCTTGTGTTCCTTGCAGAGCCACAGGCAGCTGCTGTGGGAGACTCCACTTGGCACAGACCTGGCACTGACAGATGCTGTGAAATGTACGTTTTTGAATCCCATGTTACAAAGTGTTTGACCAAAACCAGACAGCCTTGCCCTTCCAAATACCAGGCAAGTGGGACATCTTTTCACTTCCACATTACCTATATACATGATAGACCTACTACGAGTTATGATATGCTTCAGTTTTATAATCAGGCTATTCAGTCAAATAAAAATTTTCTGAAAGCAGAGTCTGAAGAATCAGATCTTGATTTGCTGTATTGACTTGAAAAGAGTTATTTGTGAGATAAAGTTTGAAGGAAATACTGCAGTGTGGAAATCTGCATCTATCTGCCAAGAAACTTTGAGCCAGAGCAGGGTGCTAATGATTTGTTGCACAAGGACTTCTGTCTGTTTTTGCATTCTTAGTTTTATGATTAGTCAGAATGTTATTACTGTAGAATGTTTCTGGTTAATTTACACAACTATTAAAAGATGGAACAAAAAATATTATCTACTGGAAAAATCAAACCATATTAACATGCTATAAACACTGGCAATACTATGGTGGCCTGGTGTCTAAAAAATACCTTCTTGAGGAAAGGTGGACAGTGATATGCCCTTAAGTGTCTTCTATATCTCATTTAATCTATCTTACAAATATATTTTTTGATCATCTCTTAGTTACTTTAATTAGTACATTTTTATTTTATCATTTCTGCTGGCCACTCAAATTTCTCTTCTGTAACTTTCACAAACATTCACCAGCATACAGCTGTAGTACATTATTCCTATGAATTTTCGCAACACTGGAATTTCTATGAAACTATCAGACACTCCAATGTTTTCAAGAGGCAGTGGAGAAATATTTCTGGTATAGCTGTTTAGCACACCATTATGTCATATAGTACAGTGGAAGAAGTTATCAAAAATATATAATTTTTTGCAAAACATTTCTGTGTTTTTCTGATTCAAAGTATTTTTCTTCATGAATATCTTCCCAAATATAACTTGGCAATCAAAAAAAAAAAAATCTCCCTTAGGCTTACTATTTTTCAGGGTGAGATATTTTCAAATGGATTTCTTTTTTACCGCTGCAGCACCAGGGGACACACAAGGTTGTCATTATTGGCTAGACGGACACTGAAGGTCTGCTGAAAATGGAACAGACAGAGAAGTTTCGCTCTGTGAACTCCTAACAAGGTGTAAACTAAGACATGGTATAAACTCTCCTTCACAGCTTTCTTTGGGTTTTGACAAGCAGGGAATCAATTCTGGTGACTGTAGACTCTCTCAGTATAGCTTTCTGTACTGAATTTCCAGACAGATAGAGGAACATCAAAAGAGCATTCAAAAAAAAGGTGTTGGTAATGTCATTGAGAAGCTTCCTATTTCTGATTCTTGAGGTAAATGCCTGGACACTATGCTTCTGGAAATTACTTTAACAGAAAAGTTAAGAGCAACTTGTGTTGAATCATGTCTGGGAAAACCTGTATAAGACTACAGTGCAAAGGGAGGCAGCCGTGAGTATTGTGCTGAAGCCATCTCTCCTGGACAGAACAGGAACTGCACTGAAATGCTGGGGCCAGCTTTTCCCTGTTATCTCATTTTTTTGTAGCATGAGGCATCACACAAAGCATTCATAGTTTAACATTCATATCCTGACAGCAGGCCAACAGGACAGGAGGGAAAGCTTTCAATACGCAGAGCTTATGCTACTCTTGTATTGAGGGCACAGGAAGTTCAGTGTATTTAATTGTAGAAGCTGTATTATAAATCCTTGTTTTCAGCTGTTAAAGCAAGCTGTGAAGAGCTCAGGCCATTTATGGTGAAGTTTATTGTCTTTGTAGTGAAGTGATAGTAAGGACCTCACCAGAACTTTAGATCATATAAAGGCTTCACTGAAATACTGATTGATGCAGTACTTTTGGGGAAATGTATGTCAGACATGCATGTCTTTTGCAGACTTTTGAGTGTTGACGAGGTCAGGGGACTGGTGTGGGGTACACAGACCCATACAGAAGAGAGCAAAGAAGGAAAGGCTAGGGAGCACAGAATAACCTACCACTAGTAACGTGAGGCTACAAAGTGACCACACGTAATGCCTTGGTAAAAGGTGCTGACTCATTCAAACTTGAAGGTAGTTAGCAACATTTTTTTCTTTTTTGGTTTTTTGTTTTTTTTTTTTTTTTTTTTTTTTGGTTTTTGGTTGGTTGGTTGGTTGGTTGGGGTTTTTTTGTTTGTTTTGTTTTTTTTTGGTGGGGAGGAGGGATTTTTTTGATACTTTATAAAACGGTAAGTAAAAAAAAAGTATCTTTTTACTGGCCCAGGATATTTGTGCTGATGGTTTTTCAGTGTTAGTGCCTCATGAGAGTGAGGTTGGAAGTGCTGTGCCTTTCTGACACACTTGCTCAAATTCCTGAACTGAGCTCTAGATTTTACTGCGTGGAACAATAGCAATGCCAGCACCTACTGACTTTTGACATTATGACAAAGTCTCTAAATCTGACACTGCTGGGCTAATATTTATTTTAAAAACCTCAATCATGTGAGAATACTGTATTCATTATGAAGGGACAACTGTGACAATATCCAGATAATCTTTTGCCAATGGAAATTTAGTGAGTTTGAGGTTTTTTTGTGGTGATTGAAGATCAGAAGATCATGGTAAATCTTTGTAAAGTAATAATATATGCCCAAAAACAACAGAAAAAAGAAGCTGGCATACTGAATTTAGTCAAATTACCCAAATCAAACAGGCATTTTTATATTTAAAATATAAAATATCTATATTTAAAATTTTGGTTTAATTGAAGTAATAAATTGCAGACTTACGTGGAGCAGCTTCTCTTTTGCTAAAAGGTGCATAAAGAACTTCAATAAAATCTTTTAAACTATTCTTCTTCCCGTCTTTCTCTGGCAGCTCTTCTCTCTATGGAGAAAACTTTGTGTTTAATTAGAACAGATTAAGAATCCATCTCTAAGCAAATCTTTTCTATGCGTAGTGTTTCCAGCCAACATTTGATTTAATAAAGTATTTGCCTGATTCCAATTTGTATTCATCAATATAGTCCTTCCTGAAATTATATTAGGAGTATTTTATAAAATGAAATATTTAATGTCCACACAGCAATGAATTAGAGATCATTTGTAAGATATCAGCAAATTTAGAAAGGGAAGAGCATTTGCTAGATTTAGTGAGATTGTTTTACTCACAGAATGATGAAGTGGGAGCAGTTAATGCAAGTGTATTCTCTCTGTCTATGCCAGCACAAATTATTTGGGTAGAATATACCTGCATTCATCCTTGTTCCAACACTGCAGCAGCGTTACGGGATAGAGAGGGCTCATTTATTTGGAACCATCTTATTCAGAATGGTTCAAAGTCTCAACTCTGCTAACTAGTTCATCTTGAAGTCCATTTCTGATGAAGACAGGCCATCACCCACTGAGTGGGGCTTGAGTCTGTTTTACCTTTTACAAAGCAATTTCGGTTTATTCTGAGAAATCCAATTTTTTAGCAAGTTCTATTACAGAAAAAAAAAAAGAAAGAAGGGTTACTAGACAAGTTCTAGCTTCAAGAGAAGTCTGCAAAGTTCCACTGTAAAAATAATGAGGCTCTGACTCCACAAATATTATTATTATAGTCATGTCATAACTGTCTAGTTGCTAAGTGGACTTTTCAGGAAAACTGTGTTCTTAGGTACACCATTTATATGCTTGAATGACTCCCTCAGAATGAATGCAGTAGTTTTAGTGGTTACATGGCTACACAATATGTAAACCTCTTACTTCTGGCAAGGCAAACCTTTAATCTTTTGATCATTGTACAGGCTATGGGCTCTTTGGACATGCCTGCATGCAGCATTTATCTGTGCAGCACAGGATCTGGGCACTAGCAAGGGTCTCAGGTGTGCAATCATGGTGTCACCAAAGGCACTGCACTGCACTTTTCAGAAGAACGAATTACTTTGAGAGAACTGATGAGCCAAGGTAGTTGTACTGGTTTTGACTTTGGAGCTAGCTTATCTAGCACAGGCTCAAGTTTCTCTGTACAGTCCACACTGTGTTCTTGAGACATACTCTAAATGATCCAGAGCCTAAAAATAGAAGTCATACACCTACCATCCAGTTCTACCACCTTTCTTCAACAGAAATGTTCAAACAACTCAAGTTTTGATTTAGTAAGTGCCTAGCTGGTTGTCTGCACAAAGATTCTCATGGTTGCAGTTGCAGTCCAGGTCTTTTGAGGCTTTTAAAGCTCAGAGCAAAGCCATATTTTTATATATCAATGAGAACCAGTATTACGGTAAGAGTGGCAGAGAAAAGGGCAGAATCAACTTGCGTATGTAGTATAATAGTTTAATTTTTTCTTTATTTTTAAAGCACTAATTTTCTTAAATAAATATGACTATGCTACTCTGAAAATGTTGCAGACTAACATTTCTTATTTCTTTCAGAGAAAGCAAATTCTGTCTATTCTTACATGTTGCACAGTATAATGGCATGCAGCCCACACAGTGGGTAATTTGAATGAACAGCAGGCCTTCAAATTACACTGAAAGGGCTGTTATATTTCAAGCAGGGAACATTTTTATTACAGTCACATTCTTGACATCCTACACAATGCATATACATTTTGTCTTTTCTATTGATATCAGACCAACACGCAACTAGCTGAAATAAGCAGGCATCTCAAAATACTCATGAAGAGTTTACAAACACAGTTAACCTCTGCCTTTTGATGTTGGGATATTTTGTACTGAGAGAAAACGCTATTTTATACTCAGGAATTGTACCACGAATTGCATGCAGGAAGCCTCATCACATGCAATCAGTGATTCACAGTTTCATTCAGAGCAGACAGCTATGAATGGCATTATTCACCTCAGTGAGCAGGGATTTGCGTAATGGGGCTTTCCAAAAGTATTAACACAGCAGTGAAGGCAGGTGGCAGCTCAATATTTTCTATTAGTGTTTGACCTTTTATCATGCTTTGGACCTTGATACAGCCTCAGCTGCTTCCCTCTTTCTCTGGAAAAAGACCGGCCGTTTTTCCTGTAGCTGTACAAGGACTCAAACAGACGGTAGACCTACAACCACATCTTTAATCTATGTTTGCTTTCTCACCTCGTTAGCTCCCTCCTTCCTCATCCTCACTGTCTCTTTCCATTTCAAGGCTACAGAAGTTATAGTTCATTATAATGAACTGCACTTCATTAGTGATGCTCTCCCAGCCATGGAAATTCCTTTCTAAATACCTGCTGCCCAAATAAAGTGAACTAAAAGACTGGGAATTTCAAAGTGTTCAAATGACAGTTAGCAAGCTCTCTATCACCTAAAAAAGAAAACAAACACAACTCGTGATTCATAAAAATGCACACATTTTAATGCTACTAAACACAAGGCAGTGTAACCGTCTAGGCATTTTGTTAATCTTTCCATGTGGCTTAGGTTGTGTCTTTATTGTCAACTGATATGCAGCATATACATATTCATGGGAGATATCCATAACTTGCAGGAAAGGCTAATGACCAGAAAGCTCTGCTAAGACTCAGCAAAGTCTATTCTTAGCACTGCTACCAGTAGACTAGATGAGCTTGGACACGTAAATTCACCTCTCCAGACCTCAGCTCTACTCACCAAAGTACAGTGACATCCGTCTGCCCTTGGGTTATGATCTGATATGTAATTGGGAAAGTTTTAATGTCCCTCTTATTGTTCGTGTTTAAGAGTAAGTGAAGAACATGCAAACTCAGACTACAATCTATTCAAACTTGAGCAGTATTCTAAAAATTGAAGCTCTTTAGGTTCAGTTACTTGGCATGCTGATTAGAAGGGCAGATAACTTCTGTTAATGAATAGAATTCACTCCAAATGAATAGAATCACTGCCAAGAAATTTTTCCTACCCAAAACTATCCTTTGGGATACTGTTCCTGACATCTCGGCGAACATAGTTTCCAAACTGGATTTGAATTTTGTAATATCCACTAAGCAACCTTCACTTTACATTCTCTAAGACAATTCATAAACAATAAAGAAAAAGTTAGTAAATATTTTAATTTTTTTTGCTTCATCAAGCTATTTAATATTGCTTGATCAAGCTATTTAATATGATAATTCAGATGAAAGAATTTAAGTCTATTGTGGTTTTCTGGTCCACAGTGGCAATTCAATGGTTTTTTGTGGCTGACAAGTTTACTCAAGATTGTGTAACACTAAGGATATGCAGAGCAGTTTGGAAGAGAGACTGTGTTTGAAAGGAGGATAAATGAGTCTGACCGCAGTGACAGAATGAACATGGATCAATGGCAATTGGTGAGAAGGATCAGGTGTCATTGATGCCATGATGTTTTATACGGCTCTACAGATATGCATAAGTGCACTGATACCAACAAAGGCCACAAAAATGCTAATACATTTCACAGAGAATTATGCACAAGGACCTCAGAGAAAACTGAAAAGTCATCAAAAAATGAAGGGCAGATAGAAATATTTCCATCATTTATGTAGAACCCCAAAGAAAATTTAACAATGTGATGACAAGGGGGAATCTGATATTAATATTGTTAATAGGGTTTTTAATTCCCATTATTTACATAGTTTTCATCACTGAAAATGAATGCAACCTTTTTCTTGACTTTGGTAAATGTAAGGAATCTTAGAGGGGAGGAGGTGGATCCCTGTAACATGAAGTGGCACAAGGTTCCCGCCATTGCTGATACAATCCTTCTTGATCAATGTCAGGAGGAGGAGTAATCTGCTCAGCTTTCACTCTGACAAGTGTTAGCTGAGCAAGCTGCCCTACTGAAGCGCTGAAGAACTCAACATGCTTTCTGCACAGATCATCAGAGCTTCTGTCCTAGCCTGCATGTTCTAGTTACCTGGGAGATTGTAGCAGACTTGGCCAGCCATGCTGGTACACAGACGGGTGGCGGTGGCATTCACTGTCTCTCTTCCAGCCTTGACAGGTAAAAGTTAACTTCACTTGATCAGCTAAAGGGCAGAGTTTCTTCTAGCTGAGAGAGAGTAACTTCTAAAATTATCAGTTATTCTTGGCAAGCTGATGGAACTCTGCTTGTTAAAACATTTCCAGAGACACACAGTTTCTCTGCAACAACAGAAATGCTGATGAGAGTGTTGATTCAATGGTATAAAGGGCTGACCACAGTGGGACACGGAAAGTGAAGCAGATCAGTCTATCACTGTATTACATGACAATGAAAAAGAAATAGACATGTTCTTAAACTTGCTTCATGTCAGATGTCTTATCCAGGGTCTAGTTTCTGACAGCATTTGACACAGAGAACAAACCTTTTGAAATCAATATTCCAGGGTCTAGTTTCTGATTGATATTGATTTCAAAAGGTTTGTTCTCTGTGTCAAATGCTGCTGTAGTATTTGACATTTCATGACACGGTTAGGAGAGCAATCCACTTGGTGGTCAAGCAGTGAAAGATCATAGGGCTCAACTTAGCAGATCGCATTGGCAGACACATGACTCTACTTCCTACTGTGAACATCCTCAAGAAAGAAGTGACAGCAGTAACACTTCAGCAGCGCACACCTCAGCATACCACAGCAGTGCACATCTCAGCATACAACAGCAGTGTGGAGAATAGTGAAAAGCATTCTTCTTACACAAAGTTTCTGCTTCAAATCTAGGTGATAGATGGGAGAGGTAATAATAGACTTAGAACAGAGTCAAGAAGAGAATATGAAAATCTCCTGCTGATATTCTGTGCATATTGCAAAAGCCAAAGAATTGCTAATGTGCAAATTTTCTTCACATACACTAAAGGGTTTCTAAACCAAATACCGTTCCTGTCATGAGAGATATCTGCAAAGGCAGAAGATTAAACCACAGATATCAGGAAGAGTTTCAAATTAGTAGAATTCATGTCTAACAAGCAGTCGTCAATTTTTCCTGTATCATTACTTTGATTCCACTCCTTATGCAGAATGAAGTTCAACAGCAAATGGAGAAAGCAGCCCAGCAAATGATACAGGGCTCTCCTCCCCTCACTCCTCACATCTGACTGTTGATTACAATTGAAGGATTTGAGTACCAATTAGATCTGTGATGTCACAACAACCAATGATCAAAGTTTTCATTTCGGATAGGAGACAATAATGCCTGAATAAGACTGAAGTAACTGCAAAGGATTACACTGTCTGTAACTAAAAAGGGAGTATCTTTCCCCAAATGTTTGATGTAATCCAAATATTAATACATAGGTAACATGCCAAGCAGTGAGTCTTAAACACAGAAAGTAATAGCAAGTTTCAGACTGCTGTTTATCAACAAATGAGCAGTTCTTGGATGGGCATGTTATGTGGCATTGAAAGCGCAAAAGTAATTAGATGACTGTATGGAACCACATAATCATTTAGATTGGAAAAGACCTGTAAGATCATCGAGTCCAATAGCTAACCAGGCACTACCAAGACCACTTAAACTGGGTCCCTAAACACCTCATCTACACACCTTTTAATTACTTCCAGGGATGGTCACTCAATCATTTCTCTGGGCACCCAGTCCTTGACAACCTTTTTGGTGAGGAAATTTTACCTAATACCCAATCTAAACTTCCCCAGGTTGAATATAAAGTAATTTCCTCTTGTCCTGTTACTTGATGGGTCAAGCACACTGTGGTGTTTAGTGTGAATATTGATCAGTAAATGGAAAGACTGCTCTTAACAAACAAATTTATATCCAGTATATTGTGCCATGAGTGCTTATACAAACTAATAAAGACAGGGTTTTCTATAAAGCGTTCTTAACAATTTAGAGATTTCACAAACATTGAATAACATTCCTAATAACACTAAATATGGTTTATGGATTTCTAACAAAGCTTAGTTACTTTTTTCTCCTCAAGTAAGTTGAACATGACCCTTTTTATGCTTACAACAAAGAAATTTTCTTTTTCTGTTCCTCTTTGGTAATTATACATGCCATCAATATATGTTTTTTTAAACAATCATGTTAAATACTGAGCAGTGCTACACTCTCTTACCCTTTCAGAGAAAATCAAGTTAAATGCAGTTACCTATCAATTTTCAGTGACAATTACACTCTCCCCTGCGTACCCCAGAAAGATATTAGAGAATGCACTCAACGGCCTGTCTCTTTCAATCACCTTTATGGTATCCGACATCCCAGAAGCTAATAAGGGTTAAACCTTGTCTTGCTTTCCCTGTAAATCAGCAGGAAATCTCTTGCTCTCAAGTGTTTAGAAGCAAGTTCTGGAGTTATGACCCTCATACAGACAATAAGGCAAAAATGTCTTCCTGTTCCATTCCCTTCACCAGGGATCAGGTTAAAATTTAGAAAATTTTGGTTCAGAGTAGTACAGTCAATAATGGAGATTGCAAGTGAAAAAGGTGTCTAAAGGCAAATGTATTCATCCTACTGAGGTGTGAGTGAGAAAGACTGGGCTGAAATGCACTGAAACCTAGTGGAGAATAAAATGGCACTCTACGGAATCTGACAATATTTTCTCCAAACTACCAATTTTTCATCTACCTACTGTCTGTAAAGAATGTCATGTCTTGCAATTTAGCTGGACTAGCTGCTTACTTTTATTGAAAGCTAAGAGCTAGGCAGGGTTTTATTGCAACAATAGTTTTTAAAATTTATTTGTAACTTTTGTGTGCAACACAAAGTTTCCTTGCAAAAAAAAAAAAACAACCAAAAAAACCCCACAAAAGAGCTAAAAACCCACAGCAAGCAAAAGCAGTATTTAATCTATCTGCCCACAGGCCCTGAAAATAATACAGCATAAGATACCCCCTCCTGAAGCTTTCTCCTGTGCTTCTTCCTGTGCCCCCTCCTGTGCTTTCTCCACAACACAGAGCAACACGGGTTGTCAGGTGAAACTTCGCCATTTGAACATACTGAGTAAGGACCCATCTTTCTAATCCAATCAAATCAAGAGATAATCCGGAGTCCCTTCAACATAAATGAGAACCTCAATTGCACCCAGGAACTGAGTCCCATCATCTCATGGTTTGGGTGTAGACCACTTAGAGCTTGATGTACTACCTATGTTTTAATCACATTTGATTTATACATGAGATGTAATTCTACGAGAGGAAGTCACCCACTCCAGTGCACTGTAAATTGGCTATGATGCACTTAGCTGAATTGCAAAAGTACAGTAAATTATTTAATAATTATGTTTTTAAAATTATATGCAGTAGTTACTTGATAGCTATTTTTTTTAATTGACTTTTTCAGGTTTTAAGCAGTATGCAGGCACTAAAAATACTACAACAATTTTATGCTTCATTAGCAAAATGGTGGAAGTTGCCTAGTATTCTGATGTAGTGCACAAATACAAAATACGGTCTTTATGATAAACTGTCCTGTAGCTACTACCATATCACAATCGTGGGGCAGGAATCTAATTACTGCAGGGCATTAAAAGATCCACTGCTGACAATCAGCTGACCTGGAGAATCACTCTTAACAATAATTTTTTCTGAAGACTAATTTCTTCCTGTTGGACAAAAACTCCAATAAAGATTTCTGATCCTAAGATCTTTTGCAGTGTCCTCCATACTGATGATGTAGACAACAGATTAGTTAATTTTTAGTACAACTAAATACAGTATAGGAAGATACCAAAACATCATTAGAAATGTACATTTATATATACATTTACATTTGCTATTTTGAAGGATAGTTGGAAGGAAGAACTAAATTTCTTTATGACATCGCATAACTAAGACACTAACTTTCCAAACACGTAAGAGAAGAGGGATATATTTTAGCCAGGTTGTGGTTTAGTGAAAGCATTCCAGAGAAACAGAAGTTAACAGTAGGAAAACTATCCCAGAACAGACAAAACTGAGCTTAGTCCTTGCTCTCTGCTGGCTTCTCTCTGTCAAGATTTTGTTCTGCCTTGCAGAGAGAAAATCTTTAAATGTGAGCCGCTATTTTGCATCTTAAACTTTTCCAGGGAAACGGAAGACTTACTCATTTTCCTGTGCCATATATAGGCCATGGATTGAATTTTGACTCAAAAGCTATACTTTCAGTGCTCATGCAGGTTTGTGCTAAATGTGCATTCAAGCTTTAGGCAGCTCATATTTTGCTAACTAAGCAGATCTCTTGTTTCTTAAATGCCCTCTCTAGCTTGGATGCAGCATAGAAACTTGACAATCATGTAGCTTGCCAATGACTTTTCTTCATGAGGGAAGCTTGGAACAGAAATACTCTGGTAGGGCTTCGTGCCCTTGCCTTCTGCACTTTCCCTTCTGTGCAGTAACAGATGATGCACACTGGTACATATTTTGTAGAGTGGAGCTCTGCCACCGGAAGAAGGGAAGATCCTCACCACAAACAGACCCTGTCCATTCTGCCACACGTTCCCATGCATCAGCATCCAGAGCAATGCATCCTCCCTGCAGCTTAGGGTAGGAAAATATTTACCCAGCTGTGCCTCTGCTGGCCTGTGTGGGACTGACCTGGGTTTAGTTCTGTGGAATCCTCTGCTGGGACCATGTGTGAATAATATCATTAGTGAGGCATGCCTGAGATTTTGGAAGTCTGTCTTGCCTGGCCCACCTGAGCAATGCCATTTAAAGCAGAAATGTTACAAAACCATTGCTGAGGGTAGGAACTACCAGGTTAGTTTTCAGCAGAGATAGTCAGGGAAATCCCACACAAGACTCCTTTACGGTGAATTATAGCATGACAATTCAGTACTGTGCTTCTGAAAAAAATCATGGTGGTTTTGGTGGGATTGAGCCCAGGTGGAAACTGTAGAAATGGACCTTTTGTTTCTCAGTGAGGTACATTTCATGTACACCTGTACATGAAAAAGTTCAGTTCCTTGGACAGGTAGAGAAAGAATGAAGACAGGCTATATTTATACTTTTATATGAAATAAATTCAGTTTTGGAAAGAATCAGCCTTTTGAAAAAGTGTATTTTCTAAAGTCTGAACATCCATCCTGTTGGAATACGGTGCAAGAATTAGATTTTCCCAGACTTGTAATATGAACTGAGTGAGTGAAAGTTGTGGCAACTCATGACTCTAAAATTCTACAGATGCTTGCACTGTTTTTAAGGAAAATTGGAAGGTGTATTCACAATAAGGATGCACTCACTGAGATCTGTTGACCTTTGAAAATTACTGAGAAGCCATATTCTTTGTAAATAGGAGAGCACTTTGACTTATTGAATAAATGGGTCTGAATTCTGAACCCATGCTACCATAGGGCAGAACCAGGAAAAATCATGGGCTAAATCTCTAAACAATATTATAAATTTTACAGCTTGACCTTTGCTATATTGCAGTAATTATACTACCATTTTTAATTTATAATACAATTTTTTCATTTTGAGATATTAATTAGCTATTTCTCCACGCACACAGTATTAAGATATTGCTGAGAAATGATGACAAAGCCAAAAGCTGGGTTTTGCTGTCAGGCTCTAGGAGCAGGCCTGCAGCACATGGTTTGATCCACAGCCCAGGGGCCTGTGGAAACAGGGCTCAGGATTAATCTGCAGCAGAAGCACATGCTAATGCAAATTATTTCCTTAGGCCATATTTTTCAGGTCATCATGCATCCTCATGCACATATACTCTGTAAGACACACATGTAGAGGAGAAACATTTTCGTTTCTGTGTTCCGTGAAAGTGTTAACACAATAAATGAATCTTTCATAAAAGCAATCAAAACAAATCCATTTTTTGAAAAGCAAACAAAATATATTTTAAATGCCACCAAAGGTGCCATTTAAAAATTATCACACCAGCTGTAAGGAGCTAGATGCTCAACTGGTCAGTCACAGCAAGCATAAAAACCAAACTCTTTCCTTGCTGTGATGCCACGATACTTTTTTGCTTTTTATATATACCCCCTTTATATACTCTTTTAAATAACTTTTATTTATTCTTAAGGGCCTTTTAGCCCACATACTTCTAATTCTTCAGGTTTGATAAATAGCATAGACCCAATATTCCATTAAGCCAGGAGACCAAACATCTCAGAAGCCTCAGACACCAAAGTCTTCTCTGGAACACATTTTGTAAACTAAGATGGGCCTGTCCAGGGGGGAAAGTTCCTTGGGGAGGGGGGTTCACTCAGCCTCTCACTGGAGAATCTTTGATAGATATGTTAATTGGTAAAGCCTATAATGATATACCCAAACTATTGTGGGTGTGCATTTCAGGGGGTGCTCACGGGGGTGCATTTTGGTGTGCATTTGGATGTGCATTCCAGCATGCTCCACCTGGATGGAGTGCACCAAGGATCCTTAAAATAAATACCAAGGTAAAATCAATTTTTTCCCTTCTAACCGTGTTTGGCCCTTAATTTTAAGACCAAGAAAATGCATCAGCTGCTGTGACAGGTGCCAGGTGCCACCAGGCCTCCACAGGGCAGTGCTCCTCAAGACAGGCATAGAGCCCTTTTATGTCACAACTCAGCTACGTGTTAGCAGCTGGCTTAGAGGAACCACAGTCCTACACACTCCTGGCTATCCGGTTATAAAGGTAGCATCTCACAGTTCACAGAATATCCTCAGCTGGAGGGGACCCACAAGGATCAAGTCCAACCTTTAACACACTTGTTGTGGGATTGAACTCACAACCCTGGTGTTTAAAGCACCATGTTCTAACCAGCTGAGCAAATCTCAGGGTCCACACACCTTCCCTGGGGACTCACACAGATTCATAGAGAGACCCTGTACTTAGGCTTCCTTTCTGCAGTTTCAAACACCTTCAGTGGACCCCACTTCTAGCCTAGAAAGAAAAGCACTAGGAGCTGCTTTAAAAATAAACAGCTGAAGGAGACATTGGATTCTGCCTTTGAATTTTTCACCAAAAAAACCCCAACCCACCATTAAAAGTGAAGAAAACCTCTTAATTTATGTTTGTCCATAAACCTCAGGAATCCTGCTTTACACTGCTGTCAGGAAAAAAAAAATCTAATCTGTTTCAGATTACTGAAAATCTGAGGGGCTATGTTGGACAAAAGCTATTTTTTAAGGCACATTTTTCTTTCTACTGGTTTGTTGTTTGTGGGGGTTTTTTTGTTTNCCACCAAAGGTGCCATTTAAAAATTATCACACCAGCTGTAAGGAGCTAGATGCTCAACTGGTCAGTCACAGCAAGCATAAAAACCAAACTCTTTCCTTGCTGTGATGCCACGATACTTTTTTGCTTTTTATATATACCCCCTTTATATACTCTTTTAAATAACTTTTATTTATTCTTAAGGGCCTTTTAGCCCACATACTTCTAATTCTTCAGGTTTGATAAATAGCATAGACCCAATATTCCATTAAGCCNCTAACCAGCTGAGCAAATCTCAGGGTCCACACACCTTCCCTGGGGACTCACACAGATTCATAGAGAGACCCTGTACTTAGGCTTCCTTTCTGCAGTTTCAAACACCTTCAGTGGACCCCACTTCTAGCCTAGAAAGAAAAGCACTAGGAGCTGCTTTAAAAATAAACAGCTGAAGGAGACATTGGATTCTGCCTTTGAATTTTTCACCAAAAAAACCCCAACCCACCATTAAAAGTGAAGAAAACCTCTTAATTTATGTTTGTCCATAAACCTCAGGAATCCTGCTTTACACTGCTGTCAGGAAAAAAAAAATCTAATCTGTTTCAGATTACTGAAAATCTGAGGGGCTATGTTGGACAAAAGCTATTTTTTAAGGCACATTTTTCTTTCTACTGGTTTGTTGTTTGTGGGGGTTTTTTTGTTTGTTTGTTTATTTGTTTTTTGTTTGGTTTTTGTGAATAAATATGAGACCTAAGGGATTAAATTCCCAACTAATAAAAATCAGCACAGCTCCATTGATCTAAATAGGGTTATGCTGTTTTTTTTGCCCTGGGGATTAGCCTTATCAAAGGCTTTGTAAGCTTTTTTAAATTAAAGAGACAGGCCTGTTCTCTGTTTCAGTGCTGAAAGAAAGTGAGAATTGTGAGCACAGTTTAATGTAATCTACAGTTTTACATTATAAATAGCATGATGTTTGGAGGCTTTAAAGACCAATTGTAAAAATCTACTACACTGGTTGAGAAAAACAGAAAATTACATCTTATATGTATATATACCTATACATATACATATTCCACAATTATTCAGTAGGTGGCAGTTAAAAGCTTAGATGAGCTTTGCAGTCGCCATTTAGGCAGCAGCACTAGCAGAGGCTGGAGTCAGTCGGTCCGTAAAAGCAGAAAGACAGAGGCTGCGATCCAGCCATCAAGAGCATTATCCGCGATCCAGGTACTGGGGAGCAGGCGGGAGGGGAGCGGAGCCGCGGGAGAGGAGGACGGGCAGCAGCCAGCACCGGGCGCAAGGCAAGCTGCAGCCGGCGGAGCTGCAGCCCCCTTGATTAAGACAGGGACTCCTTTCTGGTGGAGGGAGCCCAGGACAGAGCGGGAGAAGAGCTGGTGCAATGACAGGCAGAAACTGAAGAGTATTTGAAGCTTCCTGTTCCCACACAGGTATATTTTCTTCCATTGTTTTTCTACACTATCTTATACAATAGGCATAGCTTTGCATTGAGATTAGAGGTCTTAATTTTCTTCAGCCAAAATCCACAGTGCTCACTCGGGCAAAATTTTCTCTGAAGTGATAGAGTTTTGCATGAGTTACAACTGCAATATTTGCTCTAAGATAATATCTTACATAGACAACATGGCATGCTGTAAACTGGGGCTAGCAATGAAGCCAGGCGCTGGCCATAGGCATACTGGCTAGTTAACAGTATCATTTTTCTGTGTGCTGGGATGCTAGTAATGACCTTTTTTTCAAGCTGTCTTTCATTAAAATTCGATGTGCTGAATTTTGCCCTAGTTTATAGCGCTTCCACTACAGTGGCTTAAGGAGAGATTAATTTTTTTGGTTTTTTTAAAATGAAAGCTACATTTTAACTTACTGATAGAAGAATACAAAAATGTGGAGTCTGAATAAAATAACGCAAGGTGTTTCTTTCTCTGAGACAGATACAACTTCGCAGCATCCCAGTGACAGACAGGATTTTTTTTTTTTAGTAGTCTGTCTCCCAACTGAATGAAGGAAAATAAACAATGAAAGACCATTCTCAAGTGCCTGAGAGCCGCTGAATTCAGATTTGATAACACTTTATCTCTTGTTATCTTCCCCATGAAATGTGGGATGCTCTGTATGCTGCACCACTCAGCCACAGAAGGGTGAGCACAGAAAGGAGCAACAAAATTGGATGTATTTTAATTTTAAAGAATTTTCTGAATGTCCTGTTTTCATGAGTACCCAGTAAGTGAACACATACATGCCTGTTTATAAATGCACACACATACAGCTATGTAAGCTGTGTTCAGTTATGTACATCCCCATACCTTTCGAGGTAAATGAAGCTGATGAAACTGTATCTTTGCCAAGCTTTACAGTTTACAACTATCTAGAATGTTTGCAGGTCTCAACATTTTTAATTCTTGCTTAGAGGGCTATTTCGGCTTGCCCCCTCGCCCTCCCTTTTTTACTTTTCTGACTAATGGACTTCAGTTATGCTCAGGAGCTGCTCTCTGGGGTCCATCTGTCCTTACTAAATGCAGTAGTGCCCAATTCATGCAGAAAGAGTTTGGTGCCATTGTTCTGGAGCTATGAAATATGATATTCCTCCAAGATTCATGCTCTCTCACACACCACACACAACATTTCTGAGGCTCTTGCATGAAGAATTGTATAAACACGGAACAAGTTATAGCACACAGCTGCAAATCAATTGTCCCATGGATCTGGAGGAATGATTGTGATGTACAGCTATTTATCCCTGGTAAGAGAGAACGAATTGGTGTAAATGAGCTGTGAATACACTTAGACTGGAAGGTTTCAAACCACTAGAGCAGCAAGGTCCTTAAATTGCATTCTGGTTGAAGTAATATATAGAAAATATTTTAAATGCTTTTTAGTTGTAGCTTGATGGAAGAGATTATGTGAAATGGTTGCCTGCAAGGGCAAGGCATTGGATTTGATAATCCAGAAAGTCTCTTTCAGTACTAAATACCATTTTTACTTTTCTCTGGAAGTTGCCTGCACTAAAGTGTCCTTTTGCAAGTGAGTCAATATCTTTGGAAATACAGTTTTCCACATAACTCACATCAGTCAGATGAATGTATATATCTGCACTGTGCTGCACTACTGTTTACATAAGCAGACTCACAAGCCCTGATGAACCTCAGGCTGAATAATATCCCTTTTTCACAGTGCAGAGCAGAGCTCTTTGGAAGTTGATTGGAGTTCACAGGCTCCTTCTGGTCAAGTGGTCATGATTATATTACACGAGCACTGCAGTCTCTGTAGTACCAATAAAAATAGCAGACTATATGTAAACTGATACTGCTGTTCCTGAAGTAGTTACTAGCACTGTTTCTAGTTTCCTTTGAGGATCACCTGATAACTTTCTTTTCTGGCTTTCTCTTGTGCTAACCAACACAGCTGCCCATGTAGAGATCCCAGCATCATGTGTGAAAAATCAGACTTAGACTTTCATTGTGACAGAGTATGTGCTATTGCTCCCAAAATTAAATTTTTAAAATAAATGTGCAATAAACAATATTCTAGTTCAAAGACGCTCCTACAGAAAGACTGCATTCAATTACGTATTCCCTTTTTCTTTCATTCCTTATGTTCATAAACTTATCCTTTTCTTCTTTTTTTACGGTTTCGATTTATGCATTACATTGGATTGTATCCAATTCACAGTGTTCCTCAGTAACTCTTCTGTTATACATAAAAAGCAGCATTTGAATATTCCATCTCCCACACTTCGAGTGAGTATCATGACATTTGTACATGCAAGCTGAAACAGTATTCACTGTGGGACATTTGGTTTGGTATCCTGACTGATTCCAAACATTTGTTAATTTTCCCTTAATATTTTTTATTAGTAGGACTAATTGAGCAATAATCAATATTAAATAGAGGAAGAAAAATGACAGTTTTGTAAAACACAGATATTAGCAATACTAATTTCCCTTTAAAATGAGCAATTTCCAAAAATTTACCAGGAAAAAATATTTCTGGGAATTTTCTTTTCCATTTGGTATTTTTACTTTACATACAAATGTTTCCAAGTATCAGCAAACAGATACTTGCACTGCATTTTTATTGTGACATTAAAATTAAACGTGCATTAAATTATCTTACCTTACTGCTGCAAGAGCAGTGGAAAAGACGCCCTGAGTGTCAATGCAGCTGTATGTATTAATTGAAACAGAGCATTTTCTAGTTTGCCGTTTTGAGAAAACAAATATTGATTAGTTTTCAACCAGAAAGTATTGATAACAGAATAATTCTTGAGATGGGTATCAAGGACATGAGCAAAATGTGAAAAAGTGTGTGTCAAGTCTCTGTTAAATGCACTTTTGACACACACTGAGGTCAGGAGCACCTCCTCTTGAGAAAATAATTTTAAGTTGAATGTTTAGCTTCTGTATCTGAGATTAAAATTAGTCTCTCTGGCTATGCAGGTCTGCAATATGCTATGGCAGGAAAATCCAGTCAGCATTAGCCTGACTGCAGGTAATGAAATTGGTTTTTGTTGAATCTGAAAAGGTGTCAGAAAAGTGAAGTTATGTCACTACAGCCTTCCAGTATCCTCCTTCAAAATATGTACATATTAAAGAAAGCATATGAAAAGGGCAATCTATTCCTGGACTGCAATTGTTTCTGTCCCAAAATGCTTAGTAGTTCTTACTTAAAATTAACTTGAAGATAAGAAAAGAACACTTGCCTTTTTCTATTTATTCTTGTTTATTTTTATATTCTTCCCTGAAAATTTAAGCTGACAACTTTCATCTCTTCTGAAAGACTTAATTATTTAAATCATCAACTATTAGCTACTATCAGTAGCTAAAATATTGTGGTTAACCCAAATAAATAACATTCCCACTTTCCTAACCTGTACATGCAAACCTTACAATGCTGCCATGTGTTACTCAATATTTTTTATTCTTCAGAATATAATTTTTATAATTTTGTTCAATACTACAAGGAAAAGAAACATGAATCAAGAAAAAACTACTCTTAAGGCTAAACCTACCTGTCTTATTTCAGAACCAAAACTGTTGCAAATTGGGGTGAGGAACATCTATAAACTATCAGGAAGCTGCTATTATTATATTGTACCCCACACTTATAATTTAATTGCTGGTTTTCAAAATACTCTGATTTGCAGAAAAATTTCAGTGGAAGAACAGGCTTCTTACTAGTGTCTGGAAGCATATCAACAATCATATTACATAGTCTAATTAATTGTCAGGGCTCATTCTGGATCCTGAAACCCACTGCGTTAACCTATTCCCAAGTTATTGACCAGCAAACCAGTGGCAAAATGTTCTGTTTAAGCCATTATTATTTGAGCTGTATAAGAGCATCAGAAATATTCCAGTGGTCAGGACAGCAATCTAGCTATCCTTACCAGCCAAACAAGGAAAATTAATGACAGGAGTTATATCATAAGAAGTCACAAGCACTCAACCTTTAATAATTTTGCTTCTACAGAAGATTTACATAAGTAGTCTCAAATTAACATTATGGAATTGAAAATTACAGTGAAAAGCAAAATGGCCACCTGTCTTAAGAATTTACTCTGCTGAATGGAAACAGTCTTCCATGAATGTACTCTTCTTCTGTGCAAATAGACATATTTATATGGAAATAGCTTGTTGCCTATGCTGGGCTTTTTATCATGAATCTCACGATATATAGAATCATCCACAACTTCTAAAGTAAAATGATTGCTTGGGAAATGTTGTTTCTTGGCTTGGATTTTTTAATTTTGAGTGCTTTGTACTTTTCCATTCAGGAAAACTTAAAAGAACATACCATTGTCCATAAGGCAGAACCTATTTTTTCCAGTGTACATCTGGAGAAGCAGAAGTTCACTGCAACATGTAAAGTCATTGCTCAGTACCAAAAATGATTCTACTATTAGAAACCAGAGGGGCTGAAAAGTCACACTGAGTCTCTGATCCTGCATCTGTATGAGTGACAAATTCCAGTTTATAAACATACTTCTCTGTCCAATGGCATTATGTCCTACTTGTTGAAAGGCAAACATACAATGTTGTAAGTTGATCTTTCCATCTTTACTCAGTTAAATTATTGAAAATTGAGGAAAAACTACTGTATTTGGTTAGTTAAATTGGGAAGAAAACTTAAAATAATCAGTTCCAAAGAGAGCTGAATACAATACTGTTATTTTGATATTTTTATTTCTATGTGTGCATTAATGAATACCTAACTACACATATGGAAAGGCTCCTGAGTAATTTCTCTCTGAGTTTTGATGATAAGCACTTAAAGATTAAGATACTGATTTACCGAAATGCTCAAACAGATAAATCAATGAAGTACCTAGTACCAATGAAGATATGCCTAAGGCAAAGCCTGAATTTGGACAGGAACTGTCATGAAATTCTCCCTTTTTAGTTTTAAGATTAAACAATCCACTAAATAGAAAGTGACAACCAATAGGACACCTGTCCACCCTGGATAAGCTTAGCATAGTATTTCTGTTTCTGCATAAGAGTAAGGGTTCTTTCATGTGGTAAGTGTATTCACCTGTCCATCCTGGATAAATTTAGCATAATATTTCTGATAATGAAACAAGATATTTCTAGAAATGAAAGTAAGGTGGTGCTTTTTGTTTTGGTTTGGTTTTTTTTACATGGTAAGTGTGTTCAATGAAGCTGAATCTTGTTTTACAGTAATGGTTCATTAGTACATATCTGTTACTAAAGGGTTAGTTCTGAAAGCTCTTGGGTAACAACAGAGAAAACAATTTCAGTGTATGCCAATGTGTAAAACTCTTTGTTGGATCAGGTCCAGCACCTTCTGCATTTTCTGCACATGAACCCTCAGCAGGGAAGGGAATCAATAGATCCTTCTGCGTCATTCATTCTTCTGCCACCAGTCCTGCCTTCTCCAACAAGCAATGCTGCTTTAGTGAAGCCTAGTTCCAAAAACCCATTGCTATCTGTTGTTCCGACAGGAAACAGGCCTACTTATCTCCCCTTTCTTTTTCCAGTTCTTTCCTGCCTAGCGAAACTATTTCTGCTAGAACATCTGCTGGCTGTATGTAAGCCAAAGAATTAGTAAAGATTTTCTTACAGTGACAATTACGCATGTGGGTTTTTTTTCTTTTACCAAGGGTTCCATAGGTTTCAAACAATTTTGAAAAGGCATCGTTTTGGGAATGAGATTTTCAACATAAGTGTGATTACAATATGACAATTTGCTAAAGCAGAACACATCACCTGTGACTGCAGGACAGCATAGAGACTGGATTCTACCTCCTTTACATACAGATGTTCTTAGGACAATAGTCTCCTTCTGTAAATACAGAAAAAAACTGAAACAAATTGATCTAAAAGCCTCCTGTCCTTTCTATTTCTCTTCTATGTTAGGCCAGGATCATGAAGGAAACCCACAAAAACCTCTTAGGGAACCTCTCTAAAAGATTTTGTAAAGTTAATTTCATTTTAAAGATTCTAAATTATTAATTTTCCATGCAAATTCAAACATTTTCAACATTGTAGGGAGCCTAGTTCTAAAATTAAATGTGTTGCAGTTTCAACAGATTGAATTTGTGGTTTGAATTTTTGGTTTCTGTGAGTATACTGAATAAGAAAAATGTCTGATTTTGTCCCTTACTTTCAAATAATCAAGCAAATTTTGCAATAAGGACAATGTGTCAGTGATAAGCAGCAGGTTTATGACACAGTATTTTTTTCTGCAGAAGATGCCATTTCCTAAGGAAATCTCTCTGGTCATTTTTCTATAGCTGGAGAGAAAAGCTATAAATGGTTTTCTCTCCAGCTATAGTTGAGAATAACATAAATAAAAACTGCTACTGCATTTATGCAGTGAAAAAAGAAATCATGTTTTACACTAGTTGATCATCAAGAAGCAGACTTTCAAAGAACATTTTGTTTCACATGAGAATAAAAACCTTCTTTTCATATGGACTAGAACCTCATGTTGTAAGAAAAAGCTGTTTTAACAGTTATCATTTGGTCTTCAAATGTGTCCAACTTTCCATTGATTTGAAAAGACCAAAGAATATCGAAGAAATGGAATGAAGAAGCAAGTCTTATATTAAAAGATGAAGGCACTGGAAGTAGGAAAGTCCCCATTCTTAAAGTGCATGTTCATTAGCAGATATGGTGAAAACACTCCCTGCGAAATGCCTGTTTATCAGAAAAACAAGAAAAAGTTCCTTGAGAGCTCTCCTTCCCTGTTTTATATAAATAATGTGACATTTTTCACTTTTGATATTGGGAAATGGACATTAATCTGACAGCCATGTTGAAATCCATCTTATCTATAGCTACACTCTTCACCTTGTACCTTTTATCTTTGTATAGTGGTGTCATCACTGGATAGCCTCATGGACTGTCAATTTAAATTAAGACAAGATTTTTAACTAAATGCGTTGCTTGTACTTTATTGGTTTTTCAAAGTAACAATGACAATATAAACAGAGACATGGCCTTAGAGTTTAAAAAAAACCCAAAAAACTGACTGACATGAGATGTCAGTCATGTTACCTAAGGAAAAACAGCTTTCAGGAAATTAATACACACCATCTGACAATTGCTGAATTTCATATCAGAATGGCATCTCAGTAGGACATTGTAAGACCTCAAGAAACTGGATCAGTTAAGATGCAGTCAAAGCCTCTGACTCCAGAAAACAAAGGTAACATCACACTGTTCTATAAAATGAATGCTACACTAAAAGATACAGTCTAGTAAAATATATCAACTAAACTTACAACTTGTGACATTTCATGGTAGTCTAACAATGCAAAAATGGTGAAAACCATTGCAACAAAACCCAAGACTGGAAACATTGCAGACAGATTGATTTTTCCTGTGTCCATTTTCAAGCATAAATTGAAAGAGTTCACCAGCTGTGAGATTCTAATCTCATGTTACTCTGTGGGTAGATATTGAAGTAGATTAGGTTTCAGAAGTTATTTTTCAGCCTTCCTATACCTTTTGCCTATGCTATCTGTAGCTTAAATACAAACGTGACAGGCAAGTCATAAATATAATTGATAGAAAAGTTAGACTATAAAAATCCCAGTTAAAGATTAGAGAGAACTGTGAACATCCAGTGGCTAAGTACAGGATCAGTGTCATTGATTTAGTAAATGCTAATATAACCACACGTAATTAATTAGTCAGCCAAAGAACATTAAGAGTTTAAACTATGAAGAGCATAATCTGTAACATGAGGCACCTTATTTAAACATTTAAAATGCATATTTTTTTCCCCACTATATAATAAAATAAGTGATTATATGTCATAATTGCTCAGACCATGAACTGTACCCTTCTGTCAGAAAAACCCTTTAATTCTTTCACCTGCCATGTCAGAAATAACTAGGGAAATCATGCAGACTAACATAAAGGTCTGCAGCTGAGTCTGAGCTGTAGGCAGTGGTTTGCCCCAGTGAATAGCCCATCAAGCTCACTTGCAGTAGCTGAACTAGAGCAACTCCAGCCTTGTGCTGTCAGAGTATCTGCAGAAAACAGAGTTAAGTCAGCAGAGGTACAGACTCACTGGTTTGCTGAACTTTGTGTGCAATCAGACAATTCAAAATGAAGGGCATGAATGTCTGTTATGAAGAGCGCTTTGGCTTTTCAACTAGGGATAGTGTTGGTAAACTGGCATTTTAGAGGATGATAGTAAATTTCCACTGAAGCAGTTTGTGAAAGTAGCAAAAGCAGCAAATGAGCCTTCATTACAGAATAAGTCCATTCTAACATGTAAAAAGCAACTGCTTTTTCTGTGCAAATTATGAAACAGACTGGTTTTCTAAATCAGAAATGATCTTGTACATCTGAAAAGTCAGACTTCTTTCAAGTTAATTTTTCCATACCCTCACTGGCCACAATGCCATAAGCTAATGAAATAATGCCATACTTTATTTTCTCCTCCTGTGTTTTTCAGTTAACACATTTTAAGACAAAGAAAGATCAGTAAGTTAATAGGGTGATACAAAAAGCATTAAAAAATGAACACTCACGTCCAAGTACACCACATTCATACAGAATGATTGCCACTTCAGGAAATTCTCTGACCAGATTCACACAGAGAACACAAAAAAAAAGACAAAAAACATTTGGGGAATTCTTTCTCCAGTGTGATCATAAAGACTTGCATGAGTTGGCTTGTTTGGTTTTTTTTTTAATTCCTGAGCAGGACGATTTAGAATAATATGTAGTTTTTATTTTGGCAAAACTGAGGATCTTTAGGACTGACAGACCAAACAGTGACTAAGGTTCCTGCTCCTCTGCAGTCACCCAGGCTGGGAAGAAACAGCTCTGTGGAGAAGGTCCTGGGGCTGTACTGGGCAGTGACCAGGTCATGGACAGCAGTGCCCTGGTGGCAGCAAAGCCCCCCGTGCCCTGGTCTGTATGAACAGGAGCATGGCCAGCCGGCTGAGGGAGGTGATAATCCCCCTCTGCTCAGCACTCACGGGACATCAGCAATGCAGTTTGTCTGGTTTGGGCACCCCCAGTAGGGGAAAAACATCGATAAACTGGAGCAAGTGCTGATGAGGGCACCGAGGTGCCAGAGCTGCGGCACTGTCCTGCTCTGCAGGCTGAGCGACCAGGACCAGTTCAGCCTGGGGAAGGCACAGATCAAGGGGCAGCAAAGTGTATCCCTCAACACCTACAGAAAAGCCATCAAAAAGGTGGAGTCACACTCTTCACAACAATGGATGCTGGGAGGAGACACAACAGGTATGAGTTGAGAGAGTAGTTTAGATTAGATATAAGGGGGGAAAAAAGTCATCCTGATGGTAATTTTGCATTGGAGCATGTTTCCCAGAGAGACTGTGTGAAAGACTGGAGATTTTCATGTCTGCACATGACAGAACAACCTTCTCTGGTCTCGTGGCTGACCCAGCTGTGACGAGCAGTCTGGACCAGAAACCTACTCAGGTCCCTTACAGCTGCAATTATCCTTTGATACTATGGTAATTTCTAAAGAATATCTGCAAAATCTCCCTACACAATAGGTCTGCTATTCTTACCACTGTGAAGTTTTCCTGTTGTCTAATGTAAATCTCTTCTACAATGTAAGCCCATAAACTCATATTTTTTTCCACTACACTCTCCATCTTTGCAACAACTTGCTGTGTTTTGAAGACTGTTAGCATGCTATTTCAGGATCCCTTAGAATTTTTCTGGATACTTAATAATTCAGGCCATTAAGTGCCCCATTTCAATATGTTCTATCTTTTAGACTACCATCTGTGTCAATTTTCTTGGAGATTTCTGAGTATGTTTCAAGTATGCAGTGTAATAAAGCAGGAGTGCACTCAGCTCGCGTTTACAATTTTATTTCTCTACTCCATATTTCACTGATTTTCTTAGTAAAAAATTTCATAGTGCATTTTTTCTCCTAGTCCTGTAGTTCATAGGCTACATATATGATTGTGCAGTGCATAAGCTGCTCATGAGGTGGAATTCACAGATTTTGCTCTCTTGCCTTTTCATTCACAAGAAATTATTGAACTATAATTCTTATGGTAGCTCATTCTGGGCAGTCATCCACTACTGTAAGCTCTATGACTGTTCCGAATTTGCATGTCTGCAGCTCTTACGTACAGGTTTATTCTCAGTGGAACAGCAATATGCTGAAAGAAGCTTCCTCTTCTTTCTTCCCATTTTTTTCCAGCTACTTTTTTAAATTTCTCTCTCAACATCATGAGCTGCTCACTCATTTTATTTGCTCCTCAGAGGGTTGTACCTCTTCTATAAACACACACATAAGCATTTTTTCTGAGGCTGCTTTTTCTTTCCATTCCTTGAATTCTGATGTCAGAAAAACAATTTTGCTTCAGAGCCTCCGGACGAACACTCATTTATCAATCTTTCCTATATTTAAACAAGCCTCTCAGAGTGACAGTGAATGTAGCACAGGAGAGATGGAAGGGGTGAAGCTGCCTTCTATCTGAAGCCAGGCTGGGTAGACAGAGCTGCAGCAGCTCTGCACTTTGCTTCGGGATCAGTATCCCCAGTTGCACTGGTTATTCTGCCTATGGTATGGCAGATGAGGAAGTACAACCCTTTCATCCAGCATATTATGTAAAGACAGATGTTTTCAGCTTACTCAGACACTATAGGATGAGGACACTATAGGATGCCCTGGACAAGAAGGATAACAACATCAGGATATGCTTGAAGAACAAATGAAGACATTAGTGCAGCATGCGTTGCCTTAGCTTAAGCCTAACTGGCACAAACAGCAAAACAAACAGCAGCAAAATGTAGAAACAGAAAATCTGGCATGAGCTTGCAGCTGGGATAAGGGCATGGGGGGTCCAGTAACAGCCACACCTCTATGGCATCAGTATTGTCCTGCTGCTGGACAGGTAAAAGGTAACTTAAAATCACCCCCTGCAATGCAGTCACTCCTTCTGCTGCATTAAAGAATTAGCTTGGAGGCTTTATTTCAAAAGGAAAGAAATTCTTTGGGTTATTCTGGATTTACTGCTACCCAGACAAAATTAAAACAGGCAAATTTAATCACTTGGTGCCATTAGGGCACTTGCGCAAAGTTCCCTATAAAACCTGCCCATTTCCTTCAGAACAAGTACAGACGCAGCAAATATTGCAGTTTTTTTCCACATGTATCCCTTATATATCTAGATTTGGTCTGAAAAGTAACAATATCCTATACTCTCTTCAGTTTTCAGGGTTCAATTTTTTTAATGTTTATTTGCTTAAATCTCACTAAATATAAAAAGACTTGTATGTGCTGTGTACCTATTGAGGTGCTACTGATGAGAGGACAAATTCATCTTCACTTTATTTCAATGAATTCTAAAACAGCTACAGCTTGCAAACATGTGAAAACTTTACCATTTCCATTATTTAACAATTTCATCAGTATTTGTGGTCCTACTATATAATGGGCTTTGTCAAAGGGAACTGACTGCAGGAATCATAGAATTTTGTGACCTTTGACATAGGCACTTGCCAAACTTGGCAATACAAGCCACTAAAAATGTTATGAATATGTCTGCAGAACCTCTCTGATAATTATAGCCAGTCTTGTGTCAAATATCCTCTGCTGCAATATAAATATTGGAATGAAAAGGCAGATGGAATATGAGCAATTTGAGTTTATCAAAATGTACTCTTTGACCCAAAATGCCAGTGGCAAAGCACACTGAAATGGGACACATTCCCACGGAGTTAAAAACAAAGCTCATTAGGTGCTGTTGCTGAAGTGCTAGAAGTATATCTTAGTTGTCACTCAGAACTGTAGTCCAGTTGTAGTGGAGATAAATTCCTTAACTACTGAAGAGCTGGAATATTCAGAGTAATTGACTGTCATACACCGGTACAGTGATCTGTTTCAACTATTATTTTAGACCTATTTTAGATACAGAAGAGTAATTCCCTTTCTACAATTTGTTCAGGCCTTGGCATTGTTGAAATTGCCAGATGCAACTTTCTAGTTCTGTGAATATTAGTCCAGTAGGAAGAATACTGAAACACACAATGGTAATTTAAAGTTAGCCATGAAGTGATGAAGATGGTCTTTTGTTACCAGTCCAGACTGGATTGCAATCCCTAAATTTACTACTGAAATAACCCCCTGCAAGGCTTCTTAAATTACTACAACTAGTATGCCATCACTTACATCACATTTATTTCTCCTATAGGGAAAGACATCACAGCATGGACTCTGCATATGTACCTGTACTAATGTCTGTCTTCTTGATCTTGATGTTTTCTCTTCTAGGTTTTACCCCCTAGCTGAGCAAGTGGCACACAAAGAAACATGCCTGAGCAAAGCAATGATTATAGGGTAGTTGTGTTTGGAGCTGGAGGAGTGGGCAAAAGTTCTTTGGTCTTGAGATTTGTGAAGGGCACTTTCAGAGAGAGCTACATCCCTACCATTGAAGACACCTATCGGCAGGTGATCAGCTGTGATAAGAGCATATGCACTTTGCAGATAACTGACACTACAGGGAGCCATCAATTCCCAGCCATGCAACGTCTCTCTATTTCTAAAGGACATGCTTTTATTTTGGTTTACTCTATCACCAGCCGACAGTCCTTGGAGGAACTCAAGCCAATCTATGAACAAATATGTCAGATTAAAGGAGACATAGAAAGCATTCCAATAATGTTGGTGGGGAACAAAAATGATGAGAACCAAAATCGAGAGGTAGAAAGCAGTGATGGAGAAGCCATGGCTAAGAAGTGGAAATGTGCCTTCATGGAGACCTCTGCCAAGACAAACCACAATGTGAAAGAGTTATTCCAAGAATTGCTAAACCTGGAGAAACGCAGGACTGTGAGTTTACAAATTGATGGCAAAAAAAGCAAGCAACAGAAAAGGAAGGAGAAGCTGAAAGGCAAATGTGTGGTGATGTGAAATCTCACTGTCAGAAGTCAGCTGTGAAGTCTCATCTGAAAACACGCATGTAAAATCCATAGACAGAAAACAACCTTGCAAGATCCTATTTATTAGTATCTGTTTTAAAAGAAATACTTGGAAATTGAAAAAATGAGGTACTGTGATTGCTATGAATATGACTGAAAAATAAAACCATGTGTACTCTCACAATCAGTTAAAGTAAATCAGGAAGAAAACAAAAGGTGTCCCAGAATACCTTATTTTGTAATTTACAAAAATGAAGAATTTTCATCATTCACATAATATGAAAGATTTGGAAAATCAAGTTAATATTATCTGCATTTGCATATAATTGCAAAAGAAAGCCATGTATAATGTCAGAAGAAAAACAAAGAAATAGTTGTGAAGAAACCTAGAACATACAAATGCATGCTGGATGGCGTTAATCATTTCCCTCAAGAATGCTGTGGATAAACAATTCTGTGCCATTTTCATTACTGACTGGTTGGAGAGTGTGCATAAGAATGTCTTGGATCAGCTGAATAAATGAACTATTGCACAGTAAAAGGAAGTGTGGGGATAGCAATCAAGTGTGGGGATAGCTCTCCACCCCCCCAGCATGATACTTCTTTCTAGTGTGATGCAGTGTTTTAACTGAAGGTTGTGGAAAGCCAGTCCCTGTAAGATAGTTGGAGATCATCTTTTCAGGACTCATTGCTTCAAGAATGACCTGAGTTTCTGGCCCAAACACATTTCAGAAGAACAGACTTTTTTTTGGTGGAGAATGCCAGGTGTACAAATAAAACCAGAAAGCTTCCCCAGGGAGAACTGACTGGGGAGTCCCCTACGAAAACCTCTGTGGGAGAGACTCAGTTGTAATGCTGCTGCTGGTTAAATGAACACATGGTGTGGTTAGTGAATGAATGGAATGTCTTTTGAAGTGGTGGTACCCTTGGAGAGGGGTTGGCGTAGTATACAAAGTTTTTATTCAAATGATCGGATTAGCTGAGTGATACTTCTTTACATTACTATATTCCAATTAGAAGGGTTTATGTTTCTGCACTATGAGATCTATTGCCTTTATTTTGTCTGAAGTATTTTATATTTGCCATTTAAACTCATGATTTGAACTGCTGTGACTATTTACAGAACCAAATATATATCTGAAATTAGTGCCCACAAGAGTCTCTAAAAGGAGGTTTTCTGGGATAAGCAGAAATCAGGATCTGGCATATTAAGAGTTGCAGTCAGGACTGTGTTAAAATGCAATACAAAGTTCAGAATAGAAAACACATTACTTAAAACATCCTTTCAGGGGAAACTGCTCTACTCAAAACCTTTAAAAGTGGAAAAAGAGTAAAAAAGATGAGGTGTCCTGGATGTCTCTCCAAAGTTTTTTAAAAACGAATATGAATGACTGAAATATGTATCCCAGAGATAACAAAGGCCATCTAAGATAAAATAAGCACATACAATTTTTCAAGGATACATTAAAATTGCGTAAGTCACAATTTGTACCTTAGGAACTTCTTTGAACCAATAAAAAGAGCCTACCATATTTTTAGTAAATGTTTATGTCAAGAAACATGGGAAAATGAAGTCAAGTACTAATATTATTAGCCTGCATGCTAGTGCATTATAAATATGTTCCAGGAGATGCTCAAATGCAGTTTTTGCATTAAAAATTGCTACCTTGTTCCTTTCAGAGTTATTTCTTGCTTACCTTCCACCTTTTTAAGAAATGTGCAGACATTTCAGAGGTAGAGTAATAGTATACACACAAATTGCTACGAGCACTGTCTAGAAAGGAGCACAACTTCTGTCATTCAGTCAAAAGAAATTCTGGCACCAGTAGAATCAAGTGTGAAACTCCTACTGCTTTCAAAGAGACAATTTTTTTCTGTGTTTACTTTATTGCATTAGAAGAGAAAACCGGGAAGGGTATGCAAGAAGCTAATGCTCTTCATTAACAGTAAATTCCAGGCTCTTACACAACACTCTTTCTCCATAAATCAAAAAGCACTTTGCAAAAATGACAACGTCATTATCTTAACTTCTCAGGTGGTGAAAGTGAGGCACAATAAGAGGAAACAACTGCACATAGATTGTCCAGCAAGATAGTGGCAGACCCAGGAACAAAAACAGATCTCCTCTGTCACAGTCCAGTGCTCACTCTGTATTTTGTCAAATTGTCTCTTCACATTCTTAAGTAGTTCCTGAAACACGTAAAGAAGCCTAGTTTGACTTATACAGCCAAGTGCATCTTTCTTGACAGTCTGTCAACATATCAAAAGGTATTTCCAGATCAGGGATGCAAAACACTTAAAAGCACTATGTTTAGTAAAACTTTTACAAATGTTTATACATCGACTCTGTTTGTAAAACAATCGGATGATGATACTCAATGTCACAGCATTGGATTCCATGGATGAAGCAGGAAAATCGGAAGAATGATCAACCTTAAGGCATAATAGGTCACATATAGAGGTCAAAAGTAGAGAGGTTGCCCTCAGATGCTAACACACCAGTGCCAAAGGTCATCATGTGTGGCACATGCCTTAGCAGCCAGCATAGAATCTCAAAAAGAAAAAAAAAAAAAATAGATAAAACCTTTTAACATTATTGCTTTAACTGGAGGAAATATTTACATAGTAAAATATCTTGCAGAAATATAATATAGGGGATCTGAATTACTTAAAAAGTACTGACTGCAAAGATATTACAGGCTAAAATTTAGCCCTGGACTTTTTTTTTTTAATGTGCCTCATAGTAAGAATAGAATAATCGTACAGCAAAGATAGAAAAAAACCAAGTAGCTGCCAATGTTAGGCTTGAGGACCAGTTCCTTTAGTTCCCAGTTGACTCCTCACTTGCTACGTAATAAGCCATGAAGTATTTCATGGACTTGCATGTATCAAAGCAAGGCCAGAACAGAAGCAATATTACTCAAGGACCATAGACTCAAAAGAGAGCATATTTTATACCCTTGCATTGCCATCTTAGTTTATACTATTGGATTTTACATATCTTACATACACGTAAGTTGGTTTAAAATGTTTGCTTTGCTATTACATATAGAATTATTTTTTTTAATATGGAAAAAAATAAGGTAGATAAAATATAAAGCTTTATTACATTTTTGTGTTTTATTTGGGAATGTCGTATTGCTATAATAAACTGTTTAAAATGTATATACAAAATATTTAATATTTAATATTTAAGGTCTATGATGAATTTTAGCACCCAGAATATGCAATCTAGCCAAAATGAATCTTTAAAAAGCATGAGCTTTATATGTAGATATGAAATACTAAAGTATGTTCATGTCATGAAAATGTGTTGTTACGATTTCTTTAGCAAATATTTTATTTTAAAATTGGATATGAAGTCATTTGTGTCTACTAGTTCCCATGTTTGTGGTGATGTTCTAAACATTCAAAATAAAGTTTTAAATCTTAACACAAGTTTGGAAGAAGTCTTGTTGGTGCCTGCATTTTGATTGTTTTATATTACTATTTTTTTAAATTGTAAAGGCAATTCTCTAAATCGAAACAGACTCTAACATGCTAGGCAGTGTCCCAGAGTCTTTAGCTATACAAGTCTTATTGAATACTTACCCTCTTCTATTATAGTCTGGCAAACACATATCTTTCAAAGTAATCTACCTTCATAAAAAAAAAAAAACAAGAAAACCCAAACCAAAACAACTTATCAGTTGGTGCTTCTTTTGGCCAGCAGAAAGCAAAATAATTCTGGAAGCTAGTCTATATTTTATTATTTACTTTAAAATAATGGCAGATAGAACCGTGTGCTTGTGAAAAATTGATACTTAATGTATGGATCCTGCTACACCTGCTCATTTCTAGAAAATTCCTGACGTTCTTGCAAAATTTCCTCCTATTGCATTTTATATTACCATCTGTTGCAAAAAATGTTAAATATAATATTTTAACACTTCTTGCAATTGAGAAGATGCAGTCACGGTTGTTCAGTTAAATAATTATTTCCGTGAGTACATAGGCACATTGATAGGCATTTGAACCAGTGATGAAATATTGAGCACTGAATGCAAAATGCACGTCTCTGTGAAGTAATTGCATGTGTCAGCCCACAAAGGTTTTTAGTAGAAGACACTCCAGAACTCTTATTGATTCTTATTATTCTTTTTTATTTCTTTCTTGCAATAGGCTGTCATTCACTGTTCTTGGCCCTGCTTCTGACACAATCTATGGTAAAGCAGTGGATGTGCCAATTCAGTGTCCTGGGTTTTACGCAATACAGTCACTAATTACTTTATAGATGTTTGTTATATTATATTCCACAGAAACACCAGAAGCATTACAAAATTCCCTTGCCTTTAATTTTTCTTCTTTTTTTGTCATTGGTTACTACTCCTGTTTCCCAATGGAAAATACTTTAATTTTTAACTCACACCCTCATTAAAATTTGTCACACTTATTTCACTGTCATTTTAACTGACATGTTTCACCCACGTTCAAAGCACATTTTCCAGCTAATCCTCAAATTTATTTCATGTAGTCAAGTGTGTCTAAAGTTTAACTCCACTAAAACTTCAAAAAGAGGGAGAGCAGAGCTTTGAAAATACATACTGGATGCTCCTTGTGAAGCAAGCAGACTCTTCTGTATATTAACCAGAGGCATATTGTTGGGGTTTTAAGAGTTCTCTTTTTATTTTCTTTTTCTTTTGAAAGAATTTTTTCCCCACACATGTACATTGCTGAGAAGGAGTCATTACCAAGGTACTTGAGGGAGACAAAGGACTTCGCTCGGGAGGAGCCCCGACCGACTGGCGCCCTTTTACCTAGGAAGAGGGGGTTGGGCGGGGCCCCTAGTTCCACTTGTGCTCTGGCATTCGGAGGGGAAGGAGGCTGCATCGCTGTGGAGAGAATTCACCATCACCGCAGGCTTCTGCCTTCTGCTGCTTTTCCTCCAACCGTGAGTGGAGCTTGCTCGCTGGAGCAGCTCTTGCACAGGGGACCTTATTTTTACACCCTACCTCACTGAAAGGAGACACCTTTCCACCATCTGCTGGGGTGCCTCAGGGAGAGCCCTCCCCACCCGGGATCCTAAGCCCATTTTCCCTACCCTGCTGGGGAGCTGAGCTGACGCTGCTCTGCCTCCTCCTCTCACCGCCGTTCGTCTGCTGCTGCTGCTGTGGGATTTTGCTACATTGTACTGGCACACCCCCTGCCTGCCCAGACGTCCCGGGACCTCCACTTTCAANCAGTTTAAAGAAAGCATTAAAACTCCTTTGTTTCATATAATTTATCTTGGTTGAGAATTCTATTTTATGAGTCATAGGGGTCCTACTGAAATCATTATGAAACTGAAGTGCAAAGGAGTTGTTATTCAGTCTTACATATTTGTTTCACACTCAGATGCCAACAAGTGGTCCACAATGGGTCCTACAAGAGCATTGCTATGCTCAGATTCTCAGATCATAGTGCAGCTGGCAAGGGGAAGGGGCTGACTAAAGTCAGCTTATTAGCCTCTACACCCGGTGCTCTGAAAGCTGTGGATGACAGTGTCTGTCACATGGAAATTGCCATTGTATTTGTATTCATTTCAGTAGAGAAAGAAAAAACCAAAGAAGCAGAAGTGGTGTTCTGTCGATTCCAGGGGTGCTCTGAGTGGGGTGCTATGCCTCCTAAACCGACTTTTGGCTGAAAGCCGCTTGGCAGCTACTGCACACCCACACACCCACACACACAACCCCACCGGATAGCTTCTTCGACAGGTTGACAGCAAAGAGGCAGGAAGGGTCCTTGTGTGCAAATCCACTGCAGCCTTTATTCCAGCATTGCGGCTCGTGAATGGGGGCAGTGACAAACACCAAGACCCATACAGAATTCAAGGTTAAATACAGGGGTGGGGAGAGCTGAGGGCAGTACATAGGTGGGGCTAAGGTATGGGGACTAATAGGGAACCAGTGAGGGAGTGACTAAGGGACAAGGGTGAATGGGGAAACAGGGAAGGAAGAACATTCTGGATAGGGCCATATAGGGTAGAAAGGGGCAGGGGAGGCCAGTGGGCCAATAGGAGAGACAGAGCCGGGGTACATTTCTGTAACAGAACAGGGCATCCTGAGAGAGACCTTTTTAGTCACTTTAACCTGGGGAGAATTTCTCCACTTAGCTCCAGGGGGTTCTTGAAATCCCTGGTGCCATGGGACACCTGTCTACAACAGTGTTCTTCCATAAGACATGTATGGCAAATATTTTTTTTAATATACAAGAGGAGAAAGATTGTTCTACATTATCTTTCAAAGAGAGATGGGGAGACCATTGAGAAGCCACTCACCCCAAAGAATATCTGCTTTGCTGCAACTTCTGTTCAGTGTTGTTGTAAGGACACTTTGCCTTTCAAATTTCCTTTCCTTCTTTACGGGTTCAGTTCTTGCTGATCAGGCTGGTCCTAAAAAATGATTCTTGGCCTATTTATTGATTTATAATCACAATACAATAATGCTGTATGCTTAGGCACATGAATTTAATTCCAGATTTTTTGTGTAGGCCAGATGCGCCCCGTGCAGTGGGGTCATTGTAACCAAAAAGCAGGATTATAATTTGGGAGGGGAAGTAGGCTTAAAGAAAATGGGAATATCAGAAAAGTTTACATTTTACAGAACTTACTATTTCTTAGAAAAATCTGAGATCAGCAAGGACTCCTAAAACTGTTTTTGAAAGAAAAGGCAATATTGAATGCTCATGCTGAGCTGCACTAATGAACATGGCTCTTAGGAACATCACAACAGTAGGTTACACAAGGAGAGTGACTGCTTCTCCCTTAGTGATCTCATCAAATCTCTAACTCCTTATAAAACCAACTTTACCCTGGATGGCTGTTTTATATGCCTGTGTAGGAGAACACACTCTGTAGCCACAGGGTTTTAGCTCTCTTTTTCTTCCTCTTACACTAATTTTGGCTGGGGTAGAGTTAATTTTCTTCACAGTGGCTGGTATGGGTCTGTGTTTTGGATTTGTGCTTAACACAGGGTTGATAACATAGAGATGTTTTTGTTACTGCTTACGCAGGGTTTACGCACGGCCAAAGCTTTTCCTGCTTCCTGTACTGCGTGCTGGCAAGGAGGGTAGGGGTGCACAAGAAACTGGGAGCAGACACACCTGAGACAGTTGATCCCAACAGACCCTACCAGACCATGTGGTATCATGCTCAATAGATAAAGCTGGGTGTCGGAGGAGGAAGAGAGGGGACATTTTGGGTGATGGCATTTGTCTTCCCAAGTCACTATTACGTGTGATGGCGTCCTGCTGTCCTGGAAATGGCTGAACACCTGCTTGCCCATGGAAAGCTTGTGGCTTTGCTTGCATGCACAGCTTTTGCTTTACCTACCAACCTATTAATGTCTATTGCATCCCATGATTTTTCTCATTTTTACTTTTACAATTCTTTGCTTGATCCCATTGGTAGTGGGAGTGAGCCAGCAGCTGCTGTGGTGCTTACTTGCTTGCTGCGGTTAAGCCATTTCACCCATTTAGGCCAGGCAGTCCTCTTTCCCACCACATGGAGAGAGACAGATGCTCTCCTCAATGAGAGGAAATGAATTCTACAGCCATGAATACCATGAATATCCTTTTCTTCTACAAACCTCACAGTGAATCAAGGCTCGCCTTTTACAATGAAATTAAAACCCAACTTTGTTGTTTGGAACAACAAAGTATAATACAATAGCAAGGGAAAGCAAGATAGTTTTATAGAAACATGTCTGTAAGTGTCCAAATAATAATGTCTTTATATGTAGCTCTAAGAAGTGCATGTTTGTGTACCCGCAAATGGTAAAAGATTGTGTTAAAAGAAAGAGGCAGAATTACGGACAGTGGCTTTTCTGGGGATGCTGAATGCAGAGAGAAGGTGGATGTGTTTCAGTGGTAATATTTCACAAGAATTACATAAAGGAGGAAAAAAACAACTGCATATTCTTGGAATTATCCTAATAATAAAATCCATTACTTCACAGATGAATCAATCAGAGCAAGTAACAGTCAATATGAATCTCAAAAAAAAGGTTAGGGTAAAAGAAACAATCTTAAATTTTGTCCTTCCTTTTTACTGCCATAAACATATTTGTCCATGGTTGCTCTCCTGTTTCTTTTCAAACTCTAATATGGATCTAAGACTGCTTAATTCTGAAAGTTTGACCCACACCTAATTGTTTCATCATTTGTTTGCCTAGCGAAAAGATGTGAATACCATTTTGCAAAACCACCAAGTTATCCCACTGAGATAGAGAATCATTTTAATTTAGTTATTACTTACTAGAAAACAATTCAAAATAATGTATTAATAAAGTAATCAGAGTGGTCAGTAGGCAGCCACTCTGTTAAATCCTTCCCATGAAAAAAAAAATCCTATCAGTTATGTAACAGCACATAAAGTGAGCTCAGATTGTAGAACTGGAAAATACCGTGAAAGCCAGATGGATGCAAATTCAGAATTTTATTATGGTGGGACGGGGCGTGAGCAGGGGGCCTGGAGGGAGGGTGGGGCTTGGACTGGGGAAGTGCATCTGTTTGTCTGTTTTCCCTGCCTCTCCACACCCTGGGAAGAGCAGTCAGCCAGACTGCCTTTGCCACAGCCAAAGCACCCACTTTTCTGCTGGAAAAGATTTATAGAGCAGAGAGAAAAATCAAAAGAGCCCCACTTGGGGTAAAATAAGTGATGCCAGTATAATGTTGGTAAATATGGTGATGTGAGGGGATTCAAAAATTATGTGAGTCAGAAGTAATAAAACCCCAGCATTATCGTACGGCCTCCATTGGCTGTGTATCAAGATATAGTCCTGCATCTCTCAGAAGTTACCACATCTAAACATTGTTGGGTCCATTAGGTTACACAGCACCACTTTAAACTACTTGTGGAAGCTAGATTATTTAATTTTAAAGAATCAATTACAGTCAAGAAAACATATTTTTTTTACTATATAAATGTAGGAGATAATGTATTGTTAAATGAAACTACTATTTAAAACTGTATTCTATTTATTGTTGTGATTTTTTTAACCTGTCAGTTCTGTTTCCTCAGAAGCTTGAAATTAGTGCTCTTGTACTGGGTCTTAATATGAATTAGTTTGGGAAAAGAAACTTTCATATCAACATTCTTTTCAGCAAGAGATTTTTAAATTCAATGTCAATTAGAATTTGTAGTTCAACAGAAAACTGTAGAATTCACTTGTAGAGGCAGTATTGGTCATTATTTTCTCCCACAAATACATTTTATGCTTTGAAATGTCACTACAATGGGTATTTTAGAGCACCAACTAGAAGTTTGAATAGGAACAGGTGTAGCTTGTATTTTACTTGTATTTAACTTTCAAATATATGGAAGTATGTTCAAATTTTTCTAAATGTCAGGGACTAACTTTTTCTTGGTTTAGATTGTAATAAATTTGTCCTTATGTCTTCCAGTTTGTTTTCAATAACACTGTGTTTGGTGTGGTCACAATGGAGATAGAAGCAAACAGCAGGCTTTTTGCACTCCATGGTGATTCACTGTTGGTTTGGGTTTTTTTTGGTATGGGAACCTACTAAACCAAGAGAAAGAGAAACCTGTAAGTTGCAATAGGAGACTCCGAAGAAATGTTTTTCTTTTCCGTTTTCTAACTCAAACTTTGTTTGAACTATAGCAAAATGACTCATACCCATGCATCCAAATTCCTTTTTTTATATAACTACAGCAACTTTTTTTTGTTCTTGAAGTTGCAGGAAACTTACAAAGCCTATAAAGTGAAAATTTTATTTCTCCATGTCCTTTTAATACTGTTATAAAATAGGTGTCAATTTTTCAAAGCCTATCATCTCTTCCAAACTTACAGCACAGGGTGAAAATCTGTTCCCTTTGGATACACCAGTACTTACTCCCATGGCTCTCACACTCAAGTTTTGTTTCTTTTATAAGGTATGGCATTGTTTATGTACTCTTTGCAGGAGATTTTCTTTATAATAAAAAAACAAAGATGAAAGGCCATGTTAGATGAAAGCTCTCTTGAGCATTCATTTGAAGATAGCTTTCTTGTGAAAAAAAATTTGAGTTCTCATCTCAGTCTCAGAAGGAACAACAACATAAGCCTATTGACTTCTGCTTTCATTGACGTGATTGGCTTTGCATACAGAGGGAAGGACTAAAATGACAAAATGTCTCAATTGCACCATGGTGTGAGAAAGGGAGGAAACAATTGCGTAGTAAAAATTGCCCTCAGGAGATGATGTTATCTATTGATTTTGCTTTTAATCCACCATCTGTGGGAAAAGAGGCAATATTCCCATTAGAATCTTTGAATTGTAAAGAACAAATGTTCAATACTTGAGAGAATTTAAGTAGAGGGAAGTTAAGTAGGCTCTGGCTCAGATTTGCTCACTGACTTGACATGTGCACTGAGTGGCCAGTAGCTTATTCAGTCTTTGATGAAGACTGCCTATTTTAAAATAAATAAATTAATAGGCACCACTCCACTTCTCTTATACTATGACTTTCCCCAGGATTAGAAATAGAAAACCCCTAAATTAGTGGGAACAGGTCAGCTTGCCTGATTTTTGGAATACCGTATTTCCAGGTAGCAAAAGTAGCATTTCCCAGATCTACTGGGAAAGCTTTTGGTGTTTTTTGACACATCCAGACAGCTTTCAAAGACAGACAAATGAATTAATCTGAATGGGTGTTCTTTCTGGGAATAACAGTGACCAATGACCTTCAGTGAAAATTATATATTGAACTTCTTCCCTTCAGTTTTTTTCTTTTTGAATAATAATAATATCAGATATAAGCAATTTCTGTTGCTGTAGTTGAATGAGATATGAACAGTGTAATACTTTTATTTGTCTTTTTACATCAACAGACCTACAAGAAAATTTGTACTATTTAGCTCAAAGGGAATGTACCACACAAATACTTAGTTTTGATTCACAGACTAGTGAATGGTCAGATGCAATTCAGCTTTTCTGTCTCAGTGTAATGCTTTCTCTCCAGTGGAGGCAACAGCTGGAGTGCTGTGTCCAGTTCTGATCTCCAAAGTACCAGAGAGACATGGAGCTCCTGGAGATGGTCCAGCAGAGAGCAGAGAAGATGATTAAGGGACAGGAGCATCTCTGTTATGAGGAAAGGCTGAGGGAGCTGGGCCTATTCATTCTTGAGAAGAGAAAAATGAGAGGGGGTTTCTTTTACTCATTCCAAAATTCTCAGCTGAAATGCCAGAGGCAATAAAGTTTAGACTTTATTAAAAATAAAAACAGAGAAAGAGAGAAAGTCTGAGACTGTATTTTTAATGCTCTTTTTTCTTTTAAACTATGTGCATGTTGCATAGTTTTTTGCCCTTTTGTCTTCCCCTCAGTAAAAGAGAAGATTCTGGGAAATACTTGTAACAGCCCATAATTATTTTCCATCTCTCTTCACCCACCTCTATGGCTAAATTTTCCGGGAGACAACACATGCAAGGTTACTTTCATCAGGAATTACAGTTACCTTGTTACTGAACTTTTCTGGCATTTGGACATACTATGATAAAGTAGAAAAATCCCCACCTGGCAAGAAATGTTACCAGGTTGGCAGCAGTGTGGGCAGGAAAATCCAGTTTCACTGCATTTTTTATCTTTCAGTTCATCACTGAACAGAGAAGAAGTGTATCTGCCAGAGGATTATTTTCTGGATTTTTTTGTTATCTTTTGTATTTCCAGATATGAGGAAAAATAGACTGGATTTAGTAATTTATGAATCACAAATGTGTTTTCAAGCAAAAATGGTGGCAGATTTATTTTATGAAAAATCTGAAGCATGGATGAATACGAATCTTAGTACTCTGTAAATGACTTTAATGCCATATGGACAGTATGATTAGTATAGGAAGCATTCTCAAAGGAAGATTAATCATGAGAGATTTATTGAAAAAAATCGCCAAAACCGTGAAAACAAAATAACCTATCTAGATAGTTGAACATTTCTCAAGAGTGTTGATAATTGGATGGCTTAGTATTCTGTGAAACTATTCTTTTGTTTCTTAACATCTTCAAGCATTCTTGGAAGGGACATTATGCCTACGTGGAATATGCCAATGGAATCTGAGCATGATAATTTTTAATTTTTTAAATTCTGCTTTATTTCTGTTTACTGAGAAAATAAAAGTTTGGATTTACTGGCTTGGTTCCAGTGGTTCTTTTTTCTCTCCTGTAAATAAAAATTCTCTGTGAACTTTAAAAGGGCAAGTCTTGGTTCAGCATGAGTCTGTGCATTCAAGCACATAATGTGATATTTTGAGATGTACATTACTCCACTTGAGACTAAACAATGTAGCTTATACGACTGCAGATTAAAAACTGTCCATTTTATGAACATTTTTTTTTTATTTTTTATAGAGAGCAATAAAAGCTAAGAGTACATAAATTTGTTATTCATTCCTATTATAACTCATTTTCTGTTACCTATATTTAGTTACAGTGGTCTATTAAATATAATTACCTAGCACTTTTGAAAGTCAGTTTGCTATGGAAAAGTAATGTAGCTATTAAAATGACAATTTTTTAAAATGTACAGATTTAAATGCACTATCTAAAACTTCAGGAAAAAATCAGAGCTGTGCCATGGTTCCCTCAACATACATGAAACACAGGGAAGCTTCTCTGTATATTACATGAGGTATTATTGAGACCTAAAGAGGCAGAAAATTATTCATATCCAGGTTTTGTTTCATTTTTCTGTGCTTTCTTTTCGGAAGACTTATTGTTGTTTTCTAATATTCACAGTGTTCTTCTGCCCATCTAAAGGATAGATGGTCAGGTCATTTTCTAAATTTCTACGTAACTACAAAGCTTAAAAGATTTACCAAACTCAGAATCTGGAAGATAAACATTAGGACCTTCAGACTCAAGGGTTCTTGCTTTCTTATTCACTGGTACTTGACTGTCTGAGAGAAAGGCAATTGCTTTTTCCAAGTTTGGTAATATCAGACTTTGCTGAAATACTGCTGGTTGAAATGTCACCTTCAAGTACAAATCAAACCATGTTATTTAATTCAGATTTTCTGGTCAATTATTCAGACTGCAAAATAATGTAACATCCAGATACAACTCCTTTAAAAGCAAGACCTTTTGAGGATTTTGGGTGAAAATACCTACAGAATATTTCTAAATTAACTGAGTGGTTATCTTACAAATATTTTTCAAAATTCACTAACTGATAATCAAGAAATATTCTGATAGTCTAGGTAGCAATTTTTCATCTAGGTCAGTATGGGTTTGCTGTTTTGGTTTGATGCCACACAGTATTATTATCAGAACTGTTCTCAAGATAAAACACAAAAAAACCCACAAAACCCAAACAACCCACAAAAAACCCCAAAATCCTTAAAAAAAAAAAAAAAAAAGAAAAAGAAAAAAAAGAAAAAAAAAGAAAAGAAAAGAAACCCTTTCAAAAAAGCAGAGGAAAAATAAAAAAGCCAAAAACTATGACACTTAAAAGAAAATTGAGCTTTTTGCACTGGTTAGTTAGGTACAAATTACAGATGAGCTAATTGAATCTGACTGGATAAATTGCCTTCCTAAGTTTAGATTCATCTTTCTGGACAGCATGAGGTGTAGTTGACATGTCCCACCACACAGAGAAGCATATCACTTGTATGTGGGGTGAACAAACCCAGTCAGCAATATACTCTCCTAGGATTATTGTCAGTGACAGAATACACACTGCTAACAAGTGTCATGCTCTTGGAAGAATGCTATTTTGCAATCCTTAAAAATATCAGTTTTAAAACAGATTCACAGACAAATCTCAATTACATGTTAGGAATACAGTATCACACCAGCCCAGCCTTGTCAAGAAGCAAGTAAGAATTTGTGTTGTTTAGTACTCTGCTTTCACTGGTCAGTGATGTTACATTTTTGTTCCTCCATAGTCAGGTTTCCTTCACAGTCTGAGATAAAGCCAGTTTTCTTGTTCTGGGGGCTCCTGCCTGAACTCCTTTCCTGGGGATATAATGAATAGGAAGCCAAGGCATTGCACAATGGGTGCCAGATGTCACTTAACAATTTCTCCTCATAAAGGAAAAATGTGCCTCCAAACTGAAGAAAGCCAGCAAGTTCATGAGCCAGTTGCTGTCCATATATCCTTGATGGGACATAGTTGATCTTGCCAGCACAGACAGAGGAAGGTTGAGGGATGCCTGCAGCAATTACCAGGACAGCAAGTTCCTTGGTGGCACAGGGACGTAGCTATGTCTTACGTGCAAGAAACTTTACAGAGACTTCTTCTAGGAAACCATCCCACAGCCTGAGTTGTGAATGGTGACTTCTTCAGGAAAGGAGAGAAAGGGAGAGGCAGCTGCACCAGAAATGAAACTTAAGGTATTCACAAGATGTGAAAATTTTATAACTAATTATTTTCTAAGAGCTCATTTGATGAAAATAAATCATATTATAGATGAATAAATACAATTATGAAAAGTTTGGCTGAAAAATACTACCACTTGAAGTCATGTCCTACTTGATTACATGCCATCAAATCAAGTGGAGAGCTGACAATATCTGACTTGTAGAAGGTTGTGGCCAGCAAAGCATAATGCTAAATGTCAGGAAAAAGATACAATAATTCTGAAATCTATTGTATCACATGGAAAGGTAGTATTAAAACTCAAGGACATCCAGTCATCTACTCCAAAATTTTTGGGAAATATACTGTATGAACATAATTGTTATTGCCAAACTAAGTATGTTTTTATAGATTTACTTTTACCCAACTATTTTCAGTTGCTTGAGGAGATGTGAGATAATATAATTATTGCTAATATCAAGACAAAATACTGGTGTCTGCTGCTCTTGAAAGGCAGCCTTGAGGTACTCTGACGGGGGAGGATACACACGGAAGATGCCTGCAACATCTGGAGACCATTGATCCATTGACCATTGTTTGCCCAATATCCAGCAACACTTTCCATCCTATTGCAGGCTGATGTTTACCAACATCAATCACAATCATCATAGCTCCCTCCCACCCCAACAGAAGGTGTGTGGAGGGACATACACACGAAGACCTGACTATCTCTCATGGTGGTCACACCATGTCCCAAAGTGCCCCAGACCACATACCTTTTTCTAGGGAAGGTGATTCCACCACTTCCCTGGGAATCTTGTTCCAATGCTGGACCACCATTTCAGTGAGGAATTTTTTCTAGTATCCAATCTAAACCTCTTCTGGTGCAACCTGAGGCCATTTCCTCTTATCCTGTCACTTAGTCCCCAGAAGAAGAAACTGACCTCCACCTGGCTACACCCTCCTTTCAGGTGGTTGTGGAGATCAATAATGTCCCTCCTGAGCCTTCTTTTCTCCAGGCTAAACACCTCCAGCTCCCTCAGCTGCTCTCTAGACTCTCACTCAGCTTCATTGCTCTTCTTCAAACACTACTGAGGGTATAGATCTTGATACACAGTCAATGGACTTGCATGCTCAGGTTGTTGGAAAGATAAAGTATGATTATTTCAGAATAACTTTACACAGGAAATTCTATGTAGAAATCTCGGCACTAGTATTAAAATAAAAAGTGGAACACAAATACTGGAAGTACTTGTTGTTGGTATGTATAAATTCTCTGATGAGAGGGATCAGATTAGTACCTTTAGTTCTTACTGTGATCTGTCCTAGATTTTTATCACTTTATCTGAGCAGTTAGAAAATGTCTGGGACAGAAAAACTCCACTTGTTTTCTTAAAATGGATTATATTCCCTTGTAGCTTTTATGCTAATGTCTTGATGATGTTTTGCTTAACTGACAACTTTAAAATCAAAAGCAAATTAACAAGGTCAAGAAATGCAAAGGAAACAATCCTTTTACGTAGTATTTGCAAGTGTTCATTTTATGGTACATAAAGTATTATATACTTCACATTATTAGAATGAATAAGGACATCCTCAGGTTTAATTCATGTAGCAAAACCAGACATATTTGTGTATAAAATCTGAAAATGAGCTACTCATTAGAAGTTCACTTAGGTGTACAGTATTACTACTCTGTTTAAAGGTTTAGACTAAAAGTTTTCAATCCTTAAACATGAACAATATTTCAGTGAAATACAACTTTAATTTCCATTTTGAAAGAAATACTGCTAATTTATGTGGTCTTCTTAACAGCATAATTTTAAATGAGGCATAAGAATGTAATAGCAAAAATTAATTTCCATACCCAGAAAGCCTGTTGGATAATCCAACATAGATATAATCCCAGATTATTGATGATTACTGACTGCAGGATTTTAAGTAAAATGAAGAAAAAACCTGCATAACATTTTTATAATTAATTCTCCTATCCTGCATGCACCAATAAGTATGTTTAAATGTTGCTATGACAAATAAATGTTAAAGATTTTAATTTGACAATCTTTGCCTTCACCACTGCTTCAAGGCCAGAAAATAATTTTCTCTTCCATTTGAAATGGGTGACACTGCCTTACTTTACAGATTGCTTTTCAAAAAATACTATAAAACCCACAGCGACAAATCACAAGATAATCAGCTTAGTTTAGATTTTTCCCATATTTCAGAATAATTTATTTCTATATGCTTAATACAGATGATGAGGTTTCATTTTTGAAACCAAGTAAGTCAGCTGCATCCTTAAGAAAAATCACTTCTTTTAATATTTTTCCGATTAATTTTTTCTTCTTAAATGTTTTTGAGATTAAAACATGTTAGCATATGTGACACAACAGTTTGTTCATATTGTTGACTGCCCAGGGACAGCCATAAAACTACAGAAATATATATAAGGATTTTGACATAGAATCTGGAAGTGTGTAATTAATATTGCCAGCAGATTTTTAGTGCTGAATCACCACAAGGCCATAAATTTTGTGCTAGAGCTATCAACTGAAGAAAAATTCAGTCTAACACGATCAAACCCCACCTTAGAGATATAGAGCTTTGCAGATTAAAACCAATGTTATAGCATTGCGTGTGTGTGGATTTTTTTCCCCACCTTCCTGTTTATTTTTTCATGTCCTATATCATCTTATCATTCAGATGTCTAGAACACAAGTCAGAGAACTTAGCTGTAAGGAAAAAAATAAAGCTTTTTATTCAATTCAGAGGAAAGAAAATAAAGCCTAAAATAGTACTTGGCATACTCATAAAGACATAATTTAGTAAGCATCTACTAGCAAAAATAGCAAGTGCATATGTACTAAAGACATATACCATGCTACTACAGTATCTCTCTCATAGCATTATGTACTGAATGTAATCAGAGTAGAGAAGCCCCATTACACTTCGTCAGAAACAGTTTTGAAGGGCAGAGGACCAGCTGATGCAAACAAACTGTCACAAAGGGAGGACTTTTATTGCCATGATGTCGCTACTGTGCTAGTGGTTTGCACATTGTACTTGATTTCACCAGGATAAAGAAAAAAATAAAAGAAAATTACAGCCACGCTCCAGCTCTGGGTGGACTATGGTACCACAAACATTTTATCTCCCAGAAAAATGACTTCCAGAGGTAGATGCTTTGGGCTGTGTTTCTGGGGTACATCTACAGGTTTAATTAGCCTTCACCCTCAGAGCATGTTAATCTTGTGCAAGCTGCCTGGGTCATGCATGACCCGAGTAAGTGTTGACACTCAAGGAAAGGTAGGAGGTGAGAAAACTTAGGCTAAAAGAAAAGAGCAAATAATTGCAACTGGAATTCAAGGTACAATTTACAGGTAAATGAAGAATTCTATTTTCAGGGCTTTTTGCTTTTAAGTTTTAAGTTCTGTACAACATAGTTGTACAAGTGTCTGCTCAGAAATGAGTATCTCAAGTGGAAGAATTATATGCTGGGCAGGTAATAGCTTCATCTGTGTATAGAGCTTGACAAAGGATGAAATTACGTAATTTATGGTTCTGTCTGTATGTGAAAACCAGATCTTGGCTGGTAGGAGCAGCCTGGCTGCTGTTGCAATGCTGAAGTAGGTAGCAGCATGCAAGTGGTAGTAGCACATAAAGCTATGAAAGTCTGTGAGATGGATATGGCAAATGAAGATGGGGAAATGCTGATACTATCAAAATTTTGGTTCATCGAGACAGCCACTGGCTGTAGCACCAAGAGTGTGGTTTGAGGGTGCTGCCGTGCAAAACCACAGAAAGCATAGTTTGGAAGCCATTTCTAGTGGCTTCTAGTGGATTTCTAGTGGTTATCTAGTCCCATCTCCTGCTAAAAGCAAAAAAATCAATGGTGTATCATGTTAATCAAAACCTTTTTCAGTCAAATCTCCACATTTGTTAGAAGTGCCAGAGTGGAAATATTTTCTTTTTTCCTTGCTGTATATTAAGCCTGCTACCTTTCATCCTGTTGCTGAGTACTTCTGCCTCCTAGCATGTCTGGCTCTCACTATCCATGTTCCACAAACCCAGTACTCTCAGCCTCTACTACTAAATGTGCTCCAGTTCCCCAGTTATCTTGGTGGACATCTTAAAATTTGTCAATATCTTGTTAGAACTGGGAGACACAAAACTCAGAATAAGAATCCAGTTGAGGGTTTATGAATACTGAATAGAGGCACTTCCTCTGAAAACAGCCACTTCCTTAAACCTGCTTCCTACACTTTGCCAGTGCAACTAGTATGCAGTTAGTCTTCATTACTGCAAGGACACATTGCTGACCCATCTTCAATTTGTTGTTCACTATGACCCTCAAAACTTTTTCTTTAAAAGTCCCTTTCTAGTTGTCATTTTTTGAATCTGTTCCTTACATGGACATGACTGCAAGTGTTGTTGAATTTTGTGATTCCTGTCTTCTCTTCAGATAATAATCTTGAGTTCCCTTTGACCTTTGTCCCTTCAAACAGCACTGGCTCCATACAGGTGAGTCTCATTTGCAAGCTTGCCAAGGAACTACATCCCATCATGTGAGTTGCTAAAGACATCAAATAGTGTTGGTTTCAGGATCAGCTCCTGTCAAATGCCTGACAGCATTCGTAACTGACCTTCCAGCTGTTAGCAATAGCCTTTAAGTAAAACAATCCTGCAACATTTTAACTCCCCAGTAGTCCATTCATCCAGTCTGTACATCTCCTGGTTATGAGGATGAGAGAGACCATTCTGAAAAGCCACAGTGAAGGTAAAAAGTAGCTGCTGCTCTCCAGATGTAAGCTAACACACCAAGAGAGGGCAGGAAGTTTGCTCATGCACATGATACCCTTTATAAATCTAGGTTGACTACTCCAGCCTTATTGTTTTTGAGTGTGTATGCTTTATGGGTAGAGATTCTGTCATGCAGTGGAGCACGAAATTAAAATCCAGGTACCCTGATATTTCCTTCTAACATAGTAACTAAGCTGTGTGCTTTGAGTGTGCCCTGATAGCTTGGTGCACCAAGGAGCCAGGAAATAAAATGCTCTCCAAGACATCTGCAGGGCAATGAGGGTTCCCCCTCCGGGCCAAGTAGGACCACACTGGTTAATACATCCACCTATGTATGACAAAGAAATACTTATTGCAGTTTAGGTAGAAAAAGTACTCTTCGAAGTTCCATGGCTTGGCTCATGCAAACTGGATTTAGGCCATAAATCATGGAAGTGCTTATTTGGGGTTTGGATTCAAAACCTCTCTTTTAAATGCAGTAAAGAACTATTCTGTCTCACACTTCATTAAAATGTATAAATAGTTATTCTGATTCTCTATATCTTGCATCAAAGAGTGCATTATTTTTATATTATCATGTGGAGACTTCATAAAGAGAGTGATCTCATCCTGTACATGTTGCTTTTTTAACATACTGACTGATGGATGGTGTATTTTCAGCACAGCATTCAGAGCAAGACATACTACATAGATGAGAACAAAATTTACAAAGCTTATAATAATTTTCTGACTTTCTTGAATTGCACTTGGAGCCCAGCACAATGACTGAAAAAAAAAGGCTAGAAAAAATTTTCAAGATTAGATTCCATGCAGTTTTTCTTTTCAAATAACTCTGGTGTTCCCAAACTTTCTCTGAAAGGGGTATCTTGCCCTAATACTCCATAATTTTTAACCTAGACTGTCACTGACCTCAATTGAATTACAAAATTGTTTGCATGGGTTGATTTTGTGCAATTAGTCCGTGCTGCTGGCGCATACATTTTACATTTTGTTAGAATAATTAGATGAGAATGTTTTACAGGGTCAATATTAAATATTGTTAAAAAGAAAATTATTTTTCCCTAGCTGCAATTTGTAACAGCTCACTAGAAAAAAAGAAATTGAATTTCATCTAGCAGTGGGATTACCCATCCATTAAAGTAGTCTTCCAAGACAGAGTTAGATGAAATGTAGTGTTTCTAGTTTGCAGTATTTTGCAATATTGATGCAATTTGTCAGAAGTTTCTCTTTTTGTCTGTCTGTCTTTCACAGAATCCAGTCCATAGATATACCCTAATACGGATAAGGAAGCTCCAGGAACTTAAAGTCTTCTGGTTCTTCAAGAAGGATCTAGGTCACTCAGGACTTCCAGATAGTCCACTGTAGCCCCAGGAGCCAAAACACTGAAAGCCAAGAAGGAATTTGAGGAGAGTGGGGATTCTTAAACTACTTTTAGGAAATGATAGTCGTCATAAAATACTGACTCAAAAAAACCCCAACCAATAATCAGATTAAATATTCTCTTCTATTAAATAGAAGGATCAAAATATTTAGACTTTATCTTAGGATCCCTATCTATAACCATGAAAATTATATATCAATGTTCGCTTCAACACAGATTCATCTACATTCACAAAAAAATTTTTACTGGAGACAACTCCAGAAAGACAACACTGGTTTTACAGGGGCAGCGAAGTTGGAGGGAACATAGCAACTCAATGGACAACATGATGAACTTTGACATATGCATTTTGCATTCCAGAAATTTGTCCAAACCAGCCAACTCTAGAGCAGAAATGGGCTGAAGAAGAGAAAGAAATGTATGTAGCCAAATACAATAATCAGAGATTTTTCTGCCAAATTAATATTAAAGTCTCCTGACAATAAGCAAAGGCATACTAATTTTAAAGACTTAATTTTTTTAATGAAAGTGTGTACTGAAATGAAGAGATACATTTTTATTCCAGGAGGAACCCGTTAGCATAAAGAAGTGTGAGAAAAGCACTGAAAATCTCCGCTTAAGTAAACCAAAGAAATAACAAAGAGCTGAATGTAAGCTTGCAATATATCAGAATTATCTAGAAAAATAAAGTAGTTTGAGTTAGGAGGGACCTTTACATGTCATCTTGTTTAAACCACCCTGCCAATAGATCAGGTTGCTCCAAGCCCCATCTGACCTGGCCTTGAATACTGCCAGGGGCTTCCCTCTCTGGTTTTCCTGTAGGCCCCCTTCAGGTACTGGAAGGCTGCTAAAAGGTCTTCCTGAACCCTTCTTTTCTCTGGCTGAACAATCCCAGGTCTTGCAGCTTTTCTTCATAGGAGAGGTGCTCTAGCCCTCAGATCATCTTTGTGGCCCTCCTCTGGACTCACTTGAATAGGTTCATGTCCTTCCTCAGAACAGGAACCCAGAGCTACATACAGTACTCCAGGTACAAGGGCAGAGCAGAGGGGCAAAATCCCCTCCCCACTGCTGGCCACGCTGCTTTGGATGCAGCCCAGGATACAAGTGGCTTTCTGGGCTGTGAATGCACATGGCTGGGTCATGTCCTTTGCATAAGGGCTGCTTTGCCCAGCCTGTATTATGTTTGCAATTGTCCTGATCATGGTGCAGGACCTTTCACTTGGCTTTCTTGAGCTTCATGAGAGAGCCTTATCAGAGACTCGCCTCACAAGCCTATTGGTGTCCCTCTGGATTATACCCCTTCCCTACTGCATGTCTGTTTTACCACACATCTGGTACAATCCCCTTGCAATGAGCAGGGACAGACTGATATGCTATATGAAATCATATAATTTCTAAATAAAGCTCCCCTTATTATTTTTCTACCATTTACAATTTTTTGCTTTTATAGAAACCAAAAGTTTTCAGAAGCAAGAAAAAAAGATAAAAGAGTATGGTATCAATTCCACTGGATTTTGACCTGACGTTTTTTACAATTAACAGCCTTTCTAGAAGAAACAGGAAAAGATTATAAATTTATTTTTAGTCTAATCCAGAGCAGAGGGAAAATCAGAAAAGCCTATGGTCATGTCAACCAAAAAACCTGCTTTCAGGTCTGACTTCAAACTGAAGAAATACTTTTTAAGCACAAAATCTTTTTAAGTTTTAAAATAATTCTATCATTCCAAAGCAAATGAAAGGGATAAATTCTTAGAGAAAACCCTTCAATTCATTACCTTAAAGGATCAGTATAACAGTAATGTGTTATTACATAACTTCATTTAAGATTCTCATTTGAACATCAGTTTGTGGCAGAAGTGAACCCTGTTCCCCAACAGAACATTTATGCAATATATAAGACAAGAAACAGAAAAATTATTCTGACTGTATTGTGGAAGTTATCTGGGTGTGCTTACACAGGACTACTTCATGAACTCAAGTTAACTTAAAGCTTATGAACTGCAAGCTTGTGGTAGCAGAAAGAGACAGGACACTGACACTTTGACAAAATATAATGTCATTATATTTTGTCTCTGTAGCATGGCCTCAGCTCTTGAGCATTTTCTTCTTTTAATGTGACTGAGAACCTGCCCTGTTCTTTTCTGTCCATTGTTGCTCATTCTGTTGTACACTTCTGAAATGTCATGGAGATATTCTTCCTGAGGCAGGGAGCATAAAAGCTCTAATTTCCACAGCAATGTGATGTAACCTGACAATGCATCATTAAATGTCATCCACTGTAAACCTGAAAAAAGGCAAATAGCTCTAGCTAAGATTGTGTAGTAGCGCAACACAGCCTTACTTCACTATCTAGAGAAAAAAAAAATCACTATCCTGACCTGCAACTAAATGTCCCTTTTTACCCTTGCTATGCTTACTCAGTTACAAACACTCAGTGTCTTGCTGCCATAAAAACAAAAAAGACCTGAAAGTGATAAGGAATTAATAAATTACTGGTGGAAAAATAAGCATTCTATTAACAAAATACTTCTAACATTCTATTAACAAAATAATTCAACTATAATTAAAACTAGCAGAAACAAATACTCAATATTATTTTATCCCATATGATATGTTTTACTTTCAGGTTAAAATTTTTTTTGCTGTTGATTTTACATCCTTTTCCAAGCTAAATGTAACCTTTGTGTTTGACAAGAATGAGAACGCTTTTTTTTTTCTTTTTTTTTTGTGCATATATTAGAAATCTGTCAGAGGACTTCATTTCAGCTGGAATGAGTAACATCCTGTTCTTATGCACTAAGCTACATTTCTCATCAAAACCCCTTCACACCATTGTGGAAGGAGGAAAATGGCTGGTGAAACAGCATACAATTTCTTTTTTTTAATAACTACTGCGATATTCTTTGCTTTTATGTAGAATTAAAGTTGTGAAAAAGATATATTTTATGTAGTAGTTACTCTGATACATTTTAAGCAGCCCAAGGCTGTCTGGGAAGTCTTGCCATAATAAACAGTTTCTCCTTTGATAAAAAACAAAAGAACTTTTTACTAATTCTAAGCCAGACGAAATAATTGCCTGAAATATGATGATTTTTTTTTTAATAGTCTGGATTTATACCAAAACTGGTGCCAGAGTGAGGAGATCGGTTCCATTTTTATGGTTTCACTTCATTATTAGGTCAGAATTATGTTGCTGTGCCCATTTGCTAAAAGAGTAATTTAGATTAAGTTATATAAATAGACATATTATAAAATGGGAACATAAGGCTAAATGTTTTGGCATGATTTTAATTAGCAAAATGGTATTTTTTCTGATCTGTTCAGTTACATCAGGTAACTGAAGGGTTTTGAAGCTTAGCTTCTAGCTAATGAACTTTTACCAAGGACAATTGCATGATTCTGAATTTAACGCAAACCACCGAAATTAAAAGTTTGTACTAAGTACAGTCTCCTCAGGATGGGGAGTGCATGGTGTCCTTTTCCAAGGAGACACCAACTCTCATTGCAAGACTCTCAGATCTTGGTGTAATGACCTGGCTGGTGCCACCCATGCTTCCCATCACACTGGAAGGCAAGTTGCTGGGTAGGCTCTGCTGCAAGATCTCTTCCCAAACCCAGCTACTGACCTGTCTGTACTATTGTCTTCCCACTCCTTCCCTAATATATCCCTTTCCCTTTTGTAGAGCAGGCATGACCCCATGGACCCTAAGTTTCAAAAATGTCCCTGTGCTTCCTTGCAGTACTTAAGGCCATGGTGCTCTGTACTTCAGAAAACAAGGAAAAGACAACTGCATTTTCTGACGGCTATTTAATAATTAAATTGGAAAGAAGTATTCATCTTATTCCTTGGCTGCAAGAAAAAACTAAAAAAAATAGAGGCAAAATGTGAAAAGAACAAAGTTGAAGAGGTAAACTAAAAATATCAATAAATAGAAAGGAACTATTACATAATTTTGAATGGAAATTCAAAAAATATCATGTATGAAACCAACAAAAATTACCTAAAATGAAAAAAAAAATCTTTCTCTCCTTGTAGTCCCCTCTGCTCTCAAACACTGTGATACCTTCTTTCAGAGTCAAATATCACAAGTATTTATCTTTTACAAATATGAGTGAACTCACAATATGTAGCAAATCTATACACTCTTCTATAAAAGAACTATTAAATACTGCATGTTAGGAGATAAATGCCTAAGAAAAATAATTAAAAATTAATAAAATATTTACTGGTGAGCAGATTCAAATCTTTTAGAGAAAAATTATAAAAAATAATCACCTAGCATAATTAATTTCCATCTTTTGTTCTTCAGAAGTTTCACAAGCTAATGGAAGCTTCTAAATATTTTCATTCCCTTTACTGTAAGACTAAAGGACTACATCAATCTCAATGACTAGTTGTTTGCTCTAGAAGGAACAGAGAGTGTAGGCATATGGCATCTTCACAGAAGTGCTAGCTTTGAGGCACAGGACTTGTGGTTCTTTCATTCAACTATTCTTTTCAATTTGAGCAGCACTGCCATTTCATGGCTATAAGAAATGTACTCTAAGCTTCATAGTTATAACAGGAGTCAATATATATAATTGAAAATTTTACCTAAATTAGAGTTAATGAGGACAACCATAATTTTTCTAAAAAATGGAATTTTTTGTTTAATTATGAGATAGATATATTCACTAACTGTTAGTAGCAATATATATTGGTATAAAACTATGTTATGAAAGTAATGAAATACTATGATAAAGCAATATTTGCTTATGAGGTACTAGATACAGTTGATTTAGAGCTGAATGCATTTAAATTATATAATATAGCAATATAGCATTACAGTACTGAAGTTTACATTTTATTTCAATTTCTTTATGACTCTGAGAAAATTAAAACTATTACCTTGGAAAACTATTATCTTGGAATACCTATTTTATTTACATTTGGGGTAGGGCTAAGCTAAGACTGTTTTGCATCAATGAGGAAAAAGAAATAGAAAAAATATTACTTTGTGGCATGTTTTCATTTCAAGAGTGAATAATTTAATAACAAACAATTCTGAGACAATTAGTTATGAATCAACACCTTCTGGTACACTTCAGCATATTTTCCTCAACTCTATGTCTATTTTTCATTGTAGACGAAGCCTAGAAATGTCATCTGTATGTATCAGAAAAAATTTATTTGTGGATTTTAAGTTATATTTCTTAATTACAGTTCCTCGATTAATTACTGTNTTAAATTGTATTTCTGACTTGGAGTCTCTCACTGGTTTGCTTTCAAACCTATACACCTTGTCACCTAATATTTATAACAAGTCACAACTGCTGTATTTGAGCTGACTCAGCTACTTAGACTCTCTGAGTTAAATAATGATAGTCTGTCCCCCTGAATAGTTAAGTTCCAAAAACATGATGAGAGATAAACCAAAACACAGAATCTGAAAAGGCCATGTCAGAAAATATGAAGTCATATAAAGTCACATCTCAGCTAAANGTAGTCCCCTCTGCTCTCAAACACTGTGATACCTTCTTTCAGAGTCAAATATCACAAGTATTTATCTTTTACAAATATGAGTGAACTCACAATATGTAGCAAATCTATACACTCTTCTATAAAAGAACTATTAAATACTGCATGTTAGGAGATAAATGCCTAAGAAAAATAATTAAAAATTAATAAAATATTTACTGGTGAGCAGATTCAAATCTTTTAGAGAAAAATTATAAAAAATAATCACCTAGCATAATTAATTTCCATCTTTTGTTCTTCAGAAGTTTCACAAGCTAATGGAAGCTTCTAAATATTTTCATTCCCTTTACTGTAAGACTAAAGGACTACATCAATCTCAATGACTAGTTGTTTGCTCTAGAAGGAACAGAGAGTGTAGGCATATGGCATCTTCACAGAAGTGCTAGCTTTGAGGCACAGGACTTGTGGTTCTTTCATTCAACTATTCTTTTCAATTTGAGCAGCACTGCCATTTCATGGCTATAAGAAATGTACTCTAAGCTTCATAGTTATAACAGGAGTCAATATATATAATTGAAAATTTTACCTAAATTAGAGTTAATGAGGACAACCATAATTTTTCTAAAAAATGGAATTTTTTGTTTAATTATGAGATAGATATATTCACTAACTGTTAGTAGCAATATATATTGGTATAAAACTATGTTATGAAAGTAATGAAATACTATGATAAAGCAATATTTGCTTATGAGGTACTAGATACAGTTGATTTAGAGCTGAATGCATTTAAATTATATAATATAGCAATATAGCATTACAGTACTGAAGTTTACATTTTATTTCAATTTCTTTATGACTCTGAGAAAATTAAAACTATTACCTTGGAAAACTATTATCTTGGAATACCTATTTTATTTACATTTGGGGTAGGGCTAAGCTAAGACTGTTTTGCATCAATGAGGAAAAAGAAATAGAAAAAATATTACTTTGTGGCATGTTTTCATTTCAAGAGTGAATAATTTAATAACAAACAATTCTGAGACAATTAGTTATGAATCAACACCTTCTGGTACACTTCAGCATATTTTCCTCAACTCTATGTCTATTTTTCATTGTAGACGAAGCCTAGAAATGTCATCTGTATGTATCAGAAAAAATTTATTTGTGGATTTTAAGTTATATTTCTTAATTACAGTTCCTCGATTAATTACTGTTCCTCAAGCATTTATATTTAGTAACAATGTGCATACCCTTGTGTCCTAGGTTACAATGTAAGATCTAACTAAAAGCATGTATTCTATTACCATCTTCATGGGCTGTTGAAGCAGGTGGGGCAGTGTTCCTTACCTGCTACCATGACTCATCCTTGATAACTGCCTCCAGGAGCTATCTCTGTTTAATGGGCAATCAAGGACCCTGCCACATGACTCATAGATAACTCGCTAGGCCCATCAATGCCTTGCCTCATGACTCACCATTCCATTGTGAGATGCTCCACCCAGGAGGAGGAACTGAGAGTTCCCATCTGTATATAATCAGAGGTTTGGAACAGCACAAGCAGCCCTTACCTACGGGACTCCCGGAGGACAAGAGCTACACCACTGGACCTTCAGGCGAAGACCAGACTCTTTCTACAGAATCACTGCTTCAACAGGACCACTTCATCCGGACTGCTACCAACACCCTGACCGACAGGGTGCCAGGCTGCATTCTGACTCTGTCAGTGGTTTGCTTTTTGTACTATTGCATTTATTTTACNAAAAGGCCATGTCAGAAAATATGAAGTCATATAAAGTCACATCTCAGCTAAAAATTCAGGCGGGACTAATTCATTGAAATCACGGCAGCAGTATCATACAGCAAAGTCATTACTGAAAGACTAGTTCAGTTCTACTTAATTTTCTGTATTTTCTGTACAGATAGAATTCATTACTTTTTTCCCCCCTGAATGAAACACAGCTGTGGCTAAGAAAATATCTTATAGAAGTCCGATTATGAAAAGGGCTTTGGGAATAATAAAAAAAAAAGAGATATCATGAACTTTTTGCTGTGTAAAAGGAAGTGAAGGTTGCTCTTTAGCACACAAAAAAGATCTGACTCTTCTTCCTCACACAAGTTTGAAATTGAAGTGATGTCACTGAAGTTAGCTAGAGTCACATCTATGTAGCAATAATTTATATAGTGGAGTGAAAACTCTAGACTTGGTTTTTAAAGAACATAAGAGACCTACAGATGATGAGCTACTATTCTCTTAGAGAATGAGAGAAAGAAAGGCAAATAAGAGAATAGAAATATTAAAAATTATTGCACTGTTACAAGGTATAGGTCTATAAATCTTGGTTCATATGTATTAAAGGATAGACAGTCTTGGGAATATCTCCCTACCCTATGACTCAGATTCAAAACTGATCATATCTAAGATCTGAAAAAATGTGGTTAACTTTTACTTCCTATTAATTTTCATTTTTTAAGCATCCCTAGTTCTAGAATTTAGCCAAGTACAGTAGGGAAACACCAGAGTATGTCAATAGACTCTTCTCTAAGCATCTCCACAGTAAACAACTGGACAGAAAAGAAACCCAAATTAAATTTGCCCAATTAAAATGCTTGGCAAAAACCCAATTAAAATGCTTTTGCTTTTGTCTTAGATGATAGCCACCTTTTACAGATCTGTATACATCAGCTGAATCTGTGAGCTCTTGAGAAAATGTGAGATGTGCCCTATCCCAGCTCTGAAAGCTTCTGCTTTATGATCAACTTAGGTAAAAGTCAGCACAAACATCCTTGATTCCTCCTTTGGAACTCAAGCCTGAGATCACCTATATAGCTTGTGGTCAAAACTAATTGCAAATTAATGACTGAAGCTTCTCTTCTGCCCACTGTTTGCAACACAGCTCACATGATACCATCAGTGCTTTCAAAGACCTTGGAATATCTTGTTGGAAAGTAACAAGGACTCCTGAAATCACAAGAAGATAGAGGCTCTGCAACATAATCTGTATTTCAAAAAAAGCACACAGACTTGCCTGGATGTCTCTAGCAAGACGGCGGTTTGACAGATTTTGTCAGTGGTGTAAGATTTTGGCATATCTTGGAAGTACAACCAGCAGCAGCTTGAACACGGCTTATGCTCATTCAGCAGGAATCTTTCCAAAGTCAATGAACTTAGATCTGGTCCCATTATAGAGAACAGACCTGCAGTACTCATTAGGTTGTGGCATTAGTATCTGCTAACAGAAATTAATTATATGCAAAACTAATGCTTAGCCAGTGTACATCTAGTGCACAAAAACTCTGAAAAAGGAGACTTGACAAATATTAATGTCTACTACACATCAAGATGAGAGGAAAAAAAGCTTTGCCAAATGCCATAAAACATCAGTGGCAATAAGGTTTTTAAACCTCTCTGAAAAAGAAGAAGTGAAGTAAGAGTTTTGTTCTTCCTGTAAAGAACTATGATATAGTTAGCATTTCACTGAAGAGGAATGAGTAAATGAAATTCAGTTTACAGTTGTATTCATTTATGTATGCAGTCTTTTATGTATACTAGTATTTTCCCTAATACTCACAAAATGTTTAAAAAACCCAATAATTTCTTCCAAGTATGTCTATTTTACCAATAAACAGTACTTTTAATGCCAGCAACAATGTTGCTAAATTATCATAAATTAGACTTAAGTGATACCCCTTAATTGTACTCCTATCCTACTGTATCATTACTGTATTGTGCTGCTATGTCTAAATTATTGTTGAGCACATTTTGTAAGTGTATTGGGTCTGGCTGAGGTAGAGTTAATTTCCCCTTAGCAGCCCTCACAGTGCTGTGCTTTGCATTGGTAGCTGGAAGGGTGTTGGTAACACACCAGTGCTTTGGCTACTGCTGAGCTGTGCTGTCCCTCCAACATTCCCTCCCCATCAAGGGGCTGGGAGGGAACAAGATCCTGGGAGGGGACACAACCAGGCCAGATGACCCAAATTAACCAAAGGGATATTCCACACCATGTGGCATCAGCTCAGATATGAAAGGAAAGGGAGGGAGGAGGAACGGGGGGAGATTGTTGTTCTACAATGTTTTCCTTCCAGATCAACTGCTATGTGTGCTGAAGCCTTGCTTCCCAGGAAGTGTCTGAACATCGCTCGCTGATGGGAAGTAGAGACTGACTTTTCCTATTTCTTATGTGAGCCCAAACTTTTCCGTTTCCTGTTTTTCGCTTTAGTAAACTACCCTCTTTCAACCTACTAGTTGTTTTCCACCTAATTTCTCTCTCCCCTGTCCTGCTGGGAAAGGGAGTGATAGAGCACTTGGCACCTGGCGCTCAACCAAGGTCAAACCACTACAGTAAGTAATGATGAAATGTATATAGATATTAATATTTACAAAAAAATATAGACATTATTTTCAGATATTAGGAAATACCAGTAATACTTTCAGAGAAGATGATCTGACTCCTTGCAAAACTATTTTCCAAAGATCTTTCTCCCTTATAAGAGGCTAAACTCACAACTTCATTTTTGCATGAGGTTAAAGAAGCAGAATTAAATGATCAGACCAACTGCACAGTGTGCTGTTTGCTCATTCCTGTATTTAAAAATAATGAAGCTGTCTTTTCAAAGAAATAATGTATTGTCTTTTAAAATATACTGATGTGTGCATATTTCAAACTGCTTCTCTTCATGCTCCCTGGAGGAAGAGATCACACATTCTTTTGGCATTGTTTTATCATAAAGGATGTAATTATATTTCTGTTATGTCAGGTTGGCTTTTCTTTCCCAGTTTTTCACAAAATATCGCTCTTTAATGGAATGCAGTTTTACCATTATGCTGGTTTTAACACCAGCCAGGAAATAAACTCCAAATAAGCCATCCCCCGTCACCTGCCCCTTCTGGTAAGGGAAGGACAGAAGCAGACACTATGGGTTGAGATAACAATTTACTGAAAGCACAAAGCAATGGAATAAGACCCACACAATAACAACAGCAGTATTAATAGCAAAAAATATACAAAAAAGAGAAGGTGCTTCATGCATTAAAAGGTGTTTACTACAGGGAACACAAAACCAAGATGGCAGACATCTTCCCCACACAAAGGCGTTATGGTGACCGTTCCTGTGTGCCACCCACATGGGCATCAGGAACTAAGGCAAGATGGCAGGGTGGCTCCCACAGCTAATGTTTCCCACCCCCCAGCCTGAAACAGCAACAAACAATGGCAAACAAGCTCCCCAAAACCTAACTCATCCCAGTCAGGTCGCACTGCTGTTGCGTTGAGCACAGTTCCATGCAGGTGCCTGCACCACCATTTTTACTACTCAGCTGCCCTGGAGGGCAATTCCATGGGTGGCTGCCCCTTTTCCTAAACATTCTGATGTGTTCCTCTTGGTTTGTCTGGGCTCATGTGGGCTCCCTTCCTCTTGGTTGGACCATCTCAGCTGGGCTGGGGTCCCTGCCCTCCACTCCTTTCCCGGTGGCAGACTCCATGCTAGTGCTGTCAGTTTGGCACTAGTGTGAATTTGCATTTTTTCTGCTTTCCTTTCAGCAACATGTCCTGTAGCCATGCTCTGGAGAAAACAGGAGGGGGACCAGCAGTGGGGGCCAGTTCTTGAAGGGTCTGGTGTCGACACTTTCCTGCTGGAGAGGGGGAGGCAAAATGATGCACTTTTGGTGTGGCACTCAGTTTCCTTCCTTAAACCAGGCCCCCCAGCACTGATCTGCCTGGTGTAGAATAACAACCTGGCCATGCCCACACTGCGCTAAGTGCCACCCTCTCCCTGCCACCAGGACAGGCATGAATTCTGACCTACTTGAGATACAACCTTTTAAAAGTCCTCAACCATACATCACTTTGTTCATTCTCATCACCTAAATTACAAATTTTTTTAAACTCTGTTTATCCTACTTTTACTGAATTAATGGTTGTAATAAGGCAACCACTAAATGCAAATCAAGATTTTGCAATTGCTGAGAGTTTGCGAACTCATTAAAACAGTCACTAAAAGGATCAAATAGTGACAAATATCATAAAACAAAACAGGTATCATGACAACAAACGTTTTTAGTAGATGGTATACCTCACAAGTTCTATTTGTGATAATCTTAGAGTATGTCATTACATATTCTTAGAGAGGTGAGTCAGACAAATTGAACCAAACCTATTGTTAAATCCTCCCCTGGAAGAGTCATCTTCCTCTCACCATGCTTCAGGTTTCACACTGGAAACAGAACTCAAACAATAGTGAGGTGTTTCAGAAGATAACCTCTTATCTGATTAACTACTCTCATTTATCAGATCTGTCAAATCTGGTATGGCCTTAAATCTGCAACCATCAACCATCAGCTCTGTAACTTGACGATAAGTATTGCCAGATAAAAGAAGAAAGTGAAACTGGGTGCTTTACTGAAAAGCTCTGTTCCAACATTCCTGTTTAATTCCCTTCCCCCCTGCCCCAGACATACACTTCTGATTAAACCTCTAGTGCCACAGGATTCAATGATTAGTGAAAATGTATGCATGAAGGCATATTTGTGGCTTTGACCTTTCTTTACATTTTGTGTTCTGTGAAAGAGAAAACAAACCCACACACACAAATGACTCAAACTTCAGACAAACCAACATGACAGAGCACTTTCCAGATTCTCTTTTCCATGGGAAAGATCATTACAAAGACTTCAGAGACAAAGCTGAACCTGTTTTCCTAAAAGAAATAAAAGAATGAGCCAGAAAGCTTAGTGTAGATACACAGAAAGACATATATCCCTTTAGAGGAAAAAAGAATAGCGATCTTTTTCTTTGCTGTAAAAACCTGTTTATTTTAGATTGTAGTTAAACCAGTAATCACTGAGTTCTGAACATTTTATCTGACAGTTACCTTTGAATGTAGCCAAATGCTTGACTGCCTACTTTAGGAGTGAAGCGTGTGTCCAATTCCACTTGTGGGACCCCAAGTGTCTCAGTATGAGTGTCCTACAGCAGTACACCATCATTTCCATGCATCACCCACTCCTGCTATGCTATATAACAACTGTATTCTTGTCTGAGCTCAACACTTGGCAGTATTCACTAAACTCGTTTGCTCCACTCTTTCTAAATTCCTATCAGAAACACAGGATCTGTCTTTATTAAAAGTTACAGTGAGATGAGTAAATGAACCCATTTCCATTTAGGGGTTTTGTGTTCATGCGCGATTAATCATATACAAAATAAATGTGGAAGTATAGCAGTTTCCACTCTTCATTTGGAACTGGAATGCACACTCTTCGTTATAGACTTTGCTTATTATACTTTCTCAGGGCAGGTATACTTTATTAAAATATGTATGGTATAGAGAAACCCAGTTCTCAGGGACATGTGTTATGCCCATATTTAAGGCTGTTCATGAAAATATATTTGCATAAAAATTAAGTTAGCACATGATGGAACCTTAATTGCACTTGCACTCAAGCTAATTCTGTGTGTTCACAAATATCACATTTAAAACTTCCATAATCATTGCATTAAATACATCTACTTACATGAGAGATGAATTAAGTAAAACTATGTAATACTTAAGTGAATAATTCAACATGAAATGCTTGACAATCTTTGGATTTAATTAAAATAATACAAAAGAAGAATGTAAAATGAAAGTATAATTTTAATTTTAATTTTGCCTTCGTACCAAAATGACCTTCAGCATAGTATCTACTGATGAATAGCTGTTACATAAGAACTAAAGGGAAATGCATAAATACCATATGCATTTCCATGTCACTAAGCAGCCCTCTGAGCTGCTCTTTCTTCCACTTCATATTGCCTCTTTTCTGCTAGATGGTGTTCAGACACTCTCTGTGAAAATGAAGGAAAGGAAAAATGAAAAGAAAAAGATGTGGCATGAAACATAGAAAAAGGAGCTAATTGGAGAAGGAAATGGTAGCATATGTAACTAGAAGGGAGGAGCTGAGCCACTCCCTGAGAGAAGTCTGGCACACTGTCAATACACAGAAGTAGTGCAACAAGGAATAATTCAATCTAAACACCTTTGGTGTCCTTACTTTCCAATAACTGCTCAACCTGCACACCTCAGTTTTGACAGCAGAAAGAGTTTTAAGGAAAGCAGTGGACGCTTCTGTCAGGTCATGGTCACTGTTCTGCCTGTTTCTCTTTGAAGCCAAACTATATCTGAAGGAATGGCCAGCCATGCCAAGCTGTTCCCACATATTAAGGATACAGAACAAATGGGAAAGAAAGGTTACCTCACATACTGCTAACTAGTATGGTAGTTACAACTGAATTAGATTTCCAGCAGGACAGAAAGCGAACAGAGATGACACATGTATGAACACTATAAATAGCTAACTACTGATGAAGAGATTTGTTCTGACTGGCTCACTTGACATCAAGCATGGCACATTATCTTGGCAAATATCTCATTAGTTTTTGCAGGAGAATCCCGGACTGTCAAGAGGAAGGGAATACTTCTACTCTTGAAACACTGTAAGCAGGGTAAAGTGGGAGAAAATAAAAACCCTACAGACACCACATATTTTCTTACATTCATTTTATTTCTTATCACAGCATCTCCTTCTGTGAAATAAGGAAGTTAATTAAATTAGTAGAATAAAATTAAAATAAGAAATAAAATTCAATTAATTAAATTAAGTAACTTCACTTTAAAAAAACCCACAAAAGTGTGAAGGATGTAAATGCACCTCCAGCACTCTCCTTTCATTCCCTGATTTCTGCAGTCCATTAAACCCTTTAACTTGCAATGCTAAATTATACTCCTGTATATGTATCTCTGTCTCAAAAGAATTTAACTGTACTTCAGCCCATAATTACCAATAATTCAGCAAATTGCACAAAAGAAATATCTACTGATATGACACCATATATGCTTTAGCATGATGCAGTCTTTCATAGCTTCCAGTCAATTCCTGTATGGTCTCAAAGTGCAAGGTTCTGTTATTTAGAAGCCCATTTTTAAATAAGAAAAACGTGAGAAGGGAGTCTGGACACCCCTATCTGAACTTATGGCTCTCCATCGTGGGCATTGGGTAGATGGAAACTGTCCTGTTACGTGTAGCAACTCCTTGATAATGTCTCTATTTGATAAAGACTTTGTCCTTCAGTAAGAACATGTTGTGATAAGACATGGCGACAGAAAGTTTTGTTCCTTGGTGCCTTCCAGACCTGTCTGGTGACTGACAGGTTTTCTCCTTCATGACACTATTTACATTTTGTCCCTTTTCTAATAAAACCTGATTTCATTTGGAATAGAAACAGGCATTTCAAACTTATTCACAGGCAAAGTCTGCAAAAAAGTAACTGTGTCAGCTAAAACATTTTGATAAAATTTGACTTGATACTGCTTCATACTGTTGGGATTTGTTGGGGTTTTAGGAGTTCTCCTTTTATTTTCTTTTTCTCTTAAAGACTTTTTCCCCATACACATTGCTGAGGGGGAGCGATTGCCAGGTACTTAAGAGAGACAAAAAGACCTGGCCACAGGGGGAGGAGCCCAGCTGGCTGGCCCCTTTACCTGGGAAGAGGGGGTTGGGCGGGGCCCCTAGGCCACTTGTGCTCTGGCGTTCGGAGGGGAAGGAGGCTGCATCGCTGTGGAGAGAATCCACCATCACTGCAGGCTTCTGCCTTCTGCTGCTTTCCTCCAACTGTGAGTGGAGCTTGCTCGCCGGAGCGACCTTTGCACGGGGACCCTATTTTTACACCCTACCTCACCAAAAGGAGACACCTTTCCACCATCTGCTCGAGTGCCTCACACCCCCTGCCTGCCGAGGTGNTTTTTCCACCTTCTTAAGTACTATTATGGTAACATTGAAGAATTATTCTTTCACAAAGCCTTTACATATCAGCAGCAGCTGGTTGAAAGATAAATCCACTGAAGCTTCTTACACTGAGCTCCAGTATTCTTCTGTCTACAGACTTAGTTCTTCTATTACCCATTGGAATGCATATCCTTTCACAGGAGATACTGAAAGAAGCCATGGACTCCATAGCAGAAAGCTTATGGAAAGAAGTAGGAGTGGACGACTGATTCCAGCAGAATTGGAAAAAAAGTGTTTGTCATAGCAAGTGTGAATGCTGCACGGAGGAAGGAACTAACTTAACTGTGAAAAGTTACATGCAGAATTTTAAGTTTAAAATAGGTTTTCCAAAAGGTGTCCACATCATTTAATGTTTGAAAGGACTTCTCAAGCACAAGCTTAAGTTACATCAAAACTCAGGAAGTATAAGGACAACACCCAGATGTTTTCCCATGGTTATTTAACATGTGTGCTTTGGGCAAACAGTAACAGAGATGACATGATGCACTGACCTGAGCACAAACTAGCTAACCATACCCTTATCCAAGATGGGTTTCAGGGTTGCTCAGCCGTGGTGATTCCAGAGCCATGAAGTCTTTCACCACTATGCTTCCCAAACTAGTTAAATTCTTAAAAAATGTGCACCTGTCTGTTACAGACATAATTTCAGTAGCACAGACATATTCTGTAATCAAATATGCCTCTTTTTATTTTTTTTTTTACTAAGCTAGTAATGAAATACAATTATTTACCCTTATATTATTTTTATGCTGGATGTACCTATATGCCGTTCACCAATCCTTTGTGCATCCATGGGAAAAGATGGATTTTTCTGTTGAAGGAGCACTAAACATCTTCATTAAAAATGAAGAGCAATTAAAATCATAAAAGCTGCCAAAAGTTGTCTGCATTTTAAAAATTAAATTTTAATTACATTCTAATATAATTGAATGATTATGTTTTTAAAGAGATGCATTCTGAAATTCATGCTTAGGGAGAAAACAAAAAAAGATGTGTCTTATGTTTTTGTTTGTGTGCCATGAATAGAAATATCTTTCTTTAATTATATAATTTGAAATCACATCTGTTAAGAAGAATCACTTGCACATCATAAATTTTTTGAAAGCACAAGAAGAGCTTTGCTGAAGTATCAAAAAAATGAACTACTACACAAATTATCTTCTAAATAATACACAATAATTACAACAATACACAAGAAAAATCACTTTGTTGAAATAGGGCACAAACAAGGTTACAAACAAGTGCAGAAGCACTAAATGACATGGGCAATCTACTTCTCATGTCCACATACTCTGTTTATATTCTGCTGTTTTCAAGCACAACATACTTCGGTCACTTGAAAATCTCACAGGTCTTGCTGCTTAGAAATTAAAAAGAACTGCTCTCAGCTGCTTGAATGCAAATGAAAGAGACATTAGATAAGATGCGTAAAAAATGAGAGTAGAGGCTGGAAATTAGGTCTATTTTTTTTTTTGAGTCAGTCGCTCATAACTAGGCAAGATAATTATGTTCACTCCTGTTTTTGTTTTCTGTCTACAGGCTATTTGGCAGTTATATGCAAAATGGGAGGGGAATGAACACAAGAGCAACCTCTAACTTGTTGGTACACCTGCTCACCCCTCAAGAGGAAAGCAATGTGCCTTCTTAGTGCCTCAGACTGAAGGGTTAGCTGGCCACAGGACTCCTACACTCTGGGTAAGCCTTCTAGTTACTGAATTTTTGAAGAAAAAAGGAAACCAGACATGGAAGTATTGTACTTTGTTTGTGTCTGCTGCTTTGTTGTTCCAGAAAAATAACTTCTGATTTGATAACATTTAAACACCAAACACTAAGATGCTTGGAAGTATTAGGATTGGGATGTTCAGTGCACTCTCAGAAACAGAAGTACATGGTAAATAACAGAGCAAGATGCTTTAATCCCTAGGAGATTGAAGTTCTCTTTCTAACTGTGCCCAGAATTGTACCACATGAGTTTCCACATTCCTTATTCTGTAGCGATTTTAGGGCTAGGAAGAATAAAGCAGTCATAGCAGAGGCACCTAGAGAAGAGGACAATGGTAGTCTATCTTTTTAAGGCCTATAGTTTTCATGGTCTTATTTCGAGGTCCTTGTATAGTAAGTGAATTCTCAGGAGTGATACAGATTATCCAAGTTAGCTGCTTACAGCAAGATATTGTGAATATCCACTCTGGAGTGTGAAGCAGACAGGCATTACATGCCTAGTTATTTATAAATCTTCAGCTACCATTGCAATACAATAAGATTTCAAAATCGTGTACTTATTTCCTTTACCTTTGTATTGTGAAGGGGGAAAGGGCAAATAATTGCATTTATTTCTATTATCAAGCTGATAATACAGAAGGACCTAAAAAATGAACCCTTGTTAAAACTGCTTCTCTTCAGATGCTTGTTGATACAGTCTATTAGAACAGAGTTATTTTTTACTCAGCCACTCCTGGGATACTTCATGGTTGAAATGCAGAACAGATTTCTGTAGAAAATTGCAAGACTACTTTCATGGTACCTGAAGAAAAGTTGAAGTTATTTGAACTCCAAAACATAACTGAAGGATTTACTTTATGAACAATGAACTGGGGGTCCTTCAACTGTCAAGGGAAAATTACCTATCAATACCAGGGATTTTTACATCATTGGGAGCTACTATCATTTTTTTTCAGAAAGCACTCCACACATAATGGAATAGTGTATTGCATAATATTTATCATCTTTACTAATGTAATTTTTCTCTTTTTTTTAACAGCAGTTAGGGGAAAAAAAACAACCACCAGAACCCAACAACATTCAAGAACTACATTTTCATTTATGAATGATGCAGAATAGATGTTTGTACAAAAAGGGAAATATATCCAAATCATGTCTTTATTTATTTCATCAGAACTTTTGCTTATGTTTGTTACAAAAAGCAAATTGACTATTTCTGTATGAATTATAATGATCATCTTCTAGTAAAGTTCATGCACAAGTTCAGTACAACTAGAAAGCTAGTATGGATCTAGTAATTTAAGTCAAAATTTAATATTTTTATTAATATTTTTATTAATAAATTTTATTAATTAATTATTAAATTAATATTTAATATTAATATTAATGACATTTAAATAGCTGACCTAATTTTTAAATGAGATGCATGCATGCAATATCCATAAAGGTTAATGTTTTTATAAATAAACATACTGTAACGAATTTTTATTATCATTAAGCATGCATAAATTCTTTATAAAAGGTATTCAGAACACTAAAGTAAGCATGAAAGTATTATGGCCTGAAAAAGAACCCAACAGTTTCAGAAAAAGGAGCAGCTCTGGAACATGACATCAGGCCAACTGTGGGAGAAAACTTGAGCCATTAAGGAGAAAAATTGGTGTCTAGGTTCTCTTAGCTGTGAACAGTTGCACAAATGATTGAAATTCAGATTGCCCCTTACCGTGGATCTTTTTTAATCCATCATGCATAACCCAGGCTGGTTTTAACCTAATAAAACTGTTGAAAGATAAGGGTTTTTTTTAAAAAAAAAAAGACCATGGCCATCTGTCCAAGCATATAAAGGTATAGTAATTTACACATTTTTTCCTCAGTTGTACACAAACATATCAGAAACCAACACATGAATTATACAGGCCTCTGGCCATAGCCCTTGAGACTCTGATGATATTAGAAACTGTCAACAATAATAAGGAAGATCACAGTTTTTCCTCAACTGTTTTCCAGAGAAACTTACTCCTGGGAAAAAGAATTCTCTATCCTAAATTTCTAATATAGGAAAAGATATTTGTTTTTTATATTACCTTTGCTGGACTTTTGCCTGTCTGCAATTCAACCTACTGGCNATTTTTTACTCAGCCACTCCTGGGATACTTCATGGTTGAAATGCAGAACAGATTTCTGTAGAAAATTGCAAGACTACTTTCATGGTACCTGAAGAAAAGTTGAAGTTATTTGAACTCCAAAACATAACTGAAGGATTTACTTTATGAACAATGAACTGGGGGTCCTTCAACTGTCAAGGGAAAATTACCTATCAATACCAGGGATTTTTACATCATTGGGAGCTACTATCATTTTTTTTCAGAAAGCACTCCACACATAATGGAATAGTGTATTGCATAATATTTATCATCTTTACTAATGTAATTTTTCTCTTTTTTTTAACAGCAGTTAGGGGAAAAAAAACAACCACCAGAACCCAACAACATTCAAGAACTACATTTTCATTTATGAATGATGCAGAATAGATGTTTGTACAAAAAGGGAAATATATCCAAATCATGTCTTTATTTATTTCATCAGAACTTTTGCTTATGTTTGTTACAAAAAGCAAATTGACTATTTCTGTATGAATTATAATGATCATCTTCTAGTAAAGTTCATGCACAAGTTCAGTACAACTAGAAAGCTAGTATGGATCTAGTAATTTAAGTCAAAATTTAATATTTTTATTAATATTTTTATTAATAAATTTTATTAATTAATTATTAAATTAATATTTAATATTAATATTAATGACATTTAAATAGCTGACCTAATTTTTAAATGAGATGCATGCATGCAATATCCATAAAGGTTAATGTTTTTATAAATAAACATACTGTAACGAATTTTTATTATCATTAAGCATGCATAAATTCTTTATAAAAGGTATTCAGAACACTAAAGTAAGCATGAAAGTATTATGGCCTGAAAAAGAACCCAACAGTTTCAGAAAAAGGAGCAGCTCTGGAACATGACATCAGGCCAACTGTGGGAGAAAACTTGAGCCATTAAGGAGAAAAATTGGTGTCTAGGTTCTCTTAGCTGTGAACAGTTGCACAAATGATTGAAATTCAGATTGCCCCTTACCGTGGATCTTTTTTAATCCATCATGCATAACCCAGGCTGGTTTTAACCTAATAAAACTGTTGAAAGATAAGGGTTTTTTTTAAAAAAAAAAAGACCATGGCCATCTGTCCAAGCATATAAAGGTATAGTAATTTACACATTTTTTCCTCAGTTGTACACAAACATATCAGAAACCAACACATGAATTATACAGGCCTCTGGCCATAGCCCTTGAGACTCTGATGATATTAGAAACTGTCAACAATAATAAGGAAGATCACAGTTTTTCCTCAACTGTTTTCCAGAGAAACTTACTCCTGGGAAAAAGAATTCTCTATCCTAAATTTCTAATATAGGAAAAGATATTTGTTTTTTATATTACCTTTGCTGGACTTTTGCCTGTCTGCAATTCAACCTACTGGCTACTGAGCACTTTTTTAAAGTTTTCTACAAATATTCAGAATCAGATTAGCAATATTTGGAGAGATATAAAATCTATAACATGATATACTCAATGACCTGACCATAGGATCCTCAGCACGATGAGGTAGGCCAGGACAGTGAGGGTCATACGGGCAGCTAACACACTTTGCTCTTCTGGGGCTACCAGTTTCTCCAACTTTCTATTACTCCCAATGAAACCTTGGTAAAAAGGCTCTGTTAGATCTAATCTGAGTGGAATCAGGGCCCTAACCATTCCCAGTTTCAACACCGGGCTGACATTTTTCAATGTTTCTGGGAGGATGACTAGACTGTGATAGAATGGTGATGTCCTAACTAATGGGTTCAGGAAAATTGAAGGAAAAAATTGTGAAAAAAGTGTCACAGATAATGTGATATAAAGTACAATCATACAAATTGTATCCAGGAACATAAAAGGAAAAGAAGAGGAAAAGGAATCACAGTTAGTCAGTATTTACAGAAGCACACTTCTGCTGCCTTCAGCCTGTATAAGAGAATGCTGTATAAATACACTTATAAAATTATTTCTTATCACTACATCTCATCTACTCAACTACTGTTGGTTTGCAGCTGCTAGTTAGAAGTCTGTGGGACAACAGTGGCATTTTTGGGCACTGTTTCACTACAACAGTGTACAGGTAATTATACTGGTCTTAGGATAGGAAACCTGTCCATGCAAAGGTTCCATGCAAAGGTTCCAGGAATGTACATGCAAACAAATGGGAGCAAGGTCTCATCTTTAAGAACGCAAAACCAATTTGTGGAAAGAAAATTCTCACCTCTGTGACTGCTCACCTCTCCACCCTTCCCCCTCCCACTTCCCTTGATCCATGAAGAAAGAAGTGTTTTCTGAGCTAGCCCAATGAATTTATTAACTACACATCTAGTATATAATTATAATGACCTTGTACTCCACATGTGGATGTTTTAAGGCAGTCAAATAACAGCAGCAATAGCATTAATCTCTTTGGTAATTACAATGATCAAAAACCAGAGAAAAAGTGCAGGTTTTAAGGGAAACTGCTGGTTAATTTGTTCGCTCACTGGGATGTGTTGAGGGACTAATTAGCTAAATCATGGTGGGTTTTAAATATCTATGTGTTTCCTAGAAAATAATTAGTTGTTTCATTAAAAAAATAATGAGGTACCAGGTAGATGGATATGCAACATTAGAAATCTATGGACAGCAGATTTAAGGTTCTTGGTTTACTTATTAATGCAACTTAATTCACATGATGATAAGTCTCAAGCATTGCTCACTTGCTGTCTCCCACTACAGCCTATTCTGTATCTAAATCTGGAAGTGCATTGGCTTCTACTTACACTCTACTTTGAGTCTCTTCTCAAAGACTGACTTTTCTCCTTGCTAATACCAGCATACAAATCACATGGACCTTTCCCACTGCTAATTTTTGAACCACACCTGGCAGTATTTGAAAATTTCAGAGGGCACAAGCCAAAAGCACAAGTGTCACTCCAACAATTTATCACCATAAGCAAGATCACTGCCCAAGTTCTGAGTCCAGAAATATGCTCAGAACTGGTCAGCTTGCTAGTTGTGATATAATTTAGGAGTTTAGGTGCATTGAGTTCCTTCTATAGTTGTTAGATATGTTTCTATACTACCTACTAAGTCTCTGGATGCAAGAAACTTTCCTTGCTGGTTAATGTTGATGTTATAATTTTTACATTGTGCTGATTAGTTGTCGCAGGGGGTTAGGTACTGATCAGCAGGGGTATGCCACGACCTTCCTAAAGAGAGAGTGTCCCGCAGGGAACAGCCCTTCCAGGGGTGCTGGCAGATCTCCCCGGGCGACGGGCGATTTCAGCAAGTGTAGCGAATTCTCAGCTACAAACGATTCCAGCTGTCGAGGTTCAGCTCTTTGTGAAATCGCCCCAGGCAAACTCGAGGACAGAGACAGAAGCCTCGTATGGCAGTTCCGCAGAGGTAGCCTTTATTGTCCAACCACCCTGCGAAACGGGGGGCAGGGACGAGGGCTCCCTGGGTCCGGAGCAGAGGAGGGGGCTTTTTTACGGGGAAGGTAGGGGGCAGGGTAGAAACCAGTTAGCCAAGGAGGCACAGGCTATTACCATGAAGAAACAAGGCATGTTGGGATCTCGCCATGACCCTGAGGAAGGTTACTTATCTCTGACCCCTCTAAGGGAACAGAGAAAGCTCCTGCTTTGACAGCTGCCAGCCTTCCACAATTAGTTTATAGAAAATAGGAAAACAAATTTTAGTGAAGTTTTGTTAAGACAATCTCTGGAGATTGATCTGCAGACAGTGGACTTCTGCTCTCACAGGCGCATGCTCAGTCCTGGTGCAGAATGTAAAAAGGCAGTAGAGTAGATGCAAGTAAGACACATATGATATGTGCAAATAAAATATCAGCACACGATTGTTATAAAATGATAAACATAAATGAAAAGTGGTGGATGAGGAAAATGGAGTGGAGAAAGTTAGTACCCAGCTAGCCAAAAGAAAGAAAAGGCATAATAACTTTCATTACAGAGTGTGACTCAAGCTGAGCACATAACTTCTGGACAGTAATGCATCTCACAAAGGTTAGAGAAAATGTATATGAATCTCTGAAGAAAGCACAAATAGACTGATGCTAACAATGAAAACTGGGACCATTGTTTTGTTGCAGTTATTGAGTGCATTTGGACTTGTTTCTTACAGAAAGAAGAACTGCATAAGCAGTTGTTAAAGACAGCTGTGTTCCTCTGTATGTGTGAAACCGTTGCGATATATGCAAAAAGAAATTGTGTGAAAAGGACCCACATCACATGGATGATGTACAGTAAAATTTTTATCAAGACCCACAGTGGGAGTAACTAATTACATTCCTGAATTTGGGCAGTTAGAGGAATGGTAAGGAACTTGCATATCATTCTATTTTGCATTAAATATCTAAAAGATAGAGGGGAAAAACCCCAGAATTCCTAACCTGGTGGTTTGGGGTTCGTTGTTGGGGTGGGGGTTTTTTTGTTAGTTCTGTTTGTTTTGGTGTTTTTGTTTTGGTATTTGTGTGTTTGAGTCTTGTTTATTTTTGTTTGGTTTTGGTTAGTTTGTGTGGATGCTGAAAAGTTTTCAGCAGAGAAATTTTCCAGCTCTCTGCAGTATTTTGTGAGACTGCAGCCTTCTGTGAGAGCTTTGCTTTTCCTGCACAAGCTATTCAAAACAAAGCTATGGTTTTCTGTGAACTATTTTCTCTATCTACACCTGCAATGTTTTTGTAGTATTGTTATGATACTGACTAGAGAAATATTTTGAAATGGGTGTTGTATAGTTCAGCCAATCACCTTAAGAGGTGGATGACCAGAGGTCCAATGACCTTACACCATTTAAGAATACTAAGGTATAAAATGAATCTGTATATTATTAAATAAAGGCTACTTCTCCTTTCTTCCTGGACTGAATCTGTGTTGGTTTTCTCTTCATCCCTGCTACAACAGCGACAAGTTTGGGGGTTTTTTTACATATGTACAGGATATGGGCTACAGGGAATCAGAGTAACATGAAGTCTGGCTGGTTGAAAGGCCTCAGTTCTTCAAGATCAGCTCCAGCAGGTTAGGGGACTACTGCCTGACACTGCAAAACTATGTAGAAATGTGTGAAGAACAGCCAACCGGAAGACAGAAATGTCACAGGGAATGAAGGTGGAAGAATGTAATTAAAAAACCCCAAACTCTCAGGAGAAGCATTCAAGGCATCCACATATCCATTTTATTGTAGCTCCTCCTCCTCTCCATGTTAAACTAATAGGACTGAGTGGGTGGTAGAAATATCATGGCACTCTGGGATAGTATGACTGCTCTGGATTATTTCAACTGAGATAACTTCACTTTGCTAAGTATTTCTACATCAGATATCACATAAAATATCCCTAAATTATTTCAGGCTAATCAGAGCAGAGTATACAGTACAGTGTTTCAGACAATAGAAACTAGTTCAGAGAGTTATCCATAGAATAACTCCAAGATAAGCACCAGCTACTTACCAAAATTAGATATACCAATATTAGACATATTAGATTGGTATTAGACCTAGCAATTAAACATCAAACATATGCACTCTGTTCATTACATCTTCTCTTTCATATTCCCTTTTTTCCTCTTTTTACTCCTGAAAGTGCATTGTTTGTTTGTTTTTTTACTAAGTACCTTTTCTCAGCTGTATGTGACTACTTTAGATAACAAGAAATATAAGTGAAATCCTGGTGGTGGACCCTTAAGTCTTTATGAGATACTAACCACAAATAGTTCAGGTGTTTAGGTATTTCTTTCCCATCATGAGTTCTTTGTCTTGCCATTATGAAGTGTAACTCACAATGCCAAAACATCAAGGATTGCTCATTAATTTCTTGCTGATACTGTGTTAGTACAGAACAAAAAAGGTTGCTGACAGCCTTAGGGGACTATTCATCACATCAGAAAGCACAGACTGCATTACAGAGCCTACAGAAAGGATTGCAAGACTTCATATGGGGAAAAGGATGTAGGGAATAGAAACTAGCTCTGATCAAAGCAAATGATAGAAAAAAGGAAAAGAGGGTAGGGATTCTCAAGTATATCTTGGCCTTTGTGAAGATTTGAAGTTGTTTACTGGGAGTTTGTCCTACCAAGGGAGTAACACTGTAATTTCCCAATGAAATGCTGTGAAATGGCTGTTGATTGTGACTGTGCTTTAAAGTGAAACAGCTGCTACAAATCCTGAAACAGCTGTCCAGATAATCTTTTTGAGAATTTTTACTTGAGAGTACCAGTGAGCATCTGTTTAGGATGTAGCAATTTCTAAGACAAAAAGGTCAGTGGTCTAATTTCATAGCACCAGATGACAGTGCATGTGCGCATAGGTACATCATTAGTGTTGCTGGATAGTTTTGGAGGTTCTCTTTGCCTGTGGTGGTACAGGAAGACCTGAGGAGCAGTGGAGCATTGTGTGTGGCCTATTTGTTATTCCATTATGGATCTAGGACTCCCCTGTACTTCAGCTGTTTCTGATTCCCAACAATGCCTCATGCTGCAGATGTACAGCATCTATGAAAAAATTAATCTCATTTTCCTGTGTGCTTGTGCAAAAATGACTTTCAACACTTTAAGTCAGTACCCAGGCAAGTATACTTTCCCTTGCAAATAAATAGGACTGTTTGCTCTGGTCAGTTTCTAAGACCACACTACAGAACAGTATGTGGCTAAAAATGCTGCATATTACAGCAAAAGTGCTTACGAGAAAAACTGTAATTACTTGGTGCAACAAACACCAAGTAGTCGTGGTGCATCGAAGTTGCTGCTTTATGTCTCTTCCAGACTACTGTAAGAGTTGCATTTATTAAAATAAAAACCCAGTGGATAGTTAGCACTCAGATAAAGCCTGCTCATAATTTGCTGGCTCTGTAGGATACTCTTTATGCTGTGCTGCAGGTTCAGGACTCTGAATTGCACTTATTAATTACATTGCCTACCAGGAAAGCAGGAGGTTAGCTGGAAAGCTGAGTTAGCAGGATTTATTCACCATTAATTCCTTACAGCAAGGCAGTATTGACTTCAGGGGCATATTTTTAGATTATCTACATCCCTACACCAATACGGTTAAAGTTTGCTGCAGTGGATCCTGACTAAATCTGTTTCTAGAAATAGGCAGATGATATAATTCTTAGAAAATCAGAGTAAGTATTATTTTCTTTTCTGACTAAGGTAAAGCTCTAGTTTTATTAGCTGGAAAAAGAAAACAGAGCAGATGTTGGTTTTCTCTGGGTTTTTTCCTAGTGAAAGGTTAAATGAGCTTTACAGCTGTTAACCAGAAGTGAGAAGCTGTCTCCAAATGGCAGCAACATTGTAGACACTTGTCCCGGTTTGGGCCAGTCTTAAGGAAAGATGTCCGAAAGGACGTCTCCTCAAAGCAAAGCAGGGCACTGCCGNCTTTAACAAGGTTGTATGTATTTTACCAATCTTGACTTCTACACGGTCACATGCAAAGCAAGCGAGATGCTTCTGCCCAGAACATATTCCCAAAGCTTGCTTTCTAGCATGCATTCAAAACTATAGCAGCCAGACAGACATCCATGAATCCCCCAGTGATGATTCATAGCCCTAGGAAATTGCCCTAATTTTGAAAGCTAAAAATCTTACAACATAACAGGCTGCTACTGTTAAAATAATTATAGTGGAGCTGAATAGAAAAGATGCATTTTCAAGCCGAATCATGTGGACATACTAACCCTTGAAGACAAAACCCAAGCAGATATTTAACATAGATTTCAGCACCTTTTTGTAAGCACCTTTTTGTAATTAATTTAAAATGCATATGTTTTTAAGCTATTTATGCATTACAGACACGAATTGAATGCTTGCAAACACTTGAGCCTTTTGTGTTCAGAATTAAGTCTTTTTAGAAAATATTCAAAGGCCTTTCCTCCCTGGCGATTGTTTTAAGCAAAAGGCTGGACATAAGAGATTGTCTTTGTAATATAAACTACCAGATTACAGCTTCAGCAATTGCTAGGGAACCCATGTGAAAGTGCTACTACAATGGGAGCACATTATAAAATATGGCTATGATACAAATGAACAGTTTTTTAGGTTTAGTGTAACTGTAGTGATTCCACATTCAATGAAAGCCACAGTCTAGTCTTTGATCTGGACTTAGAAAAGAAACAAAATTGGTTGGTTTTTTTTTTAATTCTGTGAAAGTTCTTCCTCCAACTGGAGGTCTGAATTTTGCAAATGGATGTTTGCATCCCTTTTATACTATAAATAACATGACATCACTGACTCCATGAAATTACTTCAAATACTTTCAGAGCTACCTGAAATACCTGGATATACATGGTAAATAAACTCAGAAGGGCAGCAATCCAGGACTTTTTTTTCATAAGGGTCAAAAAATTGAGAAAAACATGAGATAAAAATAAAAAGAGAGTGGTGGACAGCTCCAAACTACAATTGAGGGCTAAAATTAGGTTAAGTGAAGTTAAAGAACTAAAAGTAAGTAAGAAAGAGTCATCTACTGATAAGCATCTGCGTATTTTGTACAAGAAGTCACAGGCATTGAAAAAAGCACAAAAGTTGTCAGGATTAAAATGCAAAAAGCTCAAATGTGCTTTCCATTTTTTTATGTTGAAGATTGCAATTACTTGAGAATGTAATTGCCTGCTGTCATTCCCCTGACAGCAACAAAATAGGCTCTGTGTTAACTGTTTCAAACCTTGCTTATGTATCTCCTGAGAAGAATCATGCAGACCTGGATGTATGTCAGGTTTATTTAAATTATGCCACAAGGCACTAGAAACTACGTATTAAATCAGTTTCAGGGATTATTTATAATCCCTAAAAGTATAAGTCCCAATAGGACTACTTCCATTTCTACTTTATAATCAGGAAGAAAAGTAAGCAGTACAGTGAATTTTTAGATAAGCTGCAGATAATCTTACTCATTTCTTGTAGCTAATCTATTGCAGAACACAGAAACTGAAAACAAAGCAGTTACCAGTATTTAGTGGGCTTCTTACACAAGAGCCAAACAATCACTCATCTACATGCTTCTGCCACTATTTTTCCCTGCTGTCTTTAGAATCCGAAAATCCAAGTGGAATATATCCAAAGATGAAACTAGATTGATCCTGCTCAGAAAAGGATCTGTCTTCACAACAGTTCCATTTTATCTGGGAACTCAGAAAGGAGTCCCTTGTGTTAAGTAATACTTTTATATATAGCCAACAGCTGAATTAATTGAACTTCACAGAGAAAATTGTAAAAGAAGAGAAATACCAAATGTAGATTAATACTGAAAGAGAATTAAAGGAAAACAAGTAAAGATGCTCATTCTGGAACATTCCACATTCAGAAGGGTTTAAGATGCAAAGGCCAGGAAACTGTTTGCATTAGATAATGCCAACCCATAGAATCTCACAGTAAATTAACAGGTTTGTTCTATTTCCACAGCTTACCTATCAAATAAGACAATTCCTTCCAGAAAAATGTTGTGCACATTTTTACTGATGCAAATCAAGATTCACTGTCAAAAACTGTGACTCTATGTGCATATACAAAAATCATCTTCAGCAAAACCTTCAGTATCTCGTGATGCTGGGGGAAGGGAAGGTGCTTCTGCTTGATCTGTGCTGTCTGTATCAAGGCAGCACTGTGAACAAATGCTGAGGAAGTGTTCTGCTTCCCTTGCAACTTAGCAAGACAAAAGAATATAAAATCTATCCTCAAGGGTGGCATGGTCTGCAGCAGCTGCTCTAATGTTCATGGGCTTGTGAGATCAAACATTTTTGCTGAAGTAACTGATAACTTGCAGACTGACAAAGAGACCTATATCCACACTGAGTTAAATAATAATGATGTAAATTGAAAGCATCTGAGAAAATAGAAGGGTTTTGGTCCCAATAGCTGTCTGTAAAGCATGCAAAATGTCATCTCAAAAGTTTCTTATTTGAAACAAAAAGGAAACTGTATTAGTTTTCCCTTTTCCAAATAATGTGGTGATTTTATTTTCCATTTAGCTACAGCTGGTAAAATATGTTGCAACCTACTATAACAGACAGTTCAGTTTTATTCCAGAGTCAAAAATCATCTTAACTAATTTTGATTGTTACTTGAGTCATCTAAAGTGATCATTCTGAATAAAAGCATACTTGCTTGTGATTTTTCACTGTTGGAAAATTAGAAATTACTTACATGACTAAGCAAAAGTTGGTGTCAGTAACAGAAATATTAACAGTTTTCTCACAAGTTAAATGAGTACCAAAATCATGAAATGTCATTTGAAAATGTGTGGTGAGTAACATCTGATCTCAGTGTTCAAATGATCCATTCTATCAGCCCTAACAGGTGTAAGAGGCAAAAAGGCAAAGCCTGTATTTGTCACAGGTGTAAAAGGAATGCTATCTCCAAAATTGCTTCCAGATCTTCAGAGTAAACATTTATTTAGCGTACTTTGACTTAGATTTCAGTATAAAACATGATAGTACATTACAAAACCACAGAATCAACTACACTGGAAAAGACCTTTGAGATCATCAAGTCCAACCTATGACCCAACACCACCTTGTCAACTGGACCCTGGCACTGAGTGCTGCATCCAGTCTTTCCTTAAACACCGACACAGACGGTGACTCCACCACCTCCCTGGGCAGCCATTTCAATGCCCAGTCACCCCTTCTGTCAAGAAATTCTTCCTAATATCCAACTTAAACCTCTCCTGGCACAACTTAAGACTGTACCCATGAACAGCAGAGAGCTTAACCTAGTACAATCTTACTCAAGAAAAGTGAAAGAAACTCAATGACTTGCCAAAGTCAGAAAGGAAGAAGGTAGACAAGTAGGCAACAGCATCCACCCACCTAAATCACATCCTGGTATCTACAATAAAAGGAAAGGCAACACCTCTCTTTATTTTATTGGACAGAAGCCTCTTTTAGTATACTAGTTATTTATACCAGCAGTAACTTCTGGAGACTGCAATATCAACTTAATTTCTAAAGGAAAGGAGGGTGTAAAAATATGACTTTATTTTATTTAAGTCCTCAAAGTCCAGCTTGAACCCAAGTGATAAATTTCAGAATAATTTTGTTTGTACTTTCTGCCCTGTTTTAGTGAAGACNTCAAGTCCAACCTATGACCCAACACCACCTTGTCAACTGGACCCTGGCACTGAGTGCTGCATCCAGTCTTTCCTTAAACACCGACACAGACGGTGACTCCACCACCTCCCTGGGCAGCCATTTCAATGCCCAGTCACCCCTTCTGTCAAGAAATTCTTCCTAATATCCAACTTAAACCTCTCCTGGCACAACTTAAGACTGTACCCATGAACAGCAGAGAGCTTAACCTAGTACAATCTTACTCAAGAAAAGTGAAAGAAACTCAATGACTTGCCAAAGTCAGAAAGGAAGAAGGTAGACAAGTAGGCAACAGCATCCACCCACCTAAATCACATCCTGGTATCTACAATAAAAGGAAAGGCAACACCTCTCTTTATTTTATTGGACAGAAGCCTCTTTTAGTATACTAGTTATTTATACCAGCAGTAACTTCTGGAGACTGCAATATCAACTTAATTTCTAAAGGAAAGGAGGGTGTAAAAATATGACTTTATTTTATTTAAGTCCTCAAAGTCCAGCTTGAACCCAAGTGATAAATTTCAGAATAATTTTGTTTGTACTTTCTGCCCTGTTTTAGTGAAGACATTCAAAGGGAAATAAAAATAAAAAAAAACGTGGTAAGTTTCCAAGATTTCATAGGAGAAAGAGAAATGAAAGATAAGTCTCTTACAAAGATGTAGCTTTCAGGGATATCTTATAAAATAGTCTTTTTAAACATCAACCATGAGATTTTGTTTACAACAGGCTTCCTTCTTATTTCCTTAAAATCTGTTTTAAATTCTATAAAAGCCAAAGTTCTTTTGATAAGTGAAATTCAAGGAATAGATTAAGATTCTCCTAGGAGGATGAAAATTCCAAAGACATGCTTTTGTTAAAAACAGAATTATTTTTTAAGGGGATCTCTCCAAGAGCCAGACACATCTTTTGAAATTTTTTTCAGCAGTGAGATGAGGGAGAGCTGATAATATATGAGCATGAATACAGTCAGTGCATTCAGAACTGCTTTAGAAGAGGCTATGGATATTTTCCATACCTGACTGTCTTTATCTTGTCAACTCATGACCTGCAATTTCCTTGCTATTTTTCCCCTGGACAAATATTTCTAATCAAGCAGAAGTAATCATCATTAGGGTTAACATGATGAAAGTAGGAAATACAGTAAGCAGCTTTGGATTAATTTATTCTATAATTGCAGTTGCTTTCTTTTGACTGAATAAACCCTCAGGCAAGGACAGCACTAAATTTTAAGGTTTTAGGTTGAGAAGTCCTTTTGGAACTGGTAGTAACCGTGTCACAGCCTTCATTTAGCCCATTTCACCTGTAGACATTCACACTGAGTAAATGAAAATATTCCACACTGTGGAAATAAAATGTTAGCCATCACCCTACAGCATAACCCAAGTCTTGCTCGCCTAATTCCAAACATTGGAGAGTTAGAAATGATCAGCTACATTGACAGAGCTCACTGTGGTGCTGCTACAGGGCCTAGGAAGCTTTTCTTTCTTTTTTAGATCCTCTCGTAATTTGCTTGCACCCTAACCTAGACCTCTTTGCTCTCTGAACCATTATTTGCTGATAGGAAAATCCACTACAAGTAACAAGGATGACGTAAGGAAAACCTGTTTCTGGAAGCTCCCAGGAGAGAATGTTCACCCTGTCTAGCCCCTTCCCACAGCTCACTGCTGCCAGAATACCTCCTGAGTGGTTTCTGTAAAACAGAGCCTTTGTGGTACAAAGTGGTCTGCAACTCTTCCTCACAAAGCACTTTCCTTTGCTTATTTTCACATCCAATTTCTAGCAATTCATCAATCCCTTTCCCTTGTTAAGGTTTTTTTTTTTTTTTTAATGAAGGTTATTATTTGGTGGCTTTTTAAAAAAGTATTTTCTGCTGCAAGTCCATTTCTGGAAGTGTATTAGTTAATGAAAATACTGATAAAACCTACAGAAAGTGAAGATTCCTTTTACCCATAGATGATTGCTCTGTTCTGCCAGACAAAGTATATTGGTCCTCTTTTCTTCCAGGAAGAAAGTATGTGGCAATAGAAAGAAAAGAGCTTCTGACTACAGAGGAAACAAAAAATTGACAGAAGAAATCTGCCAGACTAGGAGCTACCAATGACAAGTTCATCCTTAGACAAGGGAAATATCATGTCACCCACAAAACTGGAGTGGTAATGTTGTGAATGTGTGTTTTAGGTCACTCAAAGAATCACCAGCAAAGGTGTTGGCAAAAGCAGTTTTAATATAGTAGTGACAGCGGGACAGAGTTCATTGCCATGGTCCACTCTACTGCTTACTAGACAGTTAAAGCACACAGAGGAAAATCTAAAATGAATCAGTTCAAACCCAAAATCAACCTCAAACAATCTATGCAGAGGCTGGGGATGGAAAAAGGTGGGAAAGGGTAAGGATAAAAAGGAATGACAAAGACATTTCCATTGAGTCACAAGGCAAAGAGTCTGGCATGCCCTTACCAAACTCAGCCCCAGACATGACCAAGGACTTAGGCCTAAAGGTTTTAACCTGACTTAAACCTAGCAGCACTAAATTGATAGTGTAATTTAAATAATTTAACAAAATATTCTATAGAATTTACAGTGAGGACAACAGTAACTCACTTAAAGGCCTAACTTACCAATCTAAACTACTTAAGAATCCAAGAGAGCAACATTCATAGTATATTTATTTGCTCTAGCACATTCAGCCTCGCACTCGCAGAGACCTGAAGGAGTATGTACAAGGTGTAGACCTGTAAAAATGACTCTCGAGTTCAGTGAAGTGAATTGGATGCCTTTACACCTCCTCAATGGGTAAAGGGTTGAGCCTTGAGGAGTGGGGGTACCAGCCCAGGCTCCATTGGCAGAGTTTGGTGTCTGTCCTCTGAGTATCACAAACCCAAGAGTTCACTGGCTCTGATGTGTATGTTTTAACCTGGAGAAATCTTCTGTGGCCTTTTACACTGTCCCAGGTGTGGCGAAGCTAGCTGGACTGGCGAGGCAGAGAGCAGAGTTGCTCCTGACAAGGGCTGTCTGAGGTAGAAAAGCTTTGTGCTGGAAGTTGCTCCTCTTCTCCATGTGTGACAGCTTGCTGAGCTGCGGGGTGAGTGCACTAGGATACATGTTGGAGGTGGCAGAGGGGTGTGCTGCGACTCCCCAGGAAGGACTGCATGAAGAAATTGAAGGGGTTCTCGGGCACTGGGGAGCCATGGAGTGCAGCCTTCCTGCAGTGGAAAGAGTGGGTGCAGGATCCATGTGGAGATGACGTTTCTCCTGCTGCTACCCCATTAGCTCTGGACAGTCCAGAGCTGCCTCAAAGCCTCAGACCAGTTGCAGGTGCTCAAGAAAGGGATGAGTTGATCCAAGCAAGGGAAGGACATGAAGGACTGTTGGCAACAGTGGGATCCCGGCCACACCTCCTGCAAGTACCACTGAGAGCATCACGCATGCTGGGAGGGGATGAATCTCTCTCTCAGCATAAAGTGACGCAATCATGTATCTACCCTGATTTATGCCAAGGTACCTGCATTCCCACAGACTTCTCCTGATACAACCAGCACCATGATGCATGTTAGTGAGTACAAGGGTCATTACTCTCTGCTGTAAAGCAGTAAACCACTCAAAAATACAATCTTCAGATTTACAGAAAACTGCATTATTTAACATTGGTACCAGAGACATTCTACATTAAAGCAAAAACAGAAAAAAGGCCTTACACTTACCTAAAAGAGCTTTCTAAATGACATGTATTATTTGGCCTATGTATTATTATTTCTATTCATAATTAATGGAAATGTAGCAATTTTTTGCTAATGGGAAAGAACCACTGCAAAGAGCACTTTGATTGCATTATATTTATTACCCATCTTAGGAACTAAATATGCACTTAACCTGTAATTAAGGGTACACAATAAGAGCTTTGTAAATATTGCAGTTGAAAATGTCCTCTCAACACCACTTAGTACCATTAGACAAAATATTTGCTCTAAGGACTGTCTCTCTGAAGTGCTAAAATTGCTTTACTGGAAGAAAAAAGGAAGGAAAAGGAAAACCTTAAATGTAGCACTGCCTTGTTTGTCTACAGCTTTCACACTTACTTACCGAGGGCTGTGTGCTTAATCAACACTGTATGTCTGTGATGGTCTGAAACTTCCCTCTCTGCTGGGGATCATGAAGAATGGAGCCAAATGGGGAAAAAAATCTGACGGGCAAAATCTGTTCACAAAAAAACCCAGTATTATTCCACAAAAAGTGTTGTGTTCCTACCTTGTTATGTGCCTGAACAAGAGCTAAGTGTGCTTCTCTTATTTTGTGATAATTGGAAATGCAATTTGACCTTAGAAAAGCTTTATATTTCAGTTTCAAAAAGAGGAAAGAAGGCTAAGTGACATAAATAAACCTCAGATAACTTGCAACTTCTTTGCATAATTTAAAAAACCTCTCAAATCCAAAAGCAATATATTTTTTCTTAAGAGTAATGAATACCACAGCCTTAGGCTCAAATACTCAGTCTCTTCCAAATAATCTTCTAGTGATGATGCATCTTCCAGGTATATGGAATTCTTTACAATTATACATATAAACTTTTAAGAAAAAACCCTTTTAAAATTATTTTTTTCACTTCTGTTTTTAAGATTTTGGTGTCATATCTCACTGGATTGATTTATTAAATAAGCTTGCAATTAATAAATAACCTAGAAGCAGAGTTCAAAGGAAAACAACATTGAGTGGAATGTTTCTGGTGTGCTTTGGAGAACACAGAATGCCATGTAGATGAGCAGCATGTGCCACATGCTTACAGAAGCAATTTAATTCCTAGTAATATTGAGGGAGAGAGGAAATCTTCATGACAATGCCACATCCTGATATTATGTGAACAAGTAACAAGGAAGGGTTTGAGGTTGCCTAAAAGTGGGACTTGGATGAAATTAGCATTTGTCTTTAAATTACCCACTGAAACAGCTGTCCCAATGTTAATAATGACTTCGGCACTGCTCTCAGGAGATGGTCTATCTATATTTCCTCTGAGCAGAGTTAGCAGCTGTTATTGTAAATTACTGATTCTGTGTTATACTTTTTTCTGGTGGAGCTTTACCACTGGCCATTCAGGGAGGGGAGAACAGCCATGTTGCTGCCGCTGAAGTGTCTTTTTATTTAAGACCTTTGAGAGTCTAATAGTAAGACTTACTACAGGCCACAGGCTGCAGATAGCTTGCAGCTGCCATTTCACACATTTTTTTTGGAAGTGTGCATAACTTTTTAAGTGGAACAATTTGTGAGTGAATCAACATTGATGGTTTAGCTCAGAATTGGTGGCATTAGAGGGTAGCATATCCCTTAGGCGTTTTACCTGACCATGATCATGACAGTTATTTCTTCCACTCCCAGAGTACAATCTGTCCCTGAAAACTGCTCCTGGTGCTGTGCAGCTTGCAAGGGATGCTGAGTGCCATGAAAAGAATAGACAGACAACTCAGGGAATATGAGACAAGACAGAAGATACTACAGCAGGAATTCAGGCAAATTGAGGCAGAAATTTCTCAGTGTTTCTTGCCATGGCATCGATTCCAGCTAAACTTCTTTTTTTTTCTACTTAAACTTTTAATTTTAATCCAGCACATATTACAGAGCAAATTTAGTTGGTTGTTAAAAAACTACAACAAAACCCTGAAATTAGCTCCATTTCAGATACCCCTGCTATGTGTGAGATTATCTCCTGCTCTCCAGCCTGTATATTTATCAAAAAATAATGCCAGGCACATAGTCTCCCTCATCTGACCTTCTTCCCAAAGTTCTACCCACGCAGAAATGTTATGAAAATTAAAAAAAAAAAAATCCTATTTTTTACATTCAAATTATAAAAAACAACCAAAATCAAACTCATTTTAAAAACTCAGCCTTGAAACATCTCAAGTAAATCCAGCTGGCTTCAGCTGATGTGCCTCAAACTCCACATTTCCTCAGTAATCTGACTGCCATATCATGTTCTTGTTTCTCTTGCCACAACAGGGAGACGTTTGCTTGTTCTCCACAAAGCAAAAAGATAGAATAAACTGGTGATATTTTAATAAAATTTTCTGCTCAGCATTAAAACAAACATTTCTACTACTCACTGTCTGCCACAGCTGTGAGAATTGACCACAGAAGCCAGCTACTCTGTCCTCAGTCCCAGTGCTTCGCACAAGATGTTCACAGTCCTGCAGCATGATCATGCTAAATTCAAACTTTTTGGATATTATTTACAGATCATATCATGCTAACAGTCACTCTGGCTTCCATTTAATATGAGTATTTGTCTCATATCTTTCTTTTAAAGTTCCCAGTGGATATGAGTGCTCCAGTGTGCTGTGCACAAAAGTAGAACCTGCTTAAATGAGCTTATATTTCTACAAGAGCACTAAAAAGCAGACCTACAGATGGACCTGATGCAAAGCTTTACAGCAAATCAGAAACTCTATATCAGGATGCAGATGTTTTCACTCACCATTTTCATTCCAGTCTGCAGATGCAGCCACATCTCTGGATTGAATGATATAGTCAACACAGATAAAGTTCTCTGTAAGCAAAAAAAGGAAAAAAAAAGGAAAAAGAGGAATAATTTAGCCCCCCATGTTATGAAATAAATAGAATCTAAACGATCATTCTTCAAATATCATATTCTGAGTACTAATATATTCTGAATTCTAATATATTCATAATTAGGGAAAAAACAAAAGGCTGTTTCATCTATAAAACTTCAGGGAATGTAAAATTTGCATTTCAATCCATTTAAAAAATTACCTGCATAATATTAATTTAAGGAGAAAACTGCAAATGATCATCTTTAAATATTTTCTGAGGAGAACAGAAACCTGGATGACATAACAAATGTAATTGTACTTCATACTAATTAACTGAGAATTTTAATTGAAATAATTAGCAACCTATTGGGCATATAAGGTTAGCTAGAGCATAGCTGTATTAAAAGATTCTGCTGATAATGAACCAAGAGGAATTTTAATGTGCTGCTCTGTCATTAATGGTCTGTCTCAGTAGGAAAGAGTTTTGCTAGATTATCCTAGATTCACAAAATTTGGAGTGTGTTTTCTTTTGTCCTTTTTGCAAAAACTGAAAGGAAAAAAATTAAAAAGATGGGGACTATTCATACTTGTTCTAACCTGTAACTTAATTTTTGAGTTCTTTCATTTCGCATTTTATACCAAGACTTCTTTAGGGGATAAGCAGTCAGTCCACTATGGTAGGACTAATAAGCTAAGTTAAACAGCAGGACACCAGTAGTGAATGCACACACCTTCAGTTTTGACTTGATCTTCATCTATTCTCATCCTTTGATCTTCAATACCTCTCTAATTTCACCTGGTTACTCTAAAACTCTGTCATAAAGATGAATCTCATAAAAGCCATCATATGAGGCTATCAATCTGCCATTCTGAGCAGTGCAAAAGTGGCCTTTTCACATGATCCTAAGGCTTATTTTGCATATATTATTCAGAAGAGTCAAAGAGACACTGTCATATTGTGACAATTCCAGACTATTTGCCATATGGTAAGTATCCCACTCAGCTGAGTGAATTGGTATTGAATTCCCCTTAACAGCACAAGCACAGAAGGTTACAGGCACCTGTTGACGAAGGGAAGCCAGAAGATGTGGGCTTTTTTAGAGTTTAGCAAAGCTTTTGATACTGTCTGACATAGTACCCTTCTCGACAAAATGTCCAGCAAAGATGTGGACAAGTCCATAATATGCTAGATGAACAGCTGTCTGGGGGGTCAGGCTCAAAGGGTTTCAATAAATGGGCTTGCATCAAACTGGAAGCCTGTCCCCACTGAGGTTCCATAGGGCTCTGTTTTAGGTCCAGTGGTTTTTAATGCTTTTTATGAATGATACAGATGCAGAAATCAAGTATACATTAAGTAAGTTTGTGGATGATACTAAATTAGGAGGAGCTGTGGACTCTCTCAAGGGTGGAGAGGTCTAGCAGAGAGATCTGGATAGACTAAGAATAGGAAGCTAGGCAATCACCAGCCATATGAAACTTAAAAGTAGCAAATTCTCCACCGGGAATGGGGCAATGCTGTTTATACATACATATATATATATATGNCCAGGAGCTATCTCTGTTTAATGGGCAATCAAGGACTCTGCCACATGACTCATAGATAACTGCCTCTGGACTATCTCCTGTTAATGGGCCCACCAATGCCTTGCCTCACGACTCACCATTCCATTGTGAGATGCTCCACCCAGGAGGAGGAACTGAGAGTTCCCATCTGTATATAATCAGAGGTTTGGAAGAGCACAGACAGCCCTTACCTACGGGACTCCCGGAGGACAAGAGCTACACCACTGGACTTTCAGGCGAAGACCAGACTCTTTCTACAGGATCACTGCTTCAACAGGACCACTTCATCCGGACTGCTACCAACACCCTGACCGACAGGGTGCCAGGTTGTATTCTGACTCTGTCAGTGGTTTGCTTTTTGTACTATTGCATTTATTTTACTTTCTCCTATTAAATTGTATTTCTGACTTGGAGTCTCTCACTGGTTTGCTTTCAAACCTTTACACAGGGGAAGTTCAGATCTGATGTTAGGAAAATGTTCTTCAGTGAGAGGTTGGTCAGTCACTGGAACAGGGAAGTGGTCATGGCACCAAGCCTGCCAGAGTTTAAGCACCACCTGCACAACACTTTAGTCAGATAGTTTAGTTGTAGATAGTCCTGAGAGGAGTAGGGAGTTGGACATTTACGTTGCACAGTGAGCCACAACAAGAGACACCACCTTCCCAGGACACTGTTCCAGTCTGGGGTATTCATCTGTGTTGCATTTTCTTATCAGTTATTTTCTGGTTGATTCTGCCCATGTTGTCACTCATCCCAAGTTCTCAGAAACAGAGTACTTCTTCTTAAACTTCTCTGCAGTTTTGGCCAATACTTTGGCACAATTCAAATAAATGAGGAGGGAGATCATTTGAATGTACAGTATCTATTTGTCAGTAGGCTAACGCATGGTCATGCTGTTTTTACATAATTATAGACAGATTGAATGTACAGATTATTGATGCTTTCATATTTTAATAAATTTATAACAAAACAAATGAGGCTGTGTCCTTGAAAAATTGAACCACTTAGATATGAAAAATACATAGAATAATATACAAAGAAAGGACACTTTTTTTGTATCGGTAGCCTTTTTTGTGGAAGTTACAGCCCATGATCTCCCCAGTACATTAGTGGCAAACATGCTTCCTTTGGATGAAATTCTGTCATCTTGCTAAGTAGACAGAGACATCTGTATTGCAGTCACTCACTGCACCTGAGGTTGGGCTGAAATCTCCAATATCCCCACATGCCATAAACCCTGGGAAGCGCTCATTTTCTGTGGGAATACCAATGAAGACTTTGGGAAAAAAGGGTCAAAGAACAATGAATCTCTGCAGGTTTGATTCCTAGTCCAAGTATCCATTAGCTACAGCCATTTGAGGTGTACCTTTCTCACAAATATCTCTTTCAAAGAGTTGAGTTTGAAAGCTGTGAACTTTAAAAAGCCCTCAAAAATTCACAGGCAGACCATGTGGTCATTTGAACAGAGCATTTTTCAACTGCTCGTGTTTAATGGTTTCTAGTGTTATCTAAGAAATGTTCGAAGTAAAATGGAGTTATAACAAATCATAAGCCATGAGTTTGTGCTGGACATTGGGTGTTATTCATTATATTTCTCTGCAATTAGGTATCAAAATAATAATTAGCGGTGCAAAGAGAAATTCACAAGAGGCTGAGGGACAGGAAATAATTTCTTCAACAAAACCTCTAGGCAGAGTGTCTGTTGTATCCTGCAGCACCC